>CM052661.1:106495953-106601479 GCA_028533165.1 Leontopithecus rosalia
TCTACTATAAGGACACATGCACACGAATGTTCATTGCAGCACTGTTTACAATAGCAAAGACCTGGAATCAACCCAAATGCCCATCGATGATAGACTGGACTGGGAAAATGTGGCACATATACACCATGGAATATTATGCAGCAATCAAAAATGATGAGTTCGTGTCCTTTGTAGGGACATGGATGAATCTGGAGAACATGATTCTCAGCAAATTGACACAAGAACAGAAAAGGAAACACTGTATATACTCACTCATAGGTGGGTGATGAACAATGAGAACACATGGACACAGGGAAGGGAGTACCACACACTGAGGTCTATTGGGGGAAATAGGGGAGGGACAGCGGTGGGGGGGAGTGGGGGAGGGATAGCATGGGGAGAAATGCCAAATATGGGTGAAGGGGCAGAAGGCAGCAAAACACACTGCCACGTGTGTACCTATGCAACTATCTTGCATGTTCTGCACATGTACCCCAAAACCTAAAATGCAATAAAAATTAAAAAAAAAAATAAAAATGCACTTTTTACTGGTGCTAATGGGAGTGTACATTCAGGGCACCTGGAATCTGTGCTCTCAGCCTGTGGTACTAAGGCTTGGCTCGAATCAACTCTCTTCTTATGGAATTTGGGCCAAGCCTTAGTGCTTGCAGCCTGGGAGCATAGAGTCAGCTCTTTCAATTAGGTCGACAAGAGATCAAACGTTCAGGGATGTAGAGGTACAGGTTTGCTGGATCAGACAGACTCGAAGCAACCAGGTAGCACTTCCTTTGTTGCCAAGGGGCAGGAGAGGTAAGCCCCATGGTCAGGCCTGGCCCTGGTGTGGCAGGAAGGCCCATGGGATCTGAACCTAGGGAGTTAGGGCTCGTTCCACAGGCCTGTCATGGGGAGTCTGAATTTCACTCTGAGTGCACACTCAGATTTTTCTCTAGTTTCTCTAGATTGCTGTAGTTGCTGTGTAGAGAATAGACCATTTGAAGAGCAGAACCTTGTTAGAAAACTTTTATTTTAGGCAAATGATAAATGATAGTGACCTGGATTTGGTGGTGGTGATTTGGGCAGTGAAACATGTTTTTTTGGGATGTAATTTGAAGTAAGAGTCAATAGGACTGACTGCGAGAGGTAGAAGCAAAAGAGGAACACAAGATAACTCTCAGTATTTTTATCTGAGCCACTGAAATGGGACCAATTTATGTAGGTGGAAGCTGGGGAATGAGGGATCAAAGCTATTCTTTGGACATTTTAAAACTGGAAGCCCTTTTTGGATATCCAAATGGAGACTATCGAGTAGAGAGTAAAAATACATGAACATGGAGTTTGGCAGAAAAGTTGGGACTGGAGATACAAATGTGATTATCATCAAATCAGGAGTAAATTGCATTTAGAATCGTGGGTCATCCAAACTGAGTGTTGATGGATCAGAGGGATGAAGACCAAGCGCAGAGTGCTCCAATGTTGAATGGGTCGCAAGGGGAGAAGGAATGAATGAACAACTATGTTGTAGGACATGACGTGCCAGGAGCGTGTGACCTCCCACAGCCCAGTGAGGAAGGTGTTTCAGGAAGGAAAGTGTGTGCAGTGCTGAGGGGAAGACAAGGACTCAGAGGGACCATTGGTGCCTCACAGACTGGGTCGAATCTAATCTTGATTAAGTAAGTGAGCATTCTATGCCACAGCATTTGCCACAGACATCTGCACTGAGGTCACTGAATTTTTTCTTTCTTTCTTTTTTTTTTTGAGATGGCGTCTTGCTCTGTTGCTCAGGCTGGAGTGCAGTGGTGCAATCTCAGCTCATTGCAACCTCCATGTCCTGGGTTCAAGTGATTCTCCTACTTCAGCCTCCCAAGTAGCTGGGATTACAGGCACATGCCACCACGCCTGGGTAATTTTTGTATTTTTAGTAGAGACGGGTTTTCACCATGTTGATCAGGCTGGTTTTGAACTCCTGACCTTGTGATCCACTTGCCTTGGCCTCCTCCCAAAGTGCTGGAATTACAGGTGTGAGCCTAGTGTCTGGACTGAAATTTTTAAATGCATTAATGATGGCTTAATAAGTCCCTCTCCCAGGAACTGAAGCTTGGTGAGAGCTGGAGCCATGCCTCTCTTGTCCACACTTAGAGCCCCTCATGTAGTGGATTCTCAGTAAACACGGGAGCACGTGTCAGGACATTGGGGAGACATGTCGTGCTAGGCTGCCATGCACTGCTGAGGAACTGTGCGTACAGCAGGGTGACAGGAAGCTGGCCTGCTAAAGTGACATCTGGTGCATCCTTGGTGGGTTGGGTGAAGGTGGGAGGAATGGGCTCTTCAAATGGAAATTCCAAACCTGGAGTTGAGATGGTCTTTGGCAGCAGAGAAGGAGCATCTCTGCTCCAAAATCATGGGCACTGGAAATGTATTTTCTCAATACATCTTTCAGAAGTGTTTCTCTGGATTCTCTGCAACACTGCCAGCTGCTGAGAGGACTTCCACGGTATCACAGACAATGTAAGTGAATACAAACAAAAAAGCATCAACTGAAGAGAAGTTAGAAAATGCAGATTAAAAATGTTTACTGTGCCATACACGTTAGCACAGTACAAGTAAATTAAAAGGATAAAATCCAAGGTTGTGGGGACTATTTTGAAACACTTTATATATGGTGATATCCAACGGAAATAGCGCTGCTAGTGCCTCTTGACTTGAACACTTTGTATTTGGTGATATCCAATGAAATAGTGCTGCTAGTGCTTCTTGACTTGAAATTCAACTTCAGGGAATGAATCTCAAGGAAATAACTCCCTATGAAGTTGGAGAAATACAACTTTGGTGACATTGTGTAAGAGAAAGAGCTTGGAAACCTCCCCGAATAACCAAGCAAATGGTATATTTCAACAACCTGTGTCCTGATAACAGAGTGGACTGCCATAGCACCCACAATCAAACACGTGGCTGTATCCATAACTGAACACGTGCATATGAAGTGACGGTGAAAACCAGAACATAGCATGGAAGACCACATCTACTCTGAATGCATCTGGGAAGTCTTAGGTACCTAGGAATGGCAGAAATGCTTTTAAAATGGCTTATTTTAATAAATACTATTTTTATAAAAATAAGTCATCAGGAAAAATTCTATGTGTTTGGGATTCCATTAATAATGCAAGCAGGTAATGATCTTACGTCTCATTCAAAGTTAAGATCAATGATGGACAACAGTGATGATCCCAGAAAGAATTTTGCTATGACCGTAGCTTCTTTCTTTCTTTCTTTCTTTAAATCTCCTACTCAAAACACTTGGCCCTAAATTTGATGAAATGAAACAGCAACACGGCCAAAGCACCTTGTTTTAAAGAGGCAAGAAATGTGGAGCAATTCGCATTTCGTGGTGCAGAACTACCAATTAAAGAAACAAAGCAGGTGCAATGAATAGCGTATTAGAAATGAGGATTACAGTGTCAAGAGGAATCTCTTCACATCTTCAGTTTGCTTTGGGTGCTTTTCTTACCATACATGTTAGGCCATTGGTGCGATAGTTGTAGCCAAGGGAACAGAAGCTCATAAAGCCCAATGAGACTTAAAAAAGTATACATACTCTTTTAATATACAGATACATCATGAAATGATTCCTACAGCCCAGAAAATTAACATACCCATCACCTTCCACAGCCATGGATGTGGCAGTTTTGTGTGTGTGGTAACAGCACCAAAATCTTCTCTTAGCAATTTTTCAGTACACACTACACTATTATCAAATATAGTAATTACAGTTATTATGACCATTCTAATTATATAATAGGATATATTAATGTTGGAATCCTGATGCTGCACACGAGATCTCCAGGTCTATTCATCCTACACAATTGTAGCTTTGTACCTTTTGATCCATGTGTCCTCATTTCTTCCCGCTTCATGCCTCTGGTAACCACTGTTCTCTCTCTTTCTCTGTATTTGACTTTCTAAAAGATTTCCCATCTTTCTAAAAGATCATGCATGTTTTTCTGTCTGTGTCTGGCTTATTTCACCTAACATAATATCTTCTAGGGTTCATGCATGTTGATACAGATGGCAGGGTCTCTTTTTCAAGGCTGAATAATATTCAATTGCATGTATGTACCATAATTTCTTTATCTCCTCATCTGTGCAGGGATACATGGATTGCAATCAAATCTTGGCTATTGTGAAAAATGCTGCAATGAACGTGGGGATGGGCAGCAATCTCTATGAGGTGCTGATTTCATGTCCTTTGGGAATATATCAGAAGTGGGATTGTTGGGTCACACAGTGGCTCTATCATTACTTTTTTGAGGATGCTAATACTGTTTTCCATAATAGCTCCACCAATTTTCATTTCCACCAATGTGCACAAGAATTCCCATTTCTCCACGTCTTCACCAGTGTGTTATCTCTTGTCTTTTTGGCAGTACCCATCCTAGCAGGTGAGAGGTGCTATTTCATTATGCTTTTGATTGACATTTCCCTGATGGTTAGTGATGTTGAACACCTTTTCACGTACCTGTTGACCATTGTTACGTCTTGGTTGGAAGAATTAATATTGTTAAAATGCCCATATTACCCAAAGTGATGGATAGAGTCAATACAGTTCCTATCAAAATTCCAAATTTCATTCCAGCATTTTTCACAAAAAGAGAAACAAATTCTAAAGTTTGTATGCAACCACAAAGACCCCAAAGAGCCAAAAAAAAAAATCTTGAGAAAGAAAAACAAAGATGGTGGCACCACACTTTCTAATTTCAAATTAGGTTACAGAGCTATGGTAATCAGAAAAATGTGGTACTGGTATTAAAACAGACAGACGGATAGATAGAACAGAATGAAGAGCCCAGTAAGAAACCCATAGAATATATATGGTCAACTAATTTTTTACAAGGCCACCAAGAAGATACAAAGAGGGGAAGACAGTCTCTTTAATAAATGGTATTGGGAAAACTAGATATCCAAATGCAAAAGAATGAAGGTAGACCCTCATCTCACACCTGACACAGAAGTCAGCTCAAAATGAATTAAAGGCTTAAATGTAAGAGCTGCAACCATGAAACTTCTTAGGAGGAAACAGAAGGGGAAGTTCCTTTGCTATTGGCCTTGGCAATGATTTTCGCATGTCATATCAAACGTTAGGCAACAAAAGCAAAAATCAGCAAGTGGGACTATATCAAACAGGGAAGACATTTAACAAATTTCAACCTGCCAAAAATATTTTTGCATTTTTAGAAGCAGAAATAGCTCTTTTTGCTTTTTAGAAGCCCAAATTATTGCCTCGTTTGCCAGAGCATGTTTGGCAGAATGCTAACGGTATCAGTAATGGTGTCAGTTGCGTCATAAAAATAGGATTAAAAACAAATGCAAAGCGTCCAGTGTGCCTGAAACCTACAGCCTCTGAGATACAGAGGATATATGACTAGCCTGTTAAGATTCGGAGACATACTAAAGAGACCCAAATTACCTCAGCCTCTCAGCTTTTGGACCACAGAACTCTCCCCTCCTCTGCACCACAAACAGGTCCCTGCATGTGGGAAGCCAGACTCCAGAGAAGACATCATCAGTGACTGATCATTTGGGGTGACTGACACTTATTCCTGGGAGTAGATGATTCTTCAGCATCCAGGGAAATGTGTCAAGTTTGTGTTAGATGAAATACGCTTTCTTTGCTGCTGAAACCTTTTTGAGCATTGACTACACTTGCAAATGCAAGGAATAGCACATCAACATAGCATTAAATTTAAATGACTTTTGGAGATTTCAATAGGTATAAGAATAAGAAAATATGCTATCTGAATAGAATTCATTGTATTCTGTGTGCTGAGGGTTGTGCCGTATTATTATGGTATTGTGAATTACGTCATATTTTCTCCTGTGCTCATCTCTGGAGAAGGAGGGCAAGCTTTTTAATAAAATATATTGATAGCTTTCATGTAATCATAGAAGTAAGGCAATTAGAGATAGGGGCACTTACATAGGAAAATTTCAAACTACCCAGAATCACATTATCGTTGTTTGGGAGCCTCTTTTTCTGGTTAATAGAAGTTTTTTTTTTTTTTTTATCACATTCCTAAGTTGTTAATGGATACATGATCCAGTGTTCCTTTGTATGGCCTTTACCGTGTGTGTGTGTGTGTGTGTGTGTGTACACACACATACATATATATGATCAAGTTTTCTAAACTTATTTTTCCTATTTGAATGGGTAACTATTTGCTTAAAAAAGGTGTGCAGAGTGGCTTGGTTAATGAGCTTGTGCAGCAGGCAGCCTTCTTGGGCATGTGGTTTTAGGAAGTTGCTTAACCAAGTTCCCCAT
This sequence comes from Leontopithecus rosalia, assembly GCA_028533165.1. Taxonomy (NCBI): domain Eukaryota; kingdom Metazoa; phylum Chordata; class Mammalia; order Primates; family Cebidae; genus Leontopithecus; species Leontopithecus rosalia. The sequence goes on from CM052661.1 coordinate 106,502,246, forward strand.
GCATTTGTGTTGTGTATGTGTGCATGTGCATGTGTGCATGTGTGTGTGCACGCTTGGGGGCAGAGCACACCTTTTCCAGTTTCATATCTCGCCGTATAGATGGGCAGTTTTGTCAGCATGGCTCAGGTGGAGGCCTCATGCAGTGGCTTCCGTGGTGAGGCACCCACATCCCTCCTTAAGGCTGGGTCTGCGTTCCTCCCACCCTCCGAGCTGGGCTGCTGCTCTCGCATGGAGAAGTCTTCTCCAGGAGTAGCCTTTGGTGGAAGGAAGGAAGTAGCCTCACCAGGGTTAGAAGGGGACACTCTTTGCCTTGATTTGGAGCGAGTCTGAGGCCACACCAGCTCGAGAGCTGCCCTCAGTCTGTGGAAGCCTCCGTTGCATGGTCCACTGAGGGACCCACATCCCTGCAGATGGGCTCTGGGTGCACTGCCCAGCAGAACGCCACGTGCAAGGCTGCATCTCAAACGCTCACAAGACAAACAGAAATGCAAACACACAGCTCTAGGTTTTGTGATTTGGCACTTTTATTTCAGCTTTGCTATTTCTCTCTGGTCTACAGAAGGCACCTGATGGTGTCTCCCCACCCTCCCATCTTCTCTCTTCCTCATCCCCTCCTCTCTGGGATATTGATTCTGCCTCTCATCTAAATGTGCACTCCCAAGTGTGTTCTGTGAGACCCTAAATATGAAGACATTTAACAGAAAAGTATTCTATGTTCAATCAACTTTGCCCATGATATTTTCTACTTAAAGATGTATAATGTCAATTAGTGTATCAATAACCCTGAACAATCTGCTCATTCATAGCCTCATCGCATGTTGATTAAATCAGCATTTTCCAGTCATATTTGTTTATAGGATATTCTTTTCTTATATAGCCTGTATTAATTTGGGGGGAGTAGGATCATGTTCCATGGGAAATTTTCTTGTGAAATGTAAATCTAGAAAGAAGACTTTTAAAAAATAGATTCTCAACTGACCATTGAAAGTTCTCAGAATGGCTAGGCATGGAGGCTCATGCCTGGAATCCTAGCACTTTGGGAGATCGAGCTGGGAGGCTCACCTGAGGTTGGGAGTTTGAGACCAGCCTGACCAACATGGAGAAACCCTGTCTCTACTAAAAACACAAAATTATCCAGGCATGGTGATGAATGCTTGCAATCCCAGCTACCCAGAAGGGTGAGGCAGGAGAATCACTTGAAGCTGGGAGGCAGAGGTTGCAGTGAGCCAAGATTGTGTCATTACACTCCAGCCTGGGCAACAAGAGTGAAACTCCATCTCAAAAAAATAAAATTAAAAAAAAATAAATAAAGTAAAGAAAGTTCTCAGAGATTTGAGTGAAAAACAGAATCGATGATTTTGATAGATACGCTAAGGAGATGATTTCTCACTTCTAAGTAAAGATGTAACAATGTCTAAAATGTGAGACTTGTAAATTCTTAGCTATAATTATTTTGTCTCTAAGCTCAAATCCCCCAGTGCCTTTGTATTTTGCCTGGGCCATTAATATAGGTCTCTAGAAACTTGCTTATTTTTTTTTACGATCGTATATGTCAGTTTCCATTTTATTTATTTGTTGTTGATGTATCATAGTTGTACATGTTTTAGGGATACTTGTGATATTTTGACACCTGTATACAGTGTTGTGATGATCAAGCCAGGGCAGCTGGGATATCCATCGCCTCAAACATTTTTGTTTTTTTGGGTTGGGAACATTATAATTCTCCTCTTCTAGCTATTTTGAAATATACAATAAGTTATTGTTAACTGTAATTTCCTGCTGCACCATCCAATGCTAGAACTTCCTCTCCTGCCCAACTGCATTCTTGTTCATCTGATTGTCATTGGCCATTCAACTGTCCATGGGCAAACCGTTTGCCATCATAGATTTGGCTCCTCTGTTCCATTCAGGGCCTATTTCAATTGCCCCCCCCACCCTCTGCTTGCTCTCACCTTCTCGGGTACGCCGTGTATTTGTACCTGTCCGCAGCTGGGGAACTTCAGCAGCCGGGCCCCAGGACATACCCCTAGCTTGAGACCTCACTAGGATCCACCCATACCCTGGCACTCAGATAGGATATGCACAACACATAGGCAGGATTCTGCGTCCTCAGTTACATTCCCGGGGGCACAGGTTGTGCTGAGGCCACTTACCCCGACAATGTCAAGAAGCTACTGTCCACCTTCCCACCACTCACAACATGAACTCAAGTCCAACATCATTGAGTGGGTTCTGGAGGTGACATATTTTTCATTTATGAAATTCACTTAAACCCATTTAGAAGCTACTTGCAAACTGGCTTGCCTTGGGTGCCTCCCCACTAAAAAGAAAGCAGGCTTTATAATTTGTCCAAATCACATAATATCAGGCACTCTCAGAGATGCCTTTGTTGTAGAGGATTTAGCAACCTGCTCTCACACTGCCCAGGGTCTCTGGACCACCCGTGATGATCTCAAATTGCTTCTAATGCAAGAAACAGCTTTGGACCATGCTGCATTTACACCTCAGCAGCTCTGCGGGCTGCACTGGTCCTGCTGGAGACAGAGGCTCAGGACCAGGACACGGCACAGGCTACCTGCCACATCTCATGCAGGGCTCAGCACCCTGGGACCTCTCAGGAGGAAGTGCCCTCCCTCTCTCTTTGGTCCTTGCCAGCTTCAGTGGACCAGAGGAGGCCATGCCTGTCCTGGCCCCATTAGTCACCCAGGAAGACCCCAAACAAGTGAAGGTGCTCATGGGAGAGCTGCTGCTGCTTCTCTCCCCTTAAGCAGACATCCTAAGAGATGATGGGCCAGGGTCAGCACAATCAGTGGAGCCCAGGCAGGGTCACAGCACTGGAAGGTGCCCTGGACAGCCATTGGTCTCCTATGCAGAGTTTAACAACCCCTGCACCATTCCTTCTGATGTGGCTAATGGCAACAACAATTTCTTACTAAAGTTGCCCCTCTGGGGTACTCTGGGTATTTCATGCACCACAGTTACCAAAGGTCTCACTGGTCTCTGCACTTCTAAACTCATTTTAGCATGAAGACAGGTAAACAGAGTCACATTTCTAACAAACACTGACACCTTGGACAACACCAACTTCCTCCTAGATGACCCACAAAACTTCAGGACATCCAGGGACCTCCACCCTGAAGGCCTAGGCAGAGTGTGAGCGAACTTCTCCTTCGCTGCTGTGCCAACAGAGTGACCCATCCATGTGCCTTCAATGGGGAAACATGCCCCTGGTCAAATACACTCAATGGGCACAATTCCAATGGTGAACAGATGTCACAGCCCATGGCATTGCTCTGGCCACACATTATGCTCTGATCGTGGTCGACACCTATGTGGCCACATTACTGTCCCCACCCACTGGTGAACCCCCTCTGAAGCCCAGTGCAGAACTCACCAGAAATTCCTTATCCCTTTCAAGGTCTAGGCATTTTGATAGTGACCAAGGCCTTCATTTTGCATCAGCACACACAACACTGGGCTCTTGAACAAGACATTTGATGGAGTTTTCACCTCCCTCTGCAGCCTCAGGGGAAGAATATGGTAAGGCACTTACTTCTACAAATCCTGCTATTTATAAAATAGTGTGTGGTCTTCTAAAGCACTCTCCCTCCTGCACAAGGCCGTGCTTATGCTGAACTCTCGGCCATTAGGGTCCACAACTCCCTTTCAAAATGCATTTACTGCATCCCAAATGCCTTTCTTTGCTCTTAAGATGGCATGACACTATGGGGTCCAGGAAGACTACATTACACCTGCTCCAGCTCCTCCTCCTCCATCTCAGCTCCCGGGCCTGCCCCCACTCGGACTGGGCTGCACAGAAGGTGAACCTTTAGCTGTGACCCCCTTGCTGTCTATCCAGATGAGAGGCAACTGCATAAGCCACAGTTTTACCAAAATTTCCAGCTGCAAATGTGATTCCATTAGTGATTGAGACTGATCTGACTCAGAAAGCAGAAAGCATGATAAAGGGTCTACAACCACATCAGTGGAAGAGCAGAAAGAGTCCAGGGAAAGTCAAACCTGGTCTCAACCAAAAGTATCCTCCCAAATAGAATGCAGCTGTTCCTGATCATAAAGACCTGGAATGGGAGCATCCCTGTCCACACAGTGACCATGTGGTCATAAAGACCTGGGATGGCAGCATCACCTGTCCACACCATGACCACGTGAGTCATAAAGATCTGTCCACACAGTGACCACAGGTCATAAAGACCTGGAATGGGAGTGTCACCTGTCCACACAGTGACCACGGGTCATAAAGACCTGGAATGGGAGTGTCCCTGTCCACACAGTGACCACGGGTCATAAAGACCTGGAATGGGAGTGCCACCTGTCCACACCATGACCACATGGGTCATAAAGACCTGGAATGGGAGTGTCCCTGTCCACACAGTGACCACAGGTCATAAAGACCTGGAATGGAGAGTGTCACACGGGTCATAAAGACCTGGAATGGGAGTGTCCCTGTCCACACAGTGACCACGGGTCATAAAGACCTGGAATAGGAGTGTCACTTGTCCACACAGTGACCACGGGTCATAAAGACCTGGAATGGAGAGTGTCACATGTCCACACCATGACCACATGGGTCATAAAGACCTGGAATGGGAGTTTCCCTGTCCACACCATGACCACATGGGTCATAAAGACCTGGAATGGGAGTTTCCCTGTCCACACAGTGACCACGGGTCATAAAGACCTGGAATGGGAGTGTCCCCATCCACACAGTGACCACGTGGGTCATAAAGACCTAGGATGTGAGCATCATCTGTCCACAGGAGTCTAGGTCCCCAGGCTCCTGGGCTGTGGCAGCCACCCTGTGCAGATCACCACTTGGCCTTCAGGCTCTTTTATAGCCTGGTTCTGTCTATTCTGGGGAGTGGCTTGGCCAGGACGCTGCAGTCCACCACACAGACGCCACCTTGCAATGTGATACCCACTGGGCTATATTTGTTTTTGCCAACAGCACTACCCACATTTACTTGTCTCTTCAACAATTTGACCCTCATCTTCCCTGGGGATGCCAAACCCAGCTGGCACCAGGTGGAAAACATCTTGCAATGCTTGGGGCAGCCCCACTAGGGAGCCACACAGTCCAGGAGGCAGCCCAGACACTCACCGGAAGCCTTGCAGCAGTTGCTTCTGTTCAAACCCCGACATGACAATACATTGTCAGATATTTAGGGTGCTGGGATAGGCCATCCTTGATTATCTGGGGGACCCTGGTATCCTCATAGGGGCCCTTCTAAGCGGGAGGCAGGAGGGTCAAAGGCAGGGAAGGGGTTGTGGTATGGGAGAAGTGAGAGAGGGTGGAAGGAACACAAAGATGTCACTCTGCTGGCTTTGAAGACAGAAGAAGGGACCGTGAAACCTGGAACCTGGAAAGGCCAAAGTGACAGATTCTACCTTGGAGCCTGCACAGGGAACTGGCAACACAAATCCTGTGGTTTCAGCTCAGTGAAGCTAATTCTGGACTTTTGGGCTTTAGAATTGTAAGCGGAAAAAAAGTGTATTGTTTTAAGCTGTCATGTTTGGGGTAATTTGTTACAACAGCCATAAGAAACTCATACACGTTCCCTCAAGGAGCAGTTGGGGCCACTGGAGTCCTAGGAGCTGAAATGCAGCCCGTCCGGGAACTCCAGGTCACGGACGTCTTCTGTGGGGTTGCCTGCTGCAAAGCATGCCTTCGTGAAATATGAACAGTATCTCCAGTAACCAGGGAGTTAACGCCACATGTCATTTATTCCAGTGCCTGCGTGTCAGTTAATCTCAAGTGGTTTCTTTCTGAGGATTTCCTGGAGGCTACAGAAATCAAATTTTGGGGAGGTAAACTTGTCTCCATAATCACAACACTCTTGAAATTGAGAGAAAAGACAAAATAGTTTTTTTGTAAAAGAAACTGGAAAACATCAATAGACCAGGAGACATATCTAATCAGGCTGGGCTCCAGCGATGAATCTTTATAAGAGACGGATGCATCCTAGAAAATCTTCAATTTGAAACACGACTACAATGAGGAAGAATGAGATTCAAATCTTCCCCGGTCTCCCTTTCTCCAACGTGACAGCTCAGATGAGAAAGGGGCTGCCTCTCCCTTCCTACTGCGTGTACCTGCCTTTTTTCTCCTTCTTTCACTGGTTTGGAGGTGATTCTTCAATAAAGAACAAAGCGACCTTGTCAGTGAGTTACAGGCAGACTAAATGTTCAACTTAGCGGAAAGTCTGGCTTTGACTTCCACTGTAATAGCCAAATGCAGAAGCCTTTTGTGTGGTCAGAAGCCTGAACCCTGCACATCAAGTCTTTCTGCCCCTCAGAGATGAAGCCCAGAAGAAGCCACAACCTTTATTTGTGATGTGCTGTACTGGAGGGTGAGCAGGGATATTCAACACCAATCGGGTGCTTTAAACAAAAAATCCTGCTTTCTTTTCCTGTACCTTAAATCTCTCAACAAGTCCCTATTAACTAAAGTCTATACACACATTGCAATGTTAGCTGCCACATGGATTCTCTGCTTTCTTATTTCTAATGAGGAAACCTCCAGGTATTCCAGTGACTTTAAACAGTATGCACTCCATTTGCACAGCGTTGACACAAAGGATTCTTCATGGTGGACGAGTTGGCTCGAAGGCATAGCTCTTTATTAAGTGAAAGTCTGAGGTTTGACAAGAAGGGATGAAAACAATATTAGCTACTCATGGGGATTGTCTATCTGCTAATGTAATTAAACTAATCGGTAAACATGGTGTAACCATAGAAATGCACTGGACACAGGAAAATGTATCTAAGTATACAAAACAATCCCTGGTGAAATGCGGAGACAGGAGTTTTAGTTTTAGAGAAGGAGCGGGAGAAGAACAGGGGGACTGATGTGTAGCTCTGCAGACAGTATCCTTAGAAAGCTGCAGACGAGGTATCATTTATTCTAAAAACAATGCCAGGAGCATCACACATGCCGGCGTAGGTAACATTATTCTATATTTTCAGTTTCCAGGCTTGAGAAAAGGGACAGATTGGCATTTTACTTAAATGAGCCATGCATTCCATGAAGAAATGAAGCAACTCAGACACTCGATCTCTTGCCTGACAAATAAATGAAACCTGAGAGGCAGAAAGCACTCTACAGGAATGACCTGGTCTGCATTCTCACGGGGAGGGCTGGCAAAGGGTGGGTTTTCAAGTGGGGGTCCCCGGGCAGGGCTGGAGGGTGAGTGGGGCAGCTCACAGCAGGGGAGGGGAAGGATGAAGACAGGTAGAGGGAGGCTGGATCCGGGGTGGCTGAGAGAAGAGGAGGGAGGAGTGAGTGGAGGAGCTGCCCCAGCCAACCTCTGAGCCCAACGCTCAGTGGCACAGAACCCTGGAGGAAGCTGGGCTTTCAAGATGGCATCGTCTGGTGAGAGAGAGGAGAAAAGTGGTCCCAGACACTGCCCCCATGTGCACTAACTCAATCCTCACACAACATCCTCAATGGATCAGGTGAAACTTTGCTCCCTTTTCTCAGTGAAACCGAGTCACAGACATCAGCCATGATGACCAAGGTGAGCATGGTCAAGGCTGAGGGCTCTGCTGGGGCATCTGACTGTGCTCTACCCTCGGGGTGTGCGGGGCCCTGGGCGGAGGGGATGGGGGATACCCCACAGAGCACAGCTGGTACGCGTGGTTTCCAGAAGCAGCTGCAGCCACACGCCACAGGTGCCTGAGACCGTGGGACAGGAGACACAGCAGGGGCAGTCACAGGGGATAACTGGCTCGCTGGTGCTTTTTGTCTTGATCGGACCTGCAGTGTGGGTTGCCTCAGTTTCTCACCCATCACTCCACCACTGTACCACGTGCACACATCAGTTTCCTTCATGACTAGAGGGCAACGGCCAAGAACCAAGGTTTTCTGGATTGCAGCTTGAACTTTAAAAAATGCTCAGGGTAGAGTGCTCCCCTCTCCCACCCTCTTGCTGCTGCCCCCACGGTGGGTGGTGAAGCTCCCAGGGGCTTCTCTGCCTGGAGTTGTCCCAGCTCCTTCCCCAGTGGGGGCAGGGATGCGAGGGAGATTGGGACAGGTGTCAGCCCACAGGGCGTGCTCAGCTAAGGGCATGCAGGGGCTGAGGAGAGCCAGGGGCTGGAGAACTCTGCATAAAGGACTCCACCCAGGAGTGGGTGGCAGGGAGCTCCAGGCAGGGTGAAGGCTGCCAGCTCCCCTTCCTGGGCGTGGTGCCAGCTGTGACCTGGCTGGAATAGCACATCTCCTTGAGGCACCAACCTGAGAAGCAGGGGGCTGGGCCTGCCTGGCCGTCTCAGCAGGGGAGATCTGTGAGCTCTGGCCATGTGCCCTAGGACACCAGGACTCTGGGTCTCAGAAGTTCCCTATGAAAATGCTAACAGTGCTCAGCGGGCCCCCAGCTCATCACTGAGCCCTGCAGAAGGATGTGGTTGAGTCTGTCTCTCCCGCAGGAGCCTGGATCGCAGCTCCCTGGACCCCCAGTCACCCACAGCAGCAAAAATAACAGCTTACATCACTGACTGCCTCTCAGATGCTTCATGCTGATGGGACAGAATTAATTGAATTCCAGAGCTGGAAAGGACTTAAGAAATCACTGATTCCCAACATCTCCTGTTGCATATTGAGAAACAAGGGATCCCCAGGGCAATGGGCTATCTGTGTGTTTCCCCCAAATCCATGTCTGGAAATCCTTGTCTCCAGTGTGGGGGTGAGCAGGTGGGGCTCTGGAAGGGAGTTAGCTCATGGGGACAGAGCCCTCCCAGATGAGGTGAGTGCCCTTATGAAAGAGCCCTCAAGAGCTGCCTCGCCCGTTCCGCCATGTGAGGATGTGGTGAGAAGGTGGCCATGAGCTGGGAGCAGTTCTCATGGGACACCAAACCCGCCGGCAGTAATCTTGGACTTCCAGCCTCCAGCCTCCTAGAAGTAGGTTTCTGCTGTCTGTAAGCCACTGGGTCTATGTATTTTGTCACAGTGGCCGCAGCTAACTGAGACATCCCATGGTTCAGCCAGTTCCAGCAGAGCCATCAAAGTTGGGCCAGTGACTGTCCTGAGCAGGGCCCTGGGCAGCCACAGACCACGCTGAGGCTCTCCCTCACACCTTGCTCAGGAATCCACGGCACTGCCATCTGCCTGCGTTACCTGATCTGGGGATTTGTTTTTGCAATGCACTGTGTGGGAGAAAGATAGGATGTTGTTTTGTCTTTTGGATTATGAGGTGGAGACTCACTAAGTGAGACAACTATGTAAATAAAAACAGAAACAGGATGCGCTGGACACTGTCTTCTGGCTCCTGGCCCGAGGCTCCTTCCGTGCCAACTAACTCAGTGTCCTGGGTAAATGTCGCCCCAAGCTATTCTCTGTGGGGCTGCAGCTCTGCGACCCCTCTGGAAATCACAAGGAGCATGTTCTCTCAAGTCAAGATAGTTAGGGGCTTAGACAGGCAGCTCTTTCAGCAGAAAGGCATGGAGAGCAGTGAGAAATTAGGGAGGAAGGCGACTTCCCTTCCCCGTCCTGCTCTGTGCCCAGCCGGCTCGACGCCTGCCCAGGTGAGGTCTTGGCAGCTCCCGGCAGGTGAGGGGCACTTGGTCTTGGTCCCACAATGTCTTGGTAGCAGTCACATCAGGTAGGGCCCACGGTCACCTGCCTGGTATGAGCAAGAGAGTCACCTTCTGCACTCACAGCATTTGGGGTGAATTCTTCAAAACCACGTGGTGTGGGTAAGGAATAGGGTTTATGAGGAAAATGTAATTAGGCCATGGTTCCAACAGAAGAAGGCTCAGCTAGCCCAGCTTCCATCTTCCTTCATGGGGACGCACTGAGGGTGTGCATTTCAGGGAAGGACCACTTCTCCATGGGAAAGTGGCCTTGTGGGGGACCCCCCGCTGCTGGTTGTGGGTGCCAGCTGCTGACAGCTGTGTGGGAAGGTCAGGGGCTCTGTCCTTGCAGATGTCAGTCCCTCCTGTTGGGGAAGGGAGCCCCTGGTTTTAGGAATCTTGGGGGTGGGGATGCTGGCTCCTGCAGGATGGGGAGGCCAGGCCCATCTCAGCTGTTGTGCACCAGCCAGTCACCAGCGTCAGCCTCCTCCTTAGTTATTTACACTAAGTAACTGAACTGCAATGAGAAGTATTTTTCGAAATGGTGCCGGAAGCTTGCTCTGGGCATTGAGAAGACTGGCAATCGCCAGAGATGCCCCAGGACCCCGGAGGAGAGAGCCTGGCTTACTAGTGGTGCCTGACTGATTGGATTGACCCTACGAGGTAGAAAAGAGAGGAGCTTCTCAGCTCCATTGTATGCTCACATTGTTAAGATTAGTAAAACCTCTGTAAGCCAGAGAGGTCTCTGCTCTGAATTATCCCAAAGCCCTCAAAGGCCACAGCTTGAGGGCTCTGGGAAGGGCCATGGCCACCTTTCTCAGGAAAGCTACCTGGTGAAAGCAGGGTGAGGGCACCCCTCCCGTGTGGCTTGTGTTGGAGGAGATGTCAAAGCCAGCTGAGTGCTGGCTTCCCACTAGCTGCATAGTAAACTTTGTGTCGCATACAATTCTGTGGGCAGGTTTTCAGTCCCTGTCGCACTAATTCAGCCAAAGCTTCTCCTCACTGGCAAATTCTAGGGCTGAGATTTCAGGAGAGGTCTGCCTGCCCCAGCCCAATGCCTCTGTGTTCTCGCTCTCCAGGGACAGGCAGCTGGTGGGACACACTGTCTTGATCGCCGATGCCTTTACTGCAGAATAAGAGAAGAAAAACTCATGTGAAATGGGAAGCAGGCATTGGTCTGGGAGACCATGTCATAAAACAGACAAGGAAAGGATTTCATGTTAGTAAAATGTAGGTTTAAAGATCCAACTTCAGGGCCGGGTGCGGTGGCTCACGCCTGTAATCCCAGCGCTTTGGGAGGCCGAGGCATGTGGATCACGAGGTCAAGAGATCGAGACCATTCTGGTCAACATGGTGAAACCGCGTCTCTACTAAAAATACAAAACATTAGCTGGGCATGGTGGCCCGTGCCTGTAATCCCAGCTATTCAGGAGGCTGAGGCAGGAGAATTGCCTGAACCCAGGAGGCGGAGGTTGTGGTGAGCCGAGATCACGCCATTGCACTCCAGCCTGGGTAACAAGAGCGGAACTCCGCCTCAAAAAAAAAAAAAAAAAAAAAGATCCAACTTCGATCAGACGTACTGTTTCTAGGGGCAAGGTTTTAAGTGTGACCGGGGTTGGGTGGCAACCCCCAGGGGCATCCTTGGTGGCAGGAAGCCTGTGCAGGCGGCAGCGGGAGCTGGGATCCAGGGCTGCTTGAGCAGGGGCTGTAGGAGGACAAGGGGTCTGCTGGACTCTGGAGCCAGCAGCTATGCAGGGACGGGGAGCACAGCCCACGGCCTTTGTCAGGCCCATGCAAGTGAATGTGTGGCGAACGTGCGCAACCTGGTGCCCAAGGTCCCAGAGCACAGAACTGGCACCAGAGCTGCCAGGGTCCCAGGGCTGGGCCAGCAGAACCCGCACCTTCCCCGCGAGGGTCCCAGGGTCCCAGGGCCGGGCCAGCAGAACCCACAGCAGCGCTGCGAGGGTCCCAGGGCTGGGCCAGCAGAACCCACACCTTCTCTGCGAGGGTCCCAGGGTCCCAGGGCCGGGCCAGCAGAACCCACAGCAGCGCTGCGAGGGTCCCAGGGCTGGGCCAGCAGAACCCACACCTTCTCTGCGAGGGTCCCAGGGTCCCAGGGCCGGGCCAGCAGAACCCGCAGCAGCGCTTCGAGGGTCCCAGGGCGGGCCAGCACAGAAGCCAGCCGGCGGCCTCCCGCACTAGGCAGCCATGTGGGGGGCTGTCCCCAGATTCGGTTGATGTGGAGCTGTCCGGCACCCCTCAAGTTGCCTCCGTCCGAGGACGGAGTGGTGAGTTAGAGTAGATGAGAACAGTTATGTGGTTCCAGGGATGGGGGTGGAGCGCAGGGTTCGGGGTCAGGCTCAGAATGGAACCTTGGCCCTTCCACTCAGTGGTACACGTGGTCTGAAGAGGAGGAGGAGGCTCAGGAAGGGAACAGTACCCAAGAGCTGCAGAGGGGGTGCTGGTATTTGGCTAAAAATTCAGTAATACCCAAATCTCATCCTTGGTCTGTCTTTCCCATTCTCCCAGGAGATGTTTAAAAGGGGCAGAGTCTAACAAGGACATCCCCTCCCCCAAACTTTTTTTTTAGGTGAGATGGAGTCTAGCTTTGTCGCCAAGCTGTAGGTGGTGCCATCTTGGCTCACTGCCATCTCCACCTCCCGGGTTCAAGCAATCCCCTTGCCTCAGCCTCCTGAGTAGCTGGGATTACATGCGAGCACCACCACGCCTGGCTAATTTTTTTTTTTTTTTGTATTTTAGTAGAGGTAGGGTTTCACCATGTTGGCCAGGATGCTCTCAATCTCCTGACCTCTTGGTGCACCCCATTTGGCCTCCCAAAGTGCTGGGATTACAGGCCTGAGCCATGGTGCCCGACCCCATTCCCCTTTTCCACTTTTTTGCTGATAGCACAATTCCCTCTCACCTTCGTGTGCAGCTGGGTCACCTGGGGTTCTGTCTTGCAGACCTGGGTCTGGCAGCTGTGAGGCCGAGCCTGAGGGTGCGTTTGTAATGGGGTTGGGGTGAGGAGGTTGGGGCTGATGAGGCTGGCGGCATTGCTGCCAGGAGCCCGAACACCGGTCCTTCCTCGGTTGGTGTGGGGCTCATGCCTGCGTGTGAGGGGTCTTCTGTGGGAGGCAAGCCCCGTCGTCCACACCCAGTAGTTCTCACAGTGTGGTGACTGCCCCAGCTGTGTCTGCTTCACCATGGAACTTGTTAGAGATGCGAATTTCTGGGCCCTGCCCCAGATCTGCTGTAGCTGAAACAAGGGGGACAGGACCGCAGCCCAGGTCTAAGGAGCCCTCCAGAGGAGCCCGACGCTCGGGTGGGTTTGAGAACCATCGCTCCATCAGCAGCTGGCAGTCCATCATTGCCCTTCAGGCCCTGCGGGGCCCAGGAACCTTCTAGCCTTGGGCTCTGGAGGAGCTCCCAGCACAGCTCCCGCTTCCTGCGGAGCACATGGCCTGGGCTCCTGAAGACCTTCCTCACTCCATTTTTCTGCATCTGTGCCCACTCCCCACTTCTCTCCCTCCCGTCTCCAGCTGTCCTCGGTGGCTTCCTCCACTCCGTTTCAGGCCCCTCGCCTGGACTGAGAATAAATGAATTCATAGGAAGCGCTGGCCTCCTGCAGTGCCAGGAGGAAGAGGCTCTGAGGAGTGGTGGAAATTTGCCCCCAACGTTGGAACACGACCCATGCGTGGGTCAGGGCCCTTCAAGGGGCCATTGTGGCAAATTCCTACCACTCTCTGCCCTAAAGAGTGAGTTTGCAGGAGGAAGAAAAGCATCAATCAAGGTTCTGTGTCTGCCTCTACTCTCAGAGGACTCCTGAGCCCTGCACCCCCTCTGTCACTTCCTCTTCCTCTGGCCTGGGGTCCTTTGCTGGACTGTGTTGAAAACTTTCTTGCTCATGCTTAGCCCCTTGGAATGGATTCTAAGTGCACAATCTGATCGTATTTATGTCTGTTTTTCCCCTTGGATATTAGTGCTCAGATAATTTTGACTCAAGCTCTGTGAAGCCAGCCTCCCTTATATCACACCACCTGCCCCCGTTTGAGGTCCCAGAGACTAGCGCTGGCTATTTGCCCTGGACGGTTATGTCTCCTCCCATCCCACCCTCTGGGCGGGAACAGCGGCCGGGTTCACTGGGGGCTCCCACTGGCAGGCGTGATGCTGCTTGTCCTGTGATCAGGGTGTTGCTGGTCATCTAGTCACACTGATGCCCACAGAGGGGTCCCAGGGTCCTCAGCTCACTCCTTAGAGGTGTGGGCTGGTTAACTTCAGACCTTGGGAACTAGAGTCTGGATCTGGCCTTCCTGAGATGTTGAATTTGACTCCAGGAGGCTGTGCATGGCTCCCAGTGTTCATGGACCAGTAGACTATTCACATGTCATCCAGCCAGTTCCTCTTAACGTTATTTCCAGATCCAACTTTTAATGTTTTTTGAATGTTCTAAGGTTTTAGAAAATAACCTTCCCCAGGCAGGAAGCACAGAACATACACATTATTTAGATTGCGGGAAAGGGCTAAAATGGGAACAATGAGGTAAATTACTATTTCAGGAAGTTATATTCTTGCTGAATATAATATTTCAGGAAGTTATATTCACTTCTCTGCTCATTTGTGAGACTCTTAAAAACCATATTGCCTCCGCTCAGTAGATGCGAAGGTTAATTTAACGCCAGCGTGACTGGTCTGAGGTGTGTACAGGTAGCTGCCCAGACATTTTCCCTGGGTATGCCTGTGAGGTTGTTTCTGGCAGAGATGACCAATCCAACCAATGGACAGGTGAAAAGATTGCCCTTCCAGTGCGAGTGGGCACCATCCAGTCCACGACCTGGACGGAACAGAGGCAGAGGAGGGGGAACTGACTCTCTTTGAGCTGGGACCTTTTCCTCCTGCCCTTAGACATTGGTGCTTCTGGTTCTCAGACCTTTGGGTTTGGACTGGGATCTGCACCAGCACCACCAGCTTTCCTGGAACAGCAGCTTACAGATGGCAGATTACATAGGCCAGGGGGAAGCATAACTTCTTTTCCTCTGTTTTTTCTTGAAACAGGGTCTTACTCTGCCACCCCGGCTAGAGTGTGGTGGTGCAATCTTGGCTCACTGCCGTGCTGACCTCCAGGCTTCATCCATCCTCCCACCTCATCTTCCCAAGTAGCTGGGGCTGCAGGCGCATGCCACCATGCCTGGCTAATTTTTGTATATTTGTAGAGACAAGGTTTCACTATGTTGCCCAGGCTGGTCTCGAACTCCTGAGCTCAAGTGATCTGCCTGCCTCGGCCTCCCAAAGTGCTGGGATTACAGGTGTGATCTAGCCAATAACTTCTTGAGATGTTATTTAATCTTGTTTATCAGCGTCTATAATTGCATGAACCAATCCCTCATGATAAACCTCTTTCTATATGATCATGTAGATGCTATAGCTTCGGCTTCTCTGGAGAACAGTGACCAATACAGCAGATTATGAGCAAACTGGAACCAGTTTGACCACGCCTGACAAATATATGGGCATTTTCATTTGTGATTTTTCCGTTGCTTAGATTGCTTACTTGACAACTTACAAATACAATTTGGAAAAAAAATAGTTTTACAAACAAAATAAAAAGCAAAACAACAAACCAGAGAAAATTACCAGAAATGTCACAGACATTGTGTTCATGGCCTTAAACTACCAGTCTACTCACTTGGCAGGCAGGAAAGCCTCTACATCAATGATTCATAGGAAATGGAAATGTGTCATAAATAAGCAACAATGTTTTATTTCAACAATTCTAAAATAGATACTGGTCAACTGTAAATCAGAAAAAAATGAGAAGCTCAAATAATATTCAGTGATCTTGGCCCAGATACAACTGTTCCTCTCACTGCTACTGGGAGAATAAATGGGTGCAACAGTTTTTAAAGCTGTTTTACAATATTTTTCAAGACATTCAGTGATATTAAATTCTTTAATCTTAACAATTGTAACTTCAAAAACATACCCAAAGGGTTGGTTCCAGATGCAGACAGTAATGTATGCATAAAAAGTGATATTAATTGGCCAGGTGCTATGGCTCATGCCTGTAATCCTAGCACTTTGGGAGACTGACGTGGGTGGATCACCTGAGGTCAGGAGTTCGAGGCTAGCCTGGCCAAGATGGTGAAACTTTGTCTCTACTAAAAATTCAAAAATTAGCTGGGCACAGTGGCGGGTGCTTGTAATCCCAGCTACTGGGGAGGCTGAGGCAGGAGAACTGCTTCAACTCAGGAGGTGGAGGTTGCAGTGAGCCAAGGTTGTGCCACTGCACTCTAGCCTGGGCGACAGAGCAAGACTCCATCTCAAGAAAACCCTCCAAAAACAAACAAACAAAAATCTAATTTACATTCCCACTAACAGTGTAAAAGCGTTCCTATTTTTCCACATCCTCTCCAACATCTGTTCTTTCCTGACTTATTAATGATCGCCATTCTAACTGGCATGAGATGGTATCTCACTGTGGTGTGATTTGCATTTCTCTAATGACCAGTGATGACGAGCATTTTTTCATATGTGTCTTGGCTGCATAAATGTCTTCTTTTGAGACGTGTCTGTTCTTATCCTTCACCCACTTTCTGATGGGGTTGTTTTTTTCTTGTAAATTTGTTTAAGTTCTTTGTAGATTCTGGATATTCGCCCTTTGTCAGATGGAGAGATTACAAAAAATTCTCACATTCTGTAGATCGACTGTTCACTCTGAGGATGATGACTTCTTTTTTTTTTTTGAGACGGAGTTTCGCTCGTTACCCAGGCTGGAGTGCAATGGCGCAATCTCGGCTCACCGCAACCTCTGCCTCCTGGGTTCAGGCAATTCTCCTGCCTCAGTCTCCCGAGTAGCTGGGACTACAGGTACGCGCCACCATGCCCAGCTAATTTTTTGTATCTTTAGTAGAGACAGGGTTTCACCATTTCGACCAGGATGGTCTATATCTCTTGACCTCGTGATCCACCTGCCTTGGCCTCCCAAAGTGCTGGGATTACAGGCGTGAGCCACCACAGCTGGCCAGATAATGACTTATTTTCCTCTGGGTAGATGACCAGTAGTGGGATTGCTGGATCAAATGTAGTTCTGCTTTTAGCTCTTTAAGGAATCTCCACCCTGATTTCCAGTGGTTGTACCACTTTACATTCCCACCAGCAGTGCAGAAGTGTTCCCTGATCACGGCTTCCATGCCAATACCTACTCTTTTTTGATTTTTTTTTTATTATGGCCATTCTTGCAGTAGTGAAGTAGTATTGCATGGTGGGTTTGCATCTCCCTGATTATTAGCGATGTTCAGCATTTTTCATGTGTTTGTCAGCTTTGCATATCTTCTTTTGAGAACTGTCTCTTCATGTCCTTACCCCACTTTTTGATGGAATTGTTTTTCTTGCTGATTTGTTTGAGTTTGTTGTAGATTCTGGATATTAGTTCTTTGTCAGATGCATAGACTGTGAAGGTTTTTATTCTACTCTGTGGGTTGTGTGTTTACTCTGCTGACTGTTCCCTTTGCTGTGCAAAAGCTCTTTAGGGTAATTAAGACCCAGCTATTTATCTTTGTTTTTATTTCATTTGCTTTTGGGTTCTCGGTCATGAAATTTTTGCCTACGCCAATGTCTAGAAGGGCTTTTCCAACATCATCTTTTAGAATTTTTATAGTTTCAGGTCTTTGATTTAAGTCCCTAATCCATATTGAGTTGATTTTTGTATAAGGTGAGAGATGAGGATCCGGTTTCATTCTCCTACATGTAGCTACCCAATTATCACAGCACCATTTGTTGAAAAGGGTGTCCTTTCCTAACTATATGTTTTTGTTTGCTTTGATGAAGATCAGTTGGCTCTAAATATTTGGGTTTATTTCTGGGTTCTCTATTCTGTTTCATTGGTCCATGTGCCTATTTTTATATCGGTACTATGCTGTTTTGATGATGATGACCTTACAGTATTGTTTGAAATCAGGTAGTGTGATGCCTCCAGATTGGTTCTTTTTGCTTAGTCTTACTTTGGCTATGTGGGGTCTTTTTGGTTTTTATGAATTTTAGATTGTTTTGTTTAATTCTGCGAAGAATGATGGTGATATTTGATGGGGATTGCATTGAATTTGTAGATTACTTTTGGCAGTATGGTCATTTTCATAATATTGATTCTACCCATCCATGAGCATGGGATGTGTTTCTATTTGCTTGTGTCATCTATAGTTTATTTCCGCAGTGTTTTGTCATTTTCCTTGTAGGGGTCTTTCACCTCCTTGGTTAGGTATATTCCAAAGCGTTTAATTTTTTTTTTGCAGCTGTTGTAAAATGGGTTTAATTCTTGATTTGATTCTCCACTTGGTCATTGTTGGTGTATGGAAGAGCTACTGATTTGTGTATATTAACCTTGTGTCCAGAAACTTTGCTGAATTCAGTTCTAGGAGCTTGAAGGAGTCTTTAGGAGTTTCAAGGTAAACAATCATATCATGAGCAAACAGTGACAGCTTGACTTCCTCTTTACCGATTTTGATGCCCTTTATTTCTTTCTCTTGTCTGATTGCTTGGCTAGGACTTCTAGTACTCTGTTGAAGAGGAGTGGTGAGAGTGGGCATCCTTGTCTTGTTCCAGTTCTCAGAAGTCATGCTTTCAACTTTCCCCATTCAGTATTGTGTTGGCTGTGGGTCTGTCGTAGATGGCTTTCATTACATTGAGGTATGTCCCTTGTATGCCTGTTTTACTGAGAGTTTTAATCATAAAGGGATGCTGCACTTTGTTGAATGCCTTTTCTGCATCTATGGAGAGGATCTTGTGATTCCTGTTTTTAACTCTGCTTATGTGGCGTATCACATTTATGGACTTGTGCATGTTAAAGCAACCTTGCATCCTTGGTGTGAAACTCACTTGATCTTGGTGGATAATCTTTTTGATGTGTTGTCGGATTTGGTTAGCTAGTATTTTATTAAGAATCTTGACATCTATGTTCATCAGGGGTATCAGTCTGTACTTTTCTTTTTTGGTTATGTTCTTTCCTTGTTTTGGTGTTAGGGTGATGCTGGCTTCATAGAATGAATTAGGTAGGATTCCCATTTTTTCTCTCTTGTGGAATTATGTCAAAAGGATTGGTGCCAATTTTTCTTTGAATGTTTGGTAGAATTCTGCTGGGAATCTGCCTGGACATTTTTTTGTTGGTAATATTTAATTATCATTTCAATCTTGCTTCTTGTTATTGGTCTGTTCAGGGTATCTAATTCTTCCTAATTTAAGGTAGGAGGGTTGTATTTTTCCAGGAATTTATTCATCTTTTCTAGGTTTTCTAGTTTATGTGCATAAAGGTGTTCATGGTAGCCTTGAATAATCTTATTTATTTCATTGGTGTTGGTTGTCATATCTCCTGTTTCATTTCTTAATGAGGGTATTGGATTTTCTCTCTTCTTTCTTTGGTTAATCTTGCTAATGTTCTATTAATTTTATTTGTCTTTTCAAAGAACCATTTTTCATTTCATCTATCTTTTGTATTTTCTTTTGTTTCAATTTCATTTAGTTCTGCTCTGATCTTGGTTATTTCCTTTCTTCTGCTGGGTTTGGGTTTGGTTCTTGTTTCTCTAGTTCGGTGAGGTGTGACCTTAAAAGGTCAGTTTCTGCTCTTTCAGTCCTTTCAATGTAGGCGTTTAGGGCTATGAACTTTCCTCTTAGCACTGCTTTTGCTGTATGCCAGAGGTTTTGATAGGTTGTGTCATTATTTGTTGTTCAGTTCGAAGAATTTCTTAATGTCCATCTTGATTTCATTTTTGACCCCAATGATCATTCAGGAGCTGGTTTTAAAAGTTTGCATGGTTTTGAAGTTTCCTTTTGGAGTTGATTTCCAGTTTTTTCCACTGTGGTCTGAGAGTGCTTGATATAATTTCAATTTTCTTAAATTTACTGAGGCCCATTTTGTGGCCTATCATACGATCTGTCTTGGAGAAAGTTTCATTAGCTGTTGAACAGAATGTAAATTCTGCGGTTGTTGGATGAAATGTTCTTTATATATATGTTAAGTTCATATGTTCCAATGCATAATTTAAATCCATTGTTTCTTTGTTGGCTTTCTGTCTTGATGACCTGTTTTGATGAATTGAACAATAGAATTGTTCAATTCTATTGCTGCGACTTTCCAGAGCATTTTGCATTTGTATATGTGTGTCCAATGTTTCCTGAAGTTTTGTTGTTTTCTTTACGTTATCTATTTCTTTGAACATTTCCCCCTTCACTTCTTGTATTGTTTTATGGATTTCCTTGCACTGGGCTTTGCCTTTCTTTGGTGTCTCCCTGATTAGCTTAATAACTAATCTCCTGAAATTTTTTTTCAGGTGAATCAGGGTTTGGATTCTCTCCTTGGTTTGGATCGATTGCTGGTGAACTAGTGTGACTTTTGGAGTGTTAAAGAGCCTTGTTTTGTTGTATTACCAGAATGATGTTCTGGTTCCTTTTCATTTCAGTAGGCTCTGTGAGAGAGAAGGTCTAGGGCTGAGGGCTGTTGTTCAGATTCTTTTGTCCCACAGGGTGTTCTCTTGGTGTGGAACTGTCCCCCTTTTCCTATGGTTGTGGCTCCCTGAGAACCCAGCTGTAGTGATTGTTCTCTCTCTTCTGGGTCTAGACACCCAGCAAGTCTACCCAACTCCAGGCTGGTACTGGGGGTTGTCTGCAGAGTCCAGTGAGGTGAACCATCCGTGGGTCTCTCAGCCATGGATACCAGCACCTGTTCCGGTGGAGGTGGCAGGTGGGTGAGATGGCCTCTGGGAAGGTTCTTAGCTTTGGTGGTTTAATGCACTGTTTTTGTGCTGGTTGGCCTCCTGCGGGGCTTTCAGAGAGCATCAGCTATGGTTGTGTAGGGAGGATCAGGCACTGGATGGGCCCTAGAACTCCCAAGATTATATGCTCTTTGTCTTCCTCTATCAGGGTGGGAAGGGAAGGACCACCAGGTGGGGATGGGACTAGGCAGGTCTCAGCTCAGAGTCTCCTTGGGCTAGTCTTTCTGAGGCTGATGTGACGGATGAGAATGAAGTTCCCAGGTGAAGGGAGTTGTGTACCTAGGAGGATTATGGCTGCCTTTGCTGAGTCATGCAGGTTGTCAGGGAAGTGAGGGAAAGCCGGCAGTCACAGATCTCACCCCACTCCCATGCAATTCGAGGGTCCAGTCTCACTCCCACCATGCCCCACATAACAGCCCCAAGTCTGTTTCCAGGCAGAGAGCATGCAGGACTGAGACCTTGCCCTAGGCTACCTGCCTCCCAGTTGAGAAAGAAAAGGGCTGAGTTCTTCCCCCAGCTGTGAGTCTGCACACAAGATTCTTACCCTCCCCTACGTTCTGCCGAGGAAGCTTCTCACCTGGCTCAAATTGTTACAAAGTTCAGCTGGAGACTCCCTACTCCCTGTTGCGTTTTCCCTGCGCCTCTGGCCGCCCTCCTGATGGATCCCTGTGGTGCCAGGCAGGAATAGCTGGCTTGGAGACCCAGCAAGCTCCCAGGACCTTTCCAGCTGCTTCCTCTACCCCTGTGTTCTGCTTGGCTCTCTAAACTGACTCAGCTCCAGGTGAGGTCAGAAACTTCTCCCACAAGCTGGACTGTCAGTTTCCCCAGAGGGGGTGTGTGTTCGAGGGCAGAGGAACTCCCTTTCCCACTTCCACAGCTTGGGCATTCACAGTAGTATTTGTGGTGTCTTCCAGGTCCTGCAGGAGCAATCTGCTTCCTTCAGAGGGTCTGTGAGCCCTCTCAGGGTTCTGGGCTTGTTCCTCCAGTTGTTCTGGAGCAAAAGTCACCATTGGAGCCTCTGCACACTGCTCTGTCCATCCAAGTCACACCTGCAATCTAGTCCTGCCTCCCTTCTGCCATGATGATGCTCAGTCCCTGCCGAAATGTTAACAATGGTTATCTCTAGGTTGTGAGGTTACGCAGGAATTTAATCTACTATTTACACCAACTTTCACAATCCATCAGTGAGTATAGGTAAGGCTTATTTTCAAAAATCACATGTTCTTAAATTATGAGGTTATACAGGACTTTAGTATTTACACTGACTTTCACAGTCCATCGATGAGTATACATAAGGCTTATTTTCCAAAATTACATGTGTTCTTAAATCATGTAACCCTCACATCCATCCTTTTCCCAGAAGTCATTATTTTTACAGCAAGGTTTGTAAACCCATTCTCAGTTTTCTTCTATGCAATAGACATTAAAAAAATAAAGAAGCAAACATATATAACTTATGTTGCTTAATGTGACGGATATATTACCATACACATCTCGTTTTTCCAAATATCCTGGAGATATTTTCAAGTCATGACACATTGTTCAACCTACTTTATCTTTGTCATGTGAGAAGCTTGATCTTCATGAACACTCTAGCCCTATTTGTTCACACAGATAATAAATAAATGAGGTAAGTGTTGCTTATTTCAGAGCACTTTCATGCATAGAATGAATGCTGTCTATGTGAAAGCCTGTTTCTATGATGGCAAAATGTTACTGTAGCTCAATTATAATTTACAGACCACCTACCATGTAATGGGCTATGTGAGACAGCTGGTGGGCTCGCAGACATGCAGATATGGCATCAGACACAACACAGAACAGGTTCTCCCCTCCAGACCGAAATCTTACACAAAACCAAAGGTAGTGGGTGGCACAGCTGACCACTTCTTTTCTTCCTAAACATTTCTTGTTTTGGCTTCCATAACATTCTCTTCTCCTGGGTTTTTGCTAATTCTCTGCCTCCTTCCATTGGCTCTTTACTGATTTTCTTTCTTCTACACTATTTTAAAATATTGGGGCTCTTCAGGTCTTGATCACATTCTTTCTTTTTCTCTGCCCTCGTTCACCTGGTGAACTCACCAATCCTATTGCTGTAAATATCAACTATATTCTTAGGACCCCAAATTATATATTCTTAAGTTTTGACCTGTATCTCCAGCTGCCTGTTTGTAGCCTCCATATGAAAGATTTGCACCTCGAATCTGATGCTCTTTGGTTTTTCTCACTGTTGTTACATTTTTAATCACAAAATTTGGTAGCTTCTGATAGTTAGAAGTAGATGATGAGTGACATCTTTCTTCCTACAATCTAACTACCATGGGGCATGTTACCAGGGAAGAAAGAATCACGCCGAATTCTGCCACATCCAGAAACACCACCAATGGCAAGGCAGAAAGGGTGATCCAGCCTGCTCTGGACAACACCCAGACTCTCTTCATTCTTTTAGGCTCTTTGATGACATCCTTGCATGAAAGGTTTACTTGGGAGAGAGGCAGCAGTATCAGCAGCAGGCCTTAGTGAACCTGCTTATTAGGGCCACACGCCTGAATTTTCTGTGAGTGGCAGACATAGGCCTGCAAGGGGCTCTAAGCCTCCTGTAGTTGTCAGATTGTTATTCCCTGTTCATGCAAAGAGTGTCCGTGCAGCCCGTCTATCCAGTTCATGTGTTTTGAATGCCTTTCATTTCACTGGTGAAAGATGCCGTCTAGTGTCTGTTATGCTAATGTACAAACTCTGGTGCTGGCCCTTGGTGAGACAAGTTAAAGAGTCTGCATGTTGCAGTGTGGTTTGTGAAGTGTATATTCGAGGTTGGAATAGTTCAAATATTAACTAATATGCAGACCCCCAGAATAATTAGACTAAAACTAACCCTTACACATGTATTGATCACGCTCTCTCTGCTTAAGTATTTAAAAATTAATGACAGTGACACCCAGAGCCCCCACTCCTTCCTGCCCCATGATCTTGTCGGTAAAGCCTGCCTTTACCTTCCCCGGAGCTGAACTGGGCATTGTCCTTGATAACGCCTTCTTTTACCTCCACCCATCCTACCCAGTTGGTGATCCTCTAAGACATTTCCTCAGTGTGTCCACGTGACTTTATCTTTCCTCTTGCCAAGCCATCTTGCCCGGACCACAGCAGAGGCTGCTTTGCTTTCTCAAATCCCCTCCTCCCTGCTCTGTTTCTCGCGCACATCCCACCCCTCACCCGTGAAGTCATCAAGCCTCACTCTTAAAGGAATGGTTGCAACCCGTGCTCTGAAAATGGCCTTGGACTGTTTCCAGTATACACATGATTATGGATTTGAGGCTATGTTGTATGATTGTACGTTGATCTGTCGCCCACACTGTAATGTGTTAGGACCACATTTTGTAGCACAGAAGTTTTGCCTTTGTTAGAGTTGAGTTTGGTAGAGCCTTGTTTTTGTTCTTGTTTTACCCAGTGCTTTTGTAGTGAGTTTTGCTTCCTTTACACTGAATGTGTTAGTCCATCTGTAGTTGATTTTGGGGCGTGATAAGAGAGGCGATTTTATTTATTTCCTTCCTGGATAAATTGTCTCACAGCATGGAGCGACTCAGCCAAGCAAGGGAACCAAAGGGCTATTGCCTCTTGGATGCTACCATTAATGGAACTGAACCCCAGTGTTCTTGGCAATTTTAAATTACTGGGAGAGAAACTCTAATCAAATCTGTTTTGATTATGCAACTGTCTTTGGGTCAATCGTGAGAGTCCGGGTGGCTGGCTAGGTCTATTCTGCATCTCAGCTGCTCTTGCCGAGGGAAACTGTGGACCAGGCAGCCATGCCTCTTACTATTGGCTACAAGAGTGAACTTAAATTATGACCACCATTCCAATGCACCAGGCATCACATCAGGCTGGCCTTGAAAAAAGTGAGAAAATGTGAAAGTGAGAAATTCTCCAAAAGCACCACACTGCCAGGTGTGCACCAGAAACGCTCAACCAAGGAGCCCAGATTTCTTGTTGTAATTACGGAAGACTTCATGACATAATGTAGCATAGAAGAGATATTTGAAGAAAGATTTTTCTGCCAAATCTACGAACTATCACCTTGAATATGTCTGTTAAATTTAAGCTATGAGACTAAAGGTAATTTGAATGCAAAAGTCCTGAAACGAGGGGTGTCATTTTTTTTTGTTATGCAAGGAATGTAGTCATGGAAAATAAAAACTTGAGGGTCTTGGGTCCTTGGCTCATGCCCCAGTTTAGTTTTTAACTTGCTGAATGCATTTGAGAAGCCACTTCACCACTGTAGGATTCTTTAGAATTGCTGAAAATTAGGCAGTTGGTCTGAGTGTCAATTTTTTTTAAGGCTCTGACCGTCTATGGATATACGGCTCTCACCACTTTTCATGACTGAAAATGAAGAACATTTGTGTGCTTGGATGTTCCCATTCATAGCCCAAGGGTAGGTGAGGGGAAGACGGAAGTGAGGGGATTTATCAAGAAGTCAACATAACAGAAGTCAGAATACAGTGTCCATCAGAAGATAGCTTATCCCTGGAGTAACACAGTCCACACGATTGAGATTTCGATCTGTTTTTGGGTACTAGAACTACTAATCTGAGAGCATTTTGATGCTTTTGTTTAACAGGCATTTTATAGATTAAGAGACTTCCTTGAATAAAATGTTCAGTGATTCCTGCCATCGTTTGCTTTTCCCTAAGTTTCAAGAGGAAGACCTCTTCTTGTGTTAGTTTGGGGAATACCTCGGTATAATCTTTGACACACTGACTCCGTCATATATACCTGGAGTTTCCAAGCTTCCTAGAAGTTAACCGTGTAAAGCCCAAGAGACATGTGGGCTGAGTTCTGTGAAGCTCCCTTGTGACTCTTGGGCCTCTGCTGGGGAACGCATCATTCACTTTTGTGTGACTCTGGTGTTACTAAGTCCCTCACATCTATGGAAACATCCCTAGTTATTGCCTCCCCCCATCAGATTGTGGGATGAAAAGGCAGTGAGGAAAAGGAAAAGTAGGGGCATGGCTGCGAGATGGGTCTTCTTTAATTTCCTTCTCAGCTCATTCACCACTGGTGCCTGCAGGAGCTTAGGAGGAGCATGCCTGGGCTTACCTGTGCCGCCTCCTAAGAAGCTATTTACAGAGCAGGCTCCAGATGTTTTTTCCTTAGGGGTGCTGGAACCACCCAGCTCAGCTTCTCCATGTGAACTGACTGGCGAGAGCTTTGG
This sequence comes from Leontopithecus rosalia, assembly GCA_028533165.1. NCBI lineage: Eukaryota > Metazoa > Chordata > Mammalia > Primates > Cebidae > Leontopithecus > Leontopithecus rosalia. Next base: position 106,527,797 of record CM052661.1, read on the forward strand.
TTTGGCTCTGAGTCCAATCTGCATACAGAACAACTTGTTCATTTTGTGAAATTTTCTCTGCTCTTCACTGCATGTTTGGACTTAACCAAGAGACCAGTTACAAATCCTACTTGTAGTTCCTGAGGATTCCCATCACTTTCTTTTGAGGATTTTAAAATCATTAAAAAAATTTCAACAGCTAGGTAATTTTTTGTTTTTATTTTGTTTTTGAAACAAAACCCCCTAAAATGTCCATTTTATTTCTGGATGTTGCTTGAAGGGATCTGTTTATAGGTTAGACTGGAGAAAGCTGGGAAAATGTGACATCGGTATGAACATACTCAACTTCAATTATAAGAAATTGAGCTGCAGTAGACATCACATTAGTCCACATAACTAGGGATAGCTTTATAATAGGTCACTCATGTCTACATCTAGGCAGAGAGTTTCTTAAGGAATAATAAACTACTTATAGGTCTTGAGTCCCAAGTTCAGTTCTTAGGGCTTCAGCAGTCTTACTGACTCAGTTTAAGTTAATTAGGTACACGAATAAGCAAGCTTTGCTCCAAATATAACTGTTTTGAATACCAAATATAAAGAAGATGAGTTTCTTCTCTTGTGCAAGAATGCCTCAACCTAGAGTCCCTTCCTTTCAATGTTTACCTTTCCTTCAATGTTTGCAAATACTCCAACCTACCTTTGTACACATTTTCTTTTTCTTTTTTTTTTTTTAGAGACGGAGTTTCGCTCTTGTTACCCAGGCTGGAGTGCAGTGGCTCAATCTCAGCTCACTGCAAAGTCTGCCTCCCGCATTCAAGTGATTCTCCTGCCTCAGCCTCCCAAGTAGCTGGGATCACAGGCACCCGCCACCTCGCCGGCTAATTTTTGTATTTTTTTTTTTTTTTTTGAGACGGAGTTTTGCTCGTTACCCAGGCTGGAGTGCAATGGTGCAATCTCGGCTCACCGCAACCTCCGCCTCCTGGGTTCAGGCAATTCTCCTGCCTCAGCCTCCCGAGTAGCTGGGATTACAGGCACGCGCCACCGTGCCCAGCTAATTTTTTGTATCTTTTGTAGAGACGGGGTTTCACCATGTTGACCAGGATGGTCTCGATCTCTTGACCTCGTGATCCACCCGCCTCGGCCTCCCAAAGTGCTGGGATTACAGGCTTGAGCCACCGCGCCCGGCCGTATTTTTTTTTTTAAGACGGAGTTTCACTCTTGTTACCCAGGCTGGAGTGCAATGGCACGATCTCGGCTCACCGCAACCTCCGCCTCCTGGGTTCAGGCAATTCTCCTGCCTCAGCCTCCTGAGTAGCTGGGATTACAGGCACGCGCCACCATGCCCAGCTAATTTTTTGTATTTTTAGTAGAGACGGGATTTCACCATGTTGACCAGGATGGTCTCGATCTCTTGACCTTGTGATCCACCCGCCTCGGCCTCCCAAAGTGCTGGGATTACAGGCGTGAGCCACCGTGCCTGGCCTTGTACACATTTTCTATTACCTGCCCTGTGTATGGTGGCACACACAACATGAGGTGCAATACTGAAGTTTTTAAAGCAAACGGGAAACGGCTCCAAAGTGTAAATCTGTATACTTTACTAGCCTCTGAGCCACGTTCAGAGGCCAGCTTGTTTTACTTCCTTGCAGTTTCTCATCATTTCCTGGCTCTAGATGACTGCCAGGACCTCCACCCAGCAGCTCAACTGATGTGTAGGGAAGGCTGCATCCCTCCACGCAGACTCACCTGTCTGGTTAGGCTGATTCTGCAGTAGCAGAGCTTCCCTCTGTTTCATTCCAAAATAGGTTAAAACAAAGGAACAATTAATCCTTTTGGAATGAGGAATAGGAACACTTTTAATTTATTTTCCATGCAATCTGTCATTGTTTGTAGCCTACGGAAATGACATATGAAGGATTGTTTATTTTATAAAGACTACTTTACAGAAGCACATGGGATTTGCACACTCTCTTGGTTATTTTACGACGTGACACTTTCCTGCTTACCTCTTTGCTTTGTCATGGATACTCATTTTTATGATTGATTCCTGTGTATATATTTTAAGAATTTTATTTCCTGTAAAATTGAACAAGAGCTTTTTCAAACTCTAGCACTGAATTCTTCCTGTCATTTTTTTTTTTTACAAGGCTAATGTTGAGAAAAATTGCTTCCAGGCTTATCTTCAAGAGGGTCAGTTGAGGGAGAATTTTGTATCAAGGAATTTGCTTAGCAATGTTCCGGTGGCAGAAACAGCGCATGTAAAGTACAAAGATTTCTTCTATGTGATGTGCAGCTGAAACCTTCCTCATCACTCTCCAGGAAGAGATCACGTTATGGCCTGTATTTTAATTTGCTCTGCTGTTTGTTTGCTTTTCAGAATGAAGTAGGAAAGACAATACACATTTAGGAAATGGGCTCCAAAAGTTTTAAAAGCCATGAGGGAGGTAAGTTTCATGTTTTGACTCCATAGTAATTAGAGAAGTCTAACTTGGGTGCATTAGAACTTTATTGTGTGAAGTGTCTTTTAAAGGTAATGATTTTTACTCAGTGATTTTTCTAAGAAGAAGTGTTAAGATTTTTTCTTTTTGGGAATTGTAAGTTGCTGAGTATAAGTTAGAGGTAATAACTTTTAAAATAATTGGTGCACTATTAAACATATTCTATGTACCAAGTAAGGTTGACCCTCTTATCCACACTTTCTATTTCCAGTGCACTCATTCACTGGACCTGGCAAGGATCTGTAGTTGTTCAAATCCCAGATATAAAACGCCTTAGCACAGCCAGCCTTGATATCTCCAGATTAGAAATTCACAGATATGGAGTGCTGACTGCAATCTCAGTTTAACAGCCCTCATGGTAAATGTGATTTTTCTCCTTTAGAAATGAGAAAACCAAGGCTCAGAAAGGTGGCCAGCCCTGCTACATGGCCTGCTAATGACAAAGCCAGGCAGCAAGTCCCTATCAATACAGTGACAAAGATTGTACTTATTGAATAATTAGGATGTTTTCATTTTGTGAACTTTTGGGGTAGGCAGAAGTTGTTGTAACTAATGCCAGTATATAAGAGATTCTATTAGTGACCAACTATCAGCTAAGGATATTTCTTTTTTTTTTTTTTTAAGAGATCAGGCCCCCGAGGTGCAGGGTTCAGGGAAGGCACTCTGTTTATGTCTAAGGATATAGAAGAATTCATCAGTATCCTAAAGAAGTAAAGTATACTGCTGTGGGAAAATATATATTTTAAATTTCTAGTGGAACTTCCAGTCTTTCCATTTCAAGAAAATTGAAAATGAATGTGCCCACAGCATGATTCCTTTAGAACAGCCTACTTCAATTTGAATCTTCAGTCTGTGCATTAGTGTTAATTACTTAGGGTTTAATAAAATTTGAATAATTAGAATTTAGAGCTTCTTAGAGGTTTTTGTATATTGCAACAACAGATTAACTTCTAATCCTAATTATTTAACTATTTGTTAAGAGTATATTGCATTTAGAATACTATGCTAATTTTTTTTATTAGAACAAATAAATTATCAAACCCAAACCTTGCTTTCAGGAGACTTATAATCTATGTAGCAAAAGTAAGAGGGGGAGAGACTAATGAAATATATAAAAGACAAATTTATAATCTTGACTACAAAAGTTATTATTTTATGACTTAATGTAAATTAGAATACAATTAATTTGTGTATGTACTGAAATAGTTTATCAAGTCAATTAGTCAAAATATAAAATTCCCAAAAAGTGTGAGGATATTTGGATAAGTCTAAGGATATTTCAATGGATGCTTTTATTTTGTAAATGGCTAGGCCAGATAACTTTGAAAGATTCATTTTCAAACTACTGGTAGTTTGAACCAACCAGCATTTGTCATTGGTCTCTGATATGGTTTGGCTGTGTCCCCACCCAAATCTCATCTCGAATTGTAGCTCTCATAATCCCCACATGTCATGGGAGGGACCTGGTGGGAGGTAATTGAATCATGGGGGCCAGTTTTCCTGTGTTGGTCTCGCGATAGTGAATAAGTCTCATGAGACCCGATTGTTTGATAAAGGGCAGGTCCCCTGCACATGCTGTCTTGCCTGCCACCATGTAAGACATGCCTTTGCTTCTCCTTCGTCTTCTGTCATGATCAGGGGCCTCCCCAGCCATGTGGAACTGTGAGTCCAGTAAACCTCTTTTTCTTTATAAATTACCCAGTCATGGGTATTTCTTCATAGCAGTATGAAAATAGACTAATATATTCTGACTTTAATTCATGTCAGTCAGTCTCAACTGAATCTTCAAAAAAGTGTAAAAAATCCCACTACGTTCTCTCACTGCTCAAAACAACGATTTCAGCCTTTCTGTCTTTAACTCTTTGCACTTGGATGATGATGATCTCATTTCACATTGCACGAGAAATTGGTTAGAAATGATTAGAAGGAAACTATTATTTTATCGCTTTTGAATGCCAATCTACTGTCATCTATATTAACTCTCTGCTTTCACTTCCTCCTCCTATATAAAGTTAATCTCTTCACTTGTATTGTGAATTCCATTTCCTTATTCTTTCAAGCCTATAACTAAGCCCTTCCCTGAATTTCCATAATCTTCCTTTGACATCTTCTCATCAACACAGAAACATGCTGTAGTATTTCCTATACTAAAACATACAAGTGACAGCATCTGACCCCCTGCACCATTCTCTCTCAACAGGAAGGCTCTGTTCTTAGGTCTCCTGTCAGTAAAATACTTCTCCAGTTCACTGTAATTAAGAGCTTAATTTCAGCCCCCCTTTCCTTCCTGGACTTACTGCATCTGTGCTCTGCTCACACCTCCATCTGAAATTATTCTCCTCAGGGTTATTGTCTTAGTCTGTTGTCATGCTGCTAATAAAGAAATACCTAAGATTGGGTAATTTATAAAGAAAAAGAGGTTTAATGGACTCACAGTTCCACATGGCTGGCAAGGTCTCATAATCATGGTGGAAGATGAAGCAGGAGCAAAGGCACAACTTACATGGTGGCAGGCAAGAGGTAAGGGAACTCCCCTTTATGAAGCCTTTAGATCTCATGAGACATATTCACTATCAAGAGAACAGCATAGGAAGGACCTGCCCCCATGATTCAATTACCTTCCACCAGGTTCTTCCCATGACATGTGGGAATTATGGGAGCTACAATTTAAGGTAAGATTTGGGTGGGGACACAGCCAAACCATACCAGTCATCCATCACGAGTTGGCCGGATCCCGTATCTTGCTCTGTCCTGGTCTTCACTGACCAAATTGCAGCTCTCGACACTGTGGACAACTCCTTCCTTTTTGAAGCACTCTCTCCTCTCCATGACATCCTCCCAGGTTTGCCTCATTCCACCGTGACTTTCCCTTTATTCTATCTTTACTGATTGGCTGACTTTTCTCCTCTGGCACAGTTTCTGTGTTGGCTTCCCTTAGGTCTCCATTTCTACCTACAGGCTCTGCTTACCTAAATACATTCTGTAGAATGAATAATCCCAATTTTATATCTTGGTGGCAACTTCTTTCATTGAGCTGTGAACTCAGGTAGACAAAGTCCTGCTCAGTGTCACCATTTGAGTGCATAGCATGTGTTTCAAACTAAGATGGTTGAAACAGAACTCTTGGTTTCTCAAAATCTTGACCCAAATCTTAAGTCTTTTCTTGCTACTCCATTTTAACCTCATCTTTTTGTTGGATATGAAGTGAGTTCCGCTCATTAAAAGAAAATTACAAAATATATGTTTAATCTAGAAAACAAGATCCACAAATCTGCAAATAACATTCATCATGCATTGGTTTAGATCCTGCCAGGTGCTTTTCTATCCACTTTCACTAAAAAAGTGGTTTCTTATTGGCAGATGATTCCTTCAGTTTCAAACACAGAATGTTGTCAAACTCTTCTAAGCAGAAAATGAATTCACTCCCTCATACAACTGAAAAGCCCAATAGGTGACACTGCCAATTACAGGGGCTCAAACCACGCCAGCTCACAACATGACATGGTCTCTTTCAAGAAGATGAACTGGCTTTAGTTGAAAGTGTCCCAGCAAAAGAAAATGTTTGTTTCCTGTAAGCACCAGCAGCAACACCAGGGAGGATGCTCATTGGTTCAGCAGGATGACAACCTCACTCCTGAGCTGATCACGATGGTTGGGGGATACCCCATTTGGTAAAGTGCTTTGCCCCAAACCCCATGCCACCCACAGGACTAGGGAAAGAGGAAGAGGGAGTTTCCTTAAGGAAATGCTGAGCAGACAGAAACGTCAATCTCAGCAATCATGCCACAATAATATTTCTACACTGCTTTTCTCATTAAGCAAGACACTAGAAACGTCTTTCAGTGTCAATAAATATATCTTTAGCTACACCAGTTTCAATGATTGGGCTGTGGTCAGATATGTGGAAATTTAGTAATTTAACCTCTCCTTGCTGATAAACATTTAGGTTGTTTCCAGATTTCTTTAAGATATTCAATATTGCACGAATATCCTTTTAATGAAATATTTGAACACACACATTGAATTCACTATCACCATGCTTAAATATTGTTAAGAAATGGAATCTCAGGATCAAAAGGCACATGTGTTTAATGCAGTTGGTAGCTCACATTTCTAAAACTTATGCAAATATACACTCCTATCAGCAAGATATGCCATTACAGATTATTTTCATCATCTTCATAACAGCAAGGTTTCCTCATCTTCCAATTATATAAATCATTTTCTTCTTGTTTTTGCTTTGAATTCATAGATTAATTGTGAAGAATTATTAATTTTTTATTTCATGCTATATTCCCCAGCAGTATAGCATAGGCTGCAAGTCAGCCAAAGCTATAATAATAATTAGATAAGGAAGGTGCATTGGTTTGCTCTCACACTGCTGGTAAAGACGTACCCAAGACTCAGAAGAAGAAGAGGTTTAATGGACTTACAGTTCCACATGGCTGGGGAGGCCTCACAATCAGAAAGCAAGATGGAGCAAGTCATGTCTTAAATGGATGGCAGCAGGCAAAGAGAGAGAGAGAGAGAGCTTGTGCAGGGAAACTCTCCTTTATAAAACCATCAGATCTCATAAGACTTATTGACCATCATGCGAACAGCATGGGAAAGACCTGCCCCCATGATTCAGTTACCTCCCACCAGGTCCCTCCCATAACATGTGGGAATTCAAGATGAGATTTGGGTACAGCCAAACTATATCGGAATAATAACTGTCATCTGCTGAGTATTTACAAACGGACAAGCTTTGTACCCCCAACCATTGCTGTTATTACTTCATTCCTACATGACCTCCTGTTTAACCACTTCCCCAACTTCACCCCCTCATCCTCACACTGCCTGGGGTCCCAAAGGTCTTTCCCTCTCAATTATGCTTGCTTTATTCTTAAGTCATTTTCTTTTCTTGACCCTGGAATAACCTGCTTGGGCATCTACACAGCCACCACCTTGATATTATCCTAATTTCTATTTCTTTATCAGTTTCACAAGCCTTATTTCATTGCCTAATCGAAAGCAGGCCCTGCCTCTCCCAACCCACTGTAGTCCCTCACCTCGTTTCACGGTCTTCTCAGCACTTGTTCTGATAGTCTGTTTCTCCCACTAGAACGTAAGTAGGAGCTTGTGTCCTCCTACTCCCCTGTCCCAGCACCTACAGCCCTTCTTGTTCAGCCCCTGATACATGCCTATCACGCAGGCTAACACATGCATGGATGCCCTCAGTTACCTGGCTGGAAAATGCTGGATTCCACCTTGACTTGTGTTTTCTTTTCATTAAGGTTTATTCATTTGTTTTTTCTCTTCCACATTCTCTTGCTTCATTCCTGTCCTCGATCGCGGCAGACTAAGTTTAATTTCACATCACCTCTGACTGTTTTATTGTCTTAATGCCATAACTTTTTTCAGTTTTTCTGTTAATTCTTTCTATAGATCACTGTGGAATTAATCTTTCCATAAAGGAGATAAAGAAAAATGTCACTTATAAATAAAAACTAGTTGTATCTGTTTCTGTCTCTCAAGTGGAGAAAATTATAACAGTAGGGAAATAAAGTGCATGTGACTCCTTTCAGCAACAACTCACAGCAGTTGACTGGGCAGGGAGAAAGGAAAGGGTGCTTCTGAGAGCATCTGTCAATCTTTCTATTCTGTCAAAGGGTGTGGTCTGAAGTCTGTTTCTTTCCATTTGGCAGGCAAATGATTAGGTGTTGAATATGCAGAGTCAAGTTGAGAACCGTGCAGGAGGTGGGAAAGAAAGTTCTTTGCTTCATAAAGTGAGGATAATTAAGTTTATAGAAAAACTTGAAGGAGAGGGAGCTGATTACAGGAAACAGTTTGGAAGCACGTGGAGCAGACTGTGAAACATAGAAATGGAAGAGCCTTTGTTGTCACAAATGTTCAATAAGTCAGCAGCACCCACACATGCGTTGGGTGCTGGAAGCTTTGTAGGCAGGGTTTGGGAGGGTTCCTTATTGAGCAGAGGTCCAGCAGTGCAGAATGAGGATGTGATCTAACAGCCAACAAGATGCAATTATTAAGTAAACTCAGCTCACGCGTTAAAATAAAAATGCCAGCCGACTCCCACTTCTTGATAACTGGAACTTCATCTTCCCATGAGGAGGAGCTTTGCAGTCAACTTCATCTGGAACTCTGCAAATTGGGTGTCAAGGTTGACATCCGGGACACGTTTGGAAAGAGTGCTTCCTGCCTGTAAATCATCTCCTGGGTAAGATTTGGTTCGTCCTCTGCCAGTAAACAAAGTACAGACCCAGCCTGACACGCAAGACCCTTCGTGCTCTGACCTCACCTGCCTTTTCAAACTCACTTCCAGAAGCTGCCCTGTGTGAGCCATTGTCTCTTCCCAGAAACGGCCATGGCCAGGCCATACGTTTTTTTTTTTCATACCATGTTTTGAATCCCCTTTGGAATGATGACAAGTTTCAGGCCCATCTCAAGGAAAACATGGTGACAGACGTTTAGTAGATAAAACTTATCTAAAAGGATAAGGCTTATGGGCAACACACATTTCTTTCACTATTTGAAGAATACTGAGTAGGAGCAAAGTGGTCAAAACATTTGTAGCTCCCAAGGGTACCTGAGGCCTCTGGGTGAAATGTAAAACAACGCCAATTTGGAAGACACGTGGAAAGACCATTTTAACAACAGAATCACAATCAGCTGACTCCCGAAGCAAGCTTCCTGATGGAGATGTCCACGGTTGCAGGTAACGTCAGGTGGGGACAGTGCCTCTGAGTTGTCATATCATCCATGAAAGTCCCTTTCAAACTCTAAGAATGTGTGGTTACAGAGCAGCCCAATTACTCTTGAAGCTTTTCTTGTCAATATTTTACTTTTCCATCTCTACAACTTTACAGATGATCTTGCTGGCAGTAAGCTTCTGTTTTTATTTTTAGTTACCTTTTCGTGTGCCCATCTGGTATTCCCAATTAGACTGTAAGTGCACTGAGGACAGGGGCTGTATTTTATTCTCTGCATCTCAAGCACCTGGTAGACACCCCATTCCCACAAACCAGTTAACTACCTACTTTGGCCCAACTTCCAGTTTCCTTCAAGTTTGCTTATTCCAAGAACGTCCTTGATAGGTAGTCTTTTACATTCATGGAAGACAGTGATGAAAATAAATAATTCTCCTAGTGTATCAACATTGAAAAATCTAGTGAATTTGGCCTTTTCAATAACATTTCAGGAGGAAGTAATGTTCTAATCAAAAAGAACATTTCTATCTAACAGGGACTCCCAGACCCTGGCGCAGCAAAGGGAGAAGGTATAGGAGTGGGTGGATGGTGCCAGACTGTGAAATCTGACCATGGCTACCCCTTTGTCTTGTTCAAAGACTGGGTGCCATTCTCATTCATAATACTGTCTCCTCACACCTTCTAATGTGTACAATTCTCCTTTATTTATTTGATGGTTATGTAGTTAACATTTCCTCTCGTGGGCTGATGTTATGTGTTCACAGTCACTGAGACTGAATTTAAAAAGAGTCTTCTTTTCTCAGGAAATTGGACATTCATTCCTCTGAGCCACCTCTCTGGGGAGATGTTCAGACTGACTAGACGGAGGTCTTCCAGGTCCTCTGGTTTCATGGTGAGTGGAGATCCTACCATACTGGATCTTTGGTGGCTATCCAGGTGTCCCACGCTTTTCTGTTCAGATGTCATGCGGTCGCTCTGCTGGCATGTCTAGATCTTGCACCAGATCTGGTAGCTAAAAACCTAACAGGCTTTGCATGTCACACTTGCCATAAAGTAGTTTTTAGGACTGGAGGCTCTCTGGAAAACCATGTCTTCCTCAGATGTCTTCTCCACGTTAGCAGGCCTGCCTGCCCTGCGTTCTGCTTGTCCAGTTTTGAAAAAACACACTCTCCCCTCTGAGTCGTTAGTGCTGTGTTCATTACTGCACTTGGTTTTCTGTGTCTTACATGTTTGTGGATGGGCTTAATGAAGAGCCGTGTCTATGACAAGGCACGTGTTTATCGGTCTGAGCTAGCTCACACTCCATTCTGACCTCATCTAGCGTTCCTTCCAGATCCCTTGCAAGTAGGCTTGAATGAAGAATTGGGTGGAAGGCTGGGCAGAAGCCCTCGGGTTTTGTCATGGTTGCAGGTGGAGATGGCACTGGTTCAAGGCCTCAACACCCTGATGTGACCCTCCTGGGGCGGCTACCCTGCCCCTCACGGTGGGGCACCACTGTCCTGGGGTGAGGAGCCTTCACTGCACCAGTGATTCAGAAAGCCACCTAGTCCCTGCTGATAAGCCTCTGTTTGCTTAATCTGGCTGGAATGGTTCTTACTGTCAGCAATTGAACCCTAAGCTAATACAATTAAAGATCATTAAAATTAAATAAATTTAATGAATAAACCAGTGAGCTGTATTTCGGTTTACAAATCAGTTTTCAGCACTTAAGCGTTTTCTCAGAAAGCCCTTACCATTTTGTAAATGAAATATTTATTTCCCCAAACATGTCTGTTTCACAGAACCTCCACTGCAGGCTGGGAGCAGAAACAGGCTCTGGCTTTACTGCCTGAGACAGCTCCTCTCACTCCCATGTGGTTTTGTAGCTTTCCACCTGAGCTAAGGGCAAGAAAAGCTTTGCTCAGAACTGGAGGCTGTCGAGTTGCAGGACAAGAGAAGTCAGAGCTAGGAGGTCTCTTCCTGGGCCTGGCTAGCTCTGGACATGAAAAAACAGCATCCTCCATGTGGAATCGGTCTGGAGCCTGGGTGCTGCGGGCAGCACGTACTCAGGAAGGAGCAGCTGTCAGAGGCAGGGGACCCAGCTCTGAAGGAGGGCCACCTGACTCTTCCCACGCCTGTGAGCCCTTACCAACAGGAAGTCAGAGAGCCTCCAAATGCCTGCTGTCACACTTTCTCCTCCTTAGGGCGTCGTTTTACCATTTATTTAGAAGTCATGTTTATGGAGGTATAACTATTTACCGAGTAGAATTCATCCCTTTTAATGTACGGTTCAATGAGATCGGACAAATATATTCAGCTGTGTAACCACCACCACAATAGAGTTTCCTGGTGAAGGTTTGGAGTCAGTTCTCTCCCGCAAAGCCAGTTCAGGTAGTCCTTTATCAGATACTCATTTGCAAATGTTTTCTCCATAGTCGCACCTCCGTGACCACAGCCAGGAGATGGCCTCTGTAACCAGCGCCACAATAGTTTCCTGGTGAAGCTTTGGAGTCAGTTCTCTCCCCCAGTGCCAGCTCATGGTGGCCACTGTTGGCTTTTCCCAGCATGTCAGACAGATGGCTCATACAGCATGTAGGCTCTGTGTCTGTCTTCTCCCATTTAATGACATAACGCTCCCGAGATTGATGCATTCAAGGGAGACAGTGGCTTGTCACTCAGTAGCGATCCACCGTGCGCGGGTTCCATGCTTTGTGTCTGCAACCGCCAGCTGGTGCACGTTGGGGCTGTTTCTATTTTTTTTTTTTTTGGAGATTATGAACAAAGCTACAGTAAACATTTGCCTTCAGTTCTTTTTTTTTTCCCACACATCTTTTTATTTCTATTGGAAGAATGCCTATGGTAGATTGCCGAGTCAACATGGTGGGTGTACGCTGAATTTTGAAGAAACTTTCTGTTTTCCAAAGTGTTTGTGTGATTTTTCACCCCCTGCTGCAGTGTGTGAAGATTTCAGCGACTCTGCATTCTTGCTAGCTTTTGCTATCAGCCAGTTTCTCGTTTTTAACTTTTTAAATTAAAAAAAGCCATTCTAGTAACAGTATGGAATTTCATTTTCATTTTCTTAACAACTGATGATGCTGAGCAGCTTTCTGTGTGTCCTCATTTGCTGTCTGTGTCTCCTTGTTGGTGAAATGTCTACTGAAATATGTTGCCCTTTAAAATTGGATTGTCTTCCTGTTGAGTTGTAAGAATTCTTTACATATTTATATGTCTTCTAGATAAGTCCTGTATCAGATATTTGTTTGCCAATGTTTTCTCCAGGCTTCTGATTTCTCATTTTGTTAATAGTGTATTCATTTATTCATTGAGTACTTTCTATAGTTCCACGTTATTTTCCAGTATTGGCTTACTATGAAGCCTTTTTAAAAGTTTTAAAATAGTTGCTTTAGGGTTAAAGTATACATCTGTGCTAGAATTAAAAGATTCTCATATTCTCATCATATTCTGTCTTCAAATGATATTATGTCACTTCATTTAGAGTAAAATCTTAGAACAGATATTTCATGCATACTGTTTGTGTGATTCTTATATATTTACTTCTACATATTGCTTGTTATATTCATTTTCATAGAAAATTACAGCTGCAACACTTTATCACAGAAATAACACAAATTTATTATCTTGCAGTTCTGGAGGCCAGAGGTCTGCCAAAGTCTCCCTGAGCTGGAGTCCAGATGCTTGCAGGGCTATACCCCTTTCTGGAGGCTCCACGGAAGAAGGTTTCCTTGTCTTCTTCAGCTTCTGGAGGCCACTGAATTCATGGCTACAGCCCCTTCGTCCACCTCCAAGGCCAGCCAGACCTCTGTGGCTGCTCTCCTGTAGTCACACCTCCCTGACCACAGCCAGGAGAAGTTCTGTTTTTAAGGCAGCTGTGGTTAGATTGAGCTTCAGCAGATAAGCCAAGAAAACCTTCCCATCTCAAGGTCCTTCTTTTTATCCCATCTGCCAAGTCCCCCTTCCCATAGAAGATGACATATTTGAAGGTTAGGGTTAGATACAGACATCTCTGGGGTCTCTCATTCTGTCTACCACAATATGTGAGAGACTGAATGGTACTCTTACTGTTTTAGGGTTCCACACCAGTTTCGTGTCTAAAGTGAATAAAAATTAAAACGTTTTATGTTTACCTCTACTTTACCATTTGCAGAGTTCCGTTTCTCTGTGTTATCCAAGTGACAATTTGGCGTCACGCTCCTGCCTGAAGAATTTTAGCATTTTGTGTACAGCAGGCCTGCTAGCGATACATTTTCTCAGCTTCTTTTTTTGGTCTGGATTATCTTTATTTTACCTTTTCTTGGAAAGACATTTTCTCCAAGTATGAAGTTGTCTCTGACAATCATTTTCCCTTTCATTACTTTAGAGGTGTCCCTCTGTTACCTCCTGGCTTGCATTGCTTCTGAGAAGTGTGCTGAGATTCTCTTTGGTGTCCTGAAAGTGATGTGTAAGGCTTCTTTCTCTTGGCTGCTTTCAAGATTTTCTCTGTATTTTTTTTCCCTAGAAGTTTGCGAGGATTTTTGTTTGCCTGTTGATTATCCTTCTCAAGCTGTGCTGAGCTTCCAGGATCTTGATCTTTTTCTTTAATGTTGGCACAGATTTCTTCTTTCCTGTTTATTCCTGTCTTTCTTCCTAGGGTACCAATTACACCTGTGTTAGACCAAGTGTACTATCCCAGTGGCTTCTCATTCCTTCCCCCGCTCTTTTTCTCACTTTTGTTCCTCTTTGTGTTTTTTAGTTGCTGTGACTTCTCTCAACCTAGCTTTAAAATCATTGATTCTTCAGTGGAAGAGACACAGGATATCTTTCTTTCTCCTGCATCCACAGAGTAGTTTCTCTGCCCTGAGGAGAAAGGGCCGGGGCAGTGAGAAAGCCTGATTTTATGGCCAGATGCCCAGGTGTGCCCAGTGCCAATGCTGGACCAGAGTAACCAGAGGCCTCCTGCTCTATCTTTTGTTGGACTGATTCTAGCATTGAGAAGTCAGCAATGATGACTGACCACCAGGGGGAGCCAGAGTGGAGGAAGACCCGGTCAGTGCTGCAGGTAGAAAAGATGCCTGCAGAGAGAAAAGAGAGGCAGGTACACAGACCCTACTGAAACCAAACCCTACTGAAACCAAACCCTTCTGAATCCTCGTCCTGCTCTGAGCCCAAGGCAACCAGTCCCCTGGCTTTCCACATCCTAAGCAGAAGCAAACCTCTAGAGCATAACATGCTGTTTAAATAAATTGTGAGTGCCGAGACTAGCATTTCACAAAGAACTGCATGTCAGGATTCTGAAATCAGTGCATGCATGCAGGGATTTTGCAGCACTTAAAGGCTTTAGATCCTAAGCCATTGACGCTCCAGTTCCCAGTAAGTCGTTTTTTCTTTTCTTTTTTAATTTGGGGCTTAAAATTTCTTTCTTATTATCTTATCTTTTCTGAGATTCCCAAATGAGCAAAAAAATTTAAAAAAATGACATGTACTTTAACATATGAAAGGTCAGTAGAATATATTTGTTAGATGAATGCCACAGACATAATAATTTTCTCTTTTTCCTTTAATGAAAATGTCGACTCACTTTGTGGTTATTTGGGACGCAAATGATAGATTACTTCTTAATACTATTATGGTATAATTGTTTAAAGGAAAAACAGCCACGTAGGTCCAATAAATTGGGCATAAATAGGTAAAATGTCTATTATCCTAAATTTTCTTCCCCAAAAGAAAATTTTACCTTAACAAGTATATGTATGCATGTATGTGTGTATGTGTGTGTGCATATATATATATATATCCTTTCTATTAGAATAAATGTAAATATATCCTTACTATTAGAAAAAATATATATTAGAATAAATATATGTATATCCTTAGTATTAGAAAAAAAATATATATATCTCCTTACTATTATAATAAAGCAGGTGGCTTAATTAATAATCCGGAGACTTTAATGACAGCCTTCTTTTCCCAGGAGCTTTCTAAAACTGGAATTGAGTCTGAACTATGTGTACATCCTTGTCATTCAATACTAAGATGATTTTATCACACTTCTATGTGCAGGTTTTCTGAGCTGAATTACTTTTCTAATTACAGTAATTATCCGTACATAATTTAGGCCAAATTTGAAGCACTTTTCGACTTACAATTTCTAGGTAATTGCTGCCAGTACATGATCTACAAATGAGCTGGGTCCTAACAGTCCCAGAGTGAGTTGTATAATTCTGAGTGTGTCCTAGAAAAAAATACTATATGATGGTTCTGTTTCTAGGCCTTCCAGCCATATTCTTTTTAACCCATCATGTACCTGAGGTATAGCATGGTGGTAACATTGTACTCTGGAATGGGAATCATTCATAGAATATAATGATGTTAATGTTCAAAGTGCATTTGGACATTTGTTAATCAGATTATCAGACCAGAGCTGCTTTGGGAGACGGCTGGACCGCCATAGCTGTGCATCTTCAGGGAGCTGCTCGCTGAACCCACTGCTGCTGGCACCACTGACCCTGAGGGAGACCCAGGCGCTGTGCTCCTGGCCGGCCCTTTTGGCCCCTAAACGTGGTTCAGTTCTTGGCACTGATGGGCTGGTTGTATCATGGTGAAGGCCAGCACTCCTCAGTGGCTGAGGCACGGCATGTGGACTCTGAGGCCTCTTTCTGAGATGACGATTGCTTCCCAAGGGTGGGAAAGAGTTCTTCCAGGGGTCAGCGGTGTGTCACAGGCAAGCCCATTATAGAAAGCATACATTTTATTAGGGAGAAGATCTCTTTGCTTCCCTCCATATTAAGACACCTGTGGACTGATGGCGAGGTTGCCCTGGGAAAGGTGGAATATTTGTTGTTATGACCTAAAGCGGCATGACCAGCACCATGTTTGCCGGAGCTCATGCCCACACTGCCATTTCCGGGCCTTCTCAGGGACAGGAAGCCAGAGGAGGCCCTTGAATTTCTAACTGATTGCTCCAGTCAAAAAATTACTAAGAAGGACTTGGTGGAAAAGGGGGCTCAAAAGCAAATCGTGCTCTGTGGAAGCCAGATCTCCATCCCCTCCTGGGATTAGAGTAACAGACTCCTGCTGACTGGGCCTCACCACGCCATGCGCCCCATCCACATCAGCTGTCCTGAGAACCAGCAAGGCTCCCGAAGCTTGGTTTCTCTTCGAGGCCAGTGCTGTCTCTGGTGTCGTTCGTTCTCATGCTAAACCCGTGGTCTCAGCACCAAAGACGCAGAGGCACAGTCTGCGGCATTGCTGACATTTTCTTGGGCATATATCAATACAGTATGCAAGGGTAAGTGTTTTTTTTAAAAAAATCAAAGCTGTTTTTTATTCATTAATTCACCATGAAAATGGGTTCTTCCCAGTAGAGAAGTCAGTCTGAAGAACCGGATAGAAGCTGGAAACGCTCTTGTTGGCTAATGACGGAGGTGGTGCAGAAGGCCCGGAGCTGGGTCACTTGGCTTTGCTTTCTCTCCTCCTTTGCTTGCAGAACGTCCTGGCCACAGCGCAGTTCACATGGTTTTGGAAGGTTCTCAGAGGATTCCTGAACATGCCCTGGGCTGCTGGGCTGCACGCCAACACCCAAGCCAACCCCTGGCGGGGAAGGAGCTCCTGCTGTCTGCCAGCGGCACCGTGTCCTCAGGTTCCCTTGGAGAATGGCTGTTCCTCTGATTTTCCTAAATGTTGGCAGGTAACGTTTAGAAGAAATGTCGAGGTGCCTTAGTGTGCTTCTTAGCCTAGACGGAGGGGAAGGTGAAGGAGAGTCCATTTTTAGCAGTAGGGATACAAAGAAGAAACGTGGAATAACACCAGATTCTTAGGATTTTGCAGCAAGACAATAGGCCTAAGGGAGAGAGGTCATTCGAGTTCCCTTAGATTCCCACAAAGTGCATCCCTGACCAAGCCCGGAACCCACACTCACGTCCCACTCCCCACTCACACTCCAGCCAAGCTGGGACCCATGTTCACGCTCCCCACCTCACACCCCAGCCAAGTCCAGAACCCACACTCATGCCCCACTCCCCACTCACACTCCAGCCAAGCAGGGACCCATGCTCACAGCCCGCTCTCCACCTCACACCCCAGCCAAGTCCAGGACCCACACTCACGCCCCACTCCCCGCTCACACTCCAGCAAAGCCGGGACCCACATTCACAGCCTGCTCCCCACCTCACACCCCAGCCAAGTCCAGGACCCACACTCACGCCCCACTCCCCACTCACACTCCAGCAAAGCCGGGACCCACATTCACAGCCCGCTCCCCACCTCACACCCCAGCCAAGTCCAGGACCCACACTCATGCCCCACTCCCCACTCACACTCCAGCAAAGCAGGGACCCACTCTCACAGCCTGCTCCCCACCTCACACCCGAGCGAAGCCGAGACCCACGCTCATGGCCTGATCCCCACCTCACACCCCAGCGAAGCCAAGACCCACGCTCATGGCCTGCTCCCCACCTCACACCAGTTGCAGCATCTGAGGGGAGGGGCAGGATGGGTGGCAGAGATGAGGCATTTTCACCCAAAGGAGACCAAAAACACTCAAAGAGATGGTTAAAAATCACTGTTTTCTCTATTTTTTCACTGACTACATAGTAACAGATTTTGCGGTGAGAACCAGCACTCGTGCACGTGTGCACATGCACGCACACACACACACACCCCTAAAATATATTTCATCAAATGATGCTGATGTTACATGGAGCACATGCTGATACTTTCTATTCTCTTTCTCTTCTAAACAAATGGTAATGAAAACCCACCTAGCCAAGAGTCATGACCGACTGCTTTAAATTTTGGCTTGCTCTAAGCTGTAATTCACATTTGACATTTAGACCCTATTTTTCCCCTGCTTATTCTGAAGTGGGAGTTGAAAGGCAGTACCTAATACATACAGAGAAAAAGAAAGAAGGAAAGAAAATTGATATTTACAACACAACCAAGTTTTAGTGTGAGTTAAAAATG
Organism: Leontopithecus rosalia; assembly: GCA_028533165.1. Lineage (NCBI taxonomy): Eukaryota > Metazoa > Chordata > Mammalia > Primates > Cebidae > Leontopithecus > Leontopithecus rosalia. The sequence continues at coordinate 106,545,921 of CM052661.1, forward strand.
GAGAAAGAAACTGAGTTTCTTTTGATGAAAATGTTCTAAAATTGTGGCGATGGTCACACTTTTCTGTGAATCCACTAAAAACCATTGAACTGTACGTTTTAAACGGGGGCATTGTTGCTCTGTGAATTATTTCTCAACAAAGCCATGAAAATAAGCAAGCAAGAACAGACAGTTCTGTCCTAGGCTGTGTGAGGCCTTTTCCAAGCCCTGTCCACCTGGGCCATTAAACTCCTCTAGCCGCTGTTGACTTACCTGTGTAAGAGACATTGCTGTTTCTTGTAAGGCACTGATGTACCTTTGCTTCCTTATTGGGGGAAAATTTAAAGACAACAACATTGATGATTTTAAGTGTGCATTTAGAAAAAGTTTTGACAAATGTATAAATCTGTGTGACAACCACCCCAATCAATCCAGAACACATTTCCATGGCCCCAGCAGGTGTCCTGGGTCCCCTTCCCAGCACGTCCCTCCCTCGTTTCTGATTGCAGGTGCTGTGCTCTGCCTGGCCAGGAGCCCCACACGGGGAGGTGGAATCCCGTGGGTGCTGCTTACAGGGTGCTCCTTATTCCATGGCTGGGGCATCTTCCACGTTGTTCTGGCATTTTGTAGCTCTCCGGTATCTTCCAGTAGTTTTCTTTAAAATGTGTTTTCCAGAGTTGTTCATCGCTGTCAGTGAGGGAGTCATTCTGTAGGAGCAGTTCTGGTCATAGAGGGCACTAGAACAAAAACCTGGTTTTGATTTTGTCTCCAGAAGTCTCTGAACATTTCTTAGGACATTCTTACACTTAATATATTTTGAAATGGTATTCTATATCAAGATAAAATGAACCACTGTTACATTTTTCATCTCAAATTATGCTCAGCTAATTTATTCAACCAGTCTTCTTAGCATTTGCCCTGTAGTAAAAATAATATCAGCAAAATAATAAAAATATTATTAATCTAAAATTTATGCTTCCCATTATGCTACAACATTTAACTATGCAAATATCCTCTTACTAATAATGTCCACAGTATTTAGATATTATAAGTCAAATCTTGAACTAAGTGCAACCACCAAACTGAATTGCCTTACAGCACACAGTGCCGCTCAGCTAAGGGGACTGCTGTGTAGGGGACTTCAGCAGGGCCCAGAGGCCACGCAGACTCTTGTGGTGTGGGAAAGGCCTTCTGTGGGCTGTAGTGGGTGGAGACGGGGATGCTACCAAACGTTTCTCAATGATCAGAATGGCACCAGGCACCAGACGATTGTCCAGGAGCAATGTCTGCAGCACCCCGAGTGAGAAACTGCTGTATCCTCTAAGTGCAAATTCGCTTACATAATGGTACTTCTGGGAGTGGGCTAGCAGGCAGTGAAATATTGCAGTTAAAAGTCAAAAATGTGAGCCTTCAGACTCATGCTAGTTACCAGCATTTGCATTCTTGACAAAATTCTTAAATTCTTTTTTTGTTTTTTCTGAGACAGAGTTTTGCTGCTGTTGCCCAGGCTGGAGTGCAGTGGCAGGATCTCGGCTTACTGCAGCCTCCACCTCCCAGGTCAAGCAATTCTCCTGCCTCAGCCTCCTGAGCAGCTGGGATTCCAGGCGCCCACCACCATTGCCTGGCTAATTTTTTATTTTTGGTAGAGATGGGGTTTTACCATGTTGGCCAGGCTGGTCTTGAACTCCTGACTTCAGGTGATCTGCCCACCTTGGCCTCCCAAAGTGCTGGGATAACAGGCGTGAGCCACTGCGCCCGGCCTGAATGTTTCCATTCGTAAAGCTTCCATTCTCATTTTCTTGTAGTTTTATTTTATTTTTATAGAAGCTGCAGTGTCTTTATTTTCATTATTTATAAAACGTTAAGAAATATTTTCTGTATTTTAGGTGTACAATATGATGTTTTGACATACATTTTCATCCGTACATTTGGAGAAGGATCCCAACGTCATGAGGACTAAAAACAGCATCTATCTTAGCGCGCAGCCCAGCTCAACGTGCTTTTGGCATCTTGTGTCATACATCCCACAGGCAGGACTCACGTGGGCAGCCACAGCTGGGATGGGTGGCTCCAAGAGCGGCTCACCCCTTTCCATTAACCTCGGGCTTGCGGGTTCGCAGAAGCGCATTCCGCGGGCCGTAAGCTCTGGTCGGGTCATGGTGGTTGCTTCCTCGTTTCACGGTTCGCGGCGGACTCGCTAGAGCTTGGGACGCTGCCTGGGACCCAGCCTCGCTCAGAGAGCACCTTGGGGTCTATCCTTAGGCGTCATCGGCATGGTACTGGGAATAACCAACTGACGGACGCGCCGGTGAATTTTTGTTTACAATAACTTTTTATTTTACAACTTTACTCAGTTTTCTGTTGTGTGTAGTGTAACCCCGTGGAAGTTTGTGTGGACGAATGTCTTCACGTCTCCTGTGTGTGCACTCAGCAGTGGCGTTGCTGGGTGGTGGGGTGGGTTTGTGTTTAGGATTCTTTGGAAGCGCCAGACTGTTTTCCTAAAAGGCAGCCCACCAGCACTGCGAGGTGTTTCTGCCCTGCTCTGTCCTGAGCAGCCCTGGTTATTTTCTTAGCCAGGCTGCCTGTGGCCCGTTCCATAGTCATAATACAATTAACACATGTGAATGTATTCTCACATTAATAGGTTAAGGAGTTAGCACCGGAATCACAGTTTCTCACATTCCCTACCCCCAGACCCCCGTCTGATCCTCCCAGCGTCTGTCTCCCCCAGCCTGAGCTGGTTCTCCTGCTGGCCTTGGGGCTTTGGGCCATGCTCTCCCTGCAAGGCAGCTGCCCTGTGCTTTTCTGCCAAAAGCTGAACAGGTGGAGTCATAGGAAATGGAGGGAGCAGGACCTTCCAGTGAGGACTGATGCCAGTCCTGTTAGGATTGGAGCTCGATCCTCACTTGCCTGAGGTACCCGATCCAAGTGCCCCCCAGGGAGCTTGTTCTTATCTCTTGACTTTGAGCTTTTCGGAGGAAGTCTGTGTCTCTCAGCTCTTGTGGCTGTTATTACAGTTACTACTGTGGAATCCTGCTGGGATGCTGGTAACATCTGGGGGAAGAGGAACATCCTGTGACCTTAGGATTCAGTCTCAGCCTCACCTCACCCCTGTTTCTTGGGGCCACGGCTGTCCCTGCATCTCCAGCGGCACTGACACTATGCCCACGTCGCTGCTGCTTCCCTGGCCGATGCCTCCCAGTGTGTTTCCTGACACCCCACCCCTGCATTGCTTCCTGGGGTCTCCCCTCAGGTGATGCAGGAATTGGAAGGGCTGCAGTGGGAGGAATTCTTTTCCCCCAGCAGGGACAAGACTCTGGCACAACTTTTCCCTCTGGAGGGAGGGCCTTTGTTACATGGAGAAGGCTCTGGGTGAATTCCAGCATAATTGCTTTCTCCCCCACTGCTGATGCCGAGGGGGTCTCTCTCTCGGATTTTTACTGTGAGGACCCCCTGGGTTCTTTAGGTAAAGCCATGAAGGCGCAGAGGGTCCCGCATCTCTGCAGTCTCCAGGGGGTCTACTCTGGCCTCCAGTGACTCAGGAGCGCCACCACTGGAGGGTTCCGGTGAGCTTCGGTGGCTCCCGCTCCAGATCCGTGATCTCAGCACTGACTGCAGGAGCCTGTCTGCAGATTTGGGGTTGAGATTGTGCCTCCTGACCTCTGTTTTCGGATGGTCTGATTGTCAGTTTGCTCCGTTTCCCTTTATGGATGGGAGTGACAGCTTTCGCGTCTCGACATTTTTGAGCAGAAACCAAAAGTCTTCTGATACAGTTTGGATGTTTGTCCCCTCCAAATCTCGTGTTGAAATGTGATCCCTGGTGTTGGAAGCAGGCCTGGCGGGAGGCGTGAGTCCTGGGGGCTGATCCCTCATGAATGGCTTGGTGCTGTCCTGGAGTAATGAGTGAGTTCTCTACCAGTTCACAGGGGGAGCTGGCTTCTACCAGTTCACAGGGGGAGCTGGCTGTTTAAAGAGCCTGGCACCTGCTACTCTTCCCGCCCCCCCCCCACCCCGTGTCTCCTGCCATGTGACAGGCCTGCTCTCCCTTCACCTTCCTCCATGAATAAAACTCCCTGAGGCGTCACTGGAAGTTGAGCAGATGCTGGAGCCATGCTTGTACAGCCTGCAGAGCTGTGAGCCAAATAAAGCTCTTTCTTTATAAATTTCCCGGTAGTTCTTACAGCAACACAAAACACATGAACACAGATCCTTTTAGAGGGTGACTCAGGTAAAATTTAGAAATGTCTGCAGTGGCACCCTGGTCTCCAATCTTAGTGTCACCTGAATTTGAATGCTGAAAATCCCACACTTGCGTTTCCTTCGGGCCTCTGTGTCTGGGCATTTGGCATTCCCGTGCTGAACTGAACGTGGGCTCTGTCTGGCAGACAGCTCTGCTCTATGGGATCCTGGAGTCTCGTGGCTGTAACAGGCATTCTTCACGGTGCAGCCGGTCTTCGTGCATCAACTCCCCCTGCTTGGCAGGACCCCAGATGGTTTTCTTCTTTTGCCAGTGCTGGGGGTGCCTCTCAGTCCCATATCTCCAGGGCCTAGCAGAACCACACGTCCTCCACCACCAGCTCCTCATGCCTCATCTTCCTTCTCTGCTCCGGAAACTCAGACGAAAGCTGAACCATCCTCTGTGCCAAGAGCTTCTCCAACCAGCAGGCTCAGCTGATTTTCTCTCGAGACATGTTTCTGAGGCTTGTTGAGGAAAATAATAAAGAAAACACAAGCTCCCTGGACAGAGGCAGGACTCCAGGTCCCCTCTCTGGGTAGGAACGTGCCTGCTCCATGCACTGAGTGCTCCAGACACACACTCAGCTCCAGGTTCCTGCAGGAGGCTCCTCAGTCCCAGAAATGAGTCTCCAACATGCCAGCTCCAGACCTCAGCGCTGCACAGTTAACATTTTTGTAAGAAATGGGGATGTGTTGGCTGCTGAAGTACAGGGTTAGTGTGTCCCCACCTCATGCACTGGAGTTGTTGGTTGCCAAAGGGAGCTTCCAACTGTGATTCCAAGTTGTCAGCCTTGGCTACATGCCAGCATCACTCACAGAGCTTTTAAAATCTGGATACCCAGGCTTCCCGAAGCTCGTATGTCAGTGGTTACAAACCTTCCCCAGGAAACTCCAGGGTGCAGCCTAAGTTGGATTCACCATCCTATACCTTCTTCTGGGAAGCAGAACCATTTCCACGTGTGCTTAGGTCAGACAGTGCACACCCAGCACAATGTACACTTGGCACACACAGTGCATGCTTTAAACACAGCACGTGCCAGCACACAGTGCATACTCAGCACACGAAACTCAGCTTACACCATGCATGCTTGGCACACAGAGTGCACAGTTCACACTCGGCACACACGGTGCATGCTTGATGCACACAGTACACACTTGGCACACACAGTGCACACCCAGCACACAGTTCACACTCAGCACACACAGTGCACTTGGCTTGCAGTGGTCCCCACTGCTCTGGCCTTTGCAAAAATTCCATTCCCACCAAGATCACAGAACCTCCTTGCTGAGCATAATGGGTCTGTTACCCAGGGAGTGCTCAGATTCCCTTTGCTAGTCTCGCTGCACAAGTGAAGCCTGTTTCCCTAACAAGCTCATCCACTAGAACGTTGGTCTCAAGATTGGCTGCACAGTGGAACCTGCTGGGGAATCCTAGACATTCCTGAGGCTTGGACCTCATCAAAGAACTTCTCCTTCATTGCGTGCCTTGTGGTCTGGGCTTAGCAGTTTGAAAACTCTCCCAGGTGGATCTAACAAGCACCTGAGGCCCACTGGTCTAAAGCTGGTGTTGATATCCACTGCGGTTTAGGTTCACCTAGAGAGCCTGGTGAAACAGATTGCTGGGCCCCAGCCCGAGAAGTTCTGATTCAGTAGGGCTGGGCTGGAGCTTGAGAATTTGCATTTCTAACAAGGTCTCAGGTGATGCTGTTTCTGGGAGCAGATTTTGAGAACCCCGGCATCTGTGGCGCTCGCTGTGAGAGAAGGTTGATGGATGCTGCTGACTTCCGCACGGCGAGAAGCTCCGGGTCCCATCATGACTTCAGGGAGAAGCTCTGGACAGGGTGGGTACAGAGCCAGAGTGCTGTGGATGGTGCATTATGGATGAGGCGTTTGGCATAAAGACTCTGAGTTCCCTGGGAAATACCATGTATATATATACACACTTTAAAGTGCTATTGGAATTTTCCTTTTTTTGCAATCTCTCCTGTGTGTTGGTGTGATAATGGGAGAGTGTTTCTCCCATTTGAATTGAATCATTTGCCTGTCTTCCCTGGAAAGTCAATGGTGAACTAAGGTGGACATAGAGACGGCCGGCGTGGCCGGTGAGCAGCCAGTGGCCTGGGTTTTCCCTTTAATGCACAACTCATTCCTCTGAGTCCTTCTTTCTTGGCCTCTGCTTTCCTGTTGAGTGGAAAACATCTCAAGACTCAAAGTCAGTGTCTGGTCAGAGCGCTTTGCCTGCTTTGGATGCATTAGCTTCTTCGAGGCAAAGCAGAGCTGTGCAGCTCCCAGACCATCCGGAAGCCATGCTGGGATCTATGCCCAGTCTATCCACACTCACGTCATCCACATTCATCTCCTTCAAGGACAACTGAGCCAGGAAGGAGGACACTGGCACGGCTCAGGTGCGGAAGGGGAGGACCTGCGGCCAGGGGCCAGGTTTGCATCCTGTTTCCACTATTCACCAGCAGTGTGGCTTTGGCAAGGTACTTCCATGTGTACCTTCACCACTGTCCTTTGCAAAATCTCAGTAACGACTGTAAGTGTCTGGTAGAGTTGGTGTGAGAACCCGTGGGCTGGTACGTACACAGCACAGCACAGCTCGAGTGCTGCACTCAGCAAGGGCTCAGCGCCTTCATCCTTCCCTCTGCCCTGCTCCTTTTTTTTTCTTTTTAGATGGAGTTTCGCTCTTGTTGCCCTGGCTGGCGTGCAATGGCTCAATCTCAACTCAACACAACCTCTGCCTCCCAGGTTGAAGTGATTCTCCTCCTTAGGCACCCGCCATCACGCCCAGCTAACTTTTGTATTTTTGGTAGAAATGAGTGTTCACTGTGTTGGCCAGGCTGGTCTCGATCTCCTGACCTTGTGATCACCCACCTCAGCCTCCTGAAGTGCTGGGAGGTCTGAGTCACCACGCTCGGCCCTGCCCTGCTCCTTTTAGAGGGGAGGCCCACCTGTCTTAGCAATCTAGTTAAAGACATGGAGGTTGGCACCCCCAGATTAGTAAATTTTCCTCTTGTTTTGGTTAATAATATTCTCCCAAGACCCTCAGCCTTGTAGTAAGACCACGGAGCATCCTCTCCCACCTCCTCCAGTGCTTCCAGTGGGAGTACAGGCTTTCTCTCACATCCCCAACCCCCAAAGCTTCAAGTCACTTAACTTGGAATAGGGACTATGGGAGGAGAGAATTAGGGAGGGATGCTAGAGGCTCATCCAATCCTAGGAGACCCTACCCATCCAACGTCTCGGATGAATAAAGCAGAGTAGTCCTTTGCCTGTAGAATTTTCGTATTTTTCTCTTTTCAGGAATGCAATCTAAACAGCTGCAGAATACTTAGTTCTCTTGTCTTCCTCTCAACAAAAGAGCGACTTTCATTAGTTCCTGGGTTTTTGTGCTGTGATCTCTGACATACTGGCATGTCTCTTGTCTCCTGACAGTTGCAAATGTCACTGTGATAAGATCGGTATTTAGAACCCCACGATGTTGATGTCGCTGCTGTGCTGAGCTGCCAGGTGAGGGAGACCTCAGGAATGTCTAGTATGTCTGATTCTCATTGGAGTGGGAGGACCCAGGTGTTGTCTAGGGAATGGGAGCTTGGAGGAGGGCTTTAGCGGATAGCACCTGGCAACAGCTGATTTCTCAGAACTGTTTAAAAGAATAAGCCGCTGTCTTCTGACACGTAACAATTTGTGGGAGCCAGGAGTGTAGACCGAAGTGGTTTGTGATTAATGTAACTGGATCTTAACCTCGAACACCCATGTGAAGCATAAGGCCTTCAGTAATCACCCTAGCACATGACTAATGGAACACAAAGTGTCCTTGTCTCTAGGAGAAATCCCTGTTTCTCTTCTTACTTGAGAGGGGCAGCAAGAGAATGTTGAGATCAATTTTTACCCTTTGTGATTGTCTTGGGCATGACAAAGTGATTCTCATAGTTTGAAAAGCTGTGCTAAGGTGACTTCTTAAGTTGACACCTCTCAGGGCCTGAGAAGGGTGACAGAAGTGGCTTCTCATGGTGCTGACATAAATGGGCTCATTTGAGGTGAGAATGCTCTCCACGAGGAAAGTTTCCTAGAAGAATGTCATTTCACAGGATTTGCAATGCACTCTGAGTGCATTCCCATACCGCCAGGATATTCTCTTTTTCTAGGTTAATAAGTTCTCAGAGTTAGAGTTCTCTTCTGCTCCTCTAGAGATGGTTCATATAATTGAATTCAACAAGAACCAAAGAAAAGTTGCCCATTCTCACAGGCCTTGGGGCTGAACTGGATCAAAACACTGCAGCAGAATTACAGGGCAGTGTGGATACACCTGTGTGCAAGGAGCTCAGAGACCACCTTTACCGTTATTTTATTGACATGTATTATTAAGGTTGATCAATGTATTCAATTACCTCCTGATTCATCCTTTATCAAGTTTTTCCCCACTTCTGGTGCCCCTACCTCTTACCTGAACCCCAAAGCTCTCATGATGGCTTTTCCCCCCAATTGATGGTGGCTAAATCCGTGTTTCTGTGGAAGATAGGGGCTGGGGGGCTTCTAGTCTGCCACCTTGCTGCCTTCTCTCCACCTGATGAATTTATCCATCCACGATTGCTGTACAGATCTTTGATGTCCTCAGAGGTTACCAAGTAGTGATTTTCCTAACATACAATTTCTTCTGAACTTATTAGTTGAGTTTCCTCAATAAGGATCTCTAACCACCTCCTTAGTTCTGTTTTATACAGAAAAGCAGCACCAATTTACTGATTTTCAGAGAAATGAGTAGTTATCCCAGCAATCTCCAAATATGATGTCTGTGTGTCAGCAGGAACACCTGGATTTCTACATGTCTGATGCGCTTCGCCTTCTTGTGATCACTCAGTTGGTATTTTATGGTTATATGCACTATTGCTGTCCCTCTTCCCCCAAAACTCGGTGTTTATGTCCTGTGTCTCCAACATTTTCATAGTGCCCACACCTGGCATACTGTGGGCTCTCCATACACGTGTGTTTTGACAGCATTTTGGAGCAGGTGTAGAACTTTTCTTTGCTAGATATCTAATTGTAGAAGGTATGAAAGGTAAATTATGGCATTAATTTTAGATTATTTCCTGAGCAGATCAGGTGGAAGAAATGGGGTTATTGGCTGAGTGCAGTGGCTCATGCCTGTAATCCCAGCACTTTGGGAGGTCGAGGTGGGGGGATCATTTGAGGTCAGGAGTTCAAGTCCAGCGTGGCCAACATGGCAAAACCTCGTCTCTACTAAAAATACAAAAATGAGCTGGGTAAAGTGGTGCATGCCTGTAGTCCCAGCTACTCAGGAGGCTGAAGCAGGAGAACTGCATGAACCCATATTGCATGATCAGTCAGTATTAATGGACAGAAGAGTAAGCATTAGGTCTGCTTAGATTAAAGGCGCTTCCTTACATCTGAGTTTCAGCATGAAGGATTGCGTGTGCCTGTCTGGGTATAGGAGGTGGAGGGTGCAGTGAGCCAAGATCTCACCACAGCACTCCAGCCTGGGTGATAGACTGAGACTCCGTCTCAACAACAGCAACAAAGAGATGGGGTCATTTTAGCATGTTTGAGAGAAGTTCTGAGTGAGGAAAGTCACAGCTGGATAACAGACAAAAGTGGAAGGATCATGGCATGGGAGATCCAGCAGGAGTGAGGATCAGAGACGGCTGCAGAAAACACAGTGGTGTCCAAGGATAGCTTCTGAGAAGTACTTCCGGGTGATGACATGGTTCAGGCTTGGCACTATGATCCAGTAGGTCTTCAGACCTAATGTTGTCAGGATAGTGACACTCCTCAGGAATAGCTGAGACACCCCAGATCACTCAAGATTTCTGTGATCACCCCAGATCACAGAACAGGGTTGCCATCTTCAGCAAAGAAAGGCAGGTGCCTGGGAGGTGGGATGATAGGAAGGCCATGGTTAGAGGATGCTCCAGCAGAAGGGGTGAGTGGAGACAGGGAGAGTACAGGTGAGGAGTGGCGATGGCATCAGGGCAATGCCAACTCCACTCCCTTTCCAGGGGTCTCACTTCTCTTGGGGGCTACAGGGTGTCGGAGGGCTAGAAGCTCCTATCTCCAGGGGCTGCAAGGAATCCATGCCCACAGTGAAGTATCAGATTTCAGTGAAGGCAAAAGGATGGAGAGACTTTTCTGCAAAACTTAGAGGATAAAGTGGAGTCTGCTTAGAATCTAATGATTATTCCAGGGGGTATAAGGGGGGTGTGTGTGTCGATGCTGAGAAGAACTTGGGATGAGAAAGTTGGGATCAATAGAAGGATATGGTCCATTTTCACAGGCAGAAGAATAGGCATGAGGGCTGCTTAGATTTAAGGCACTTCTTATAACTCTGAAGTTCAACATGAGGGACTGTGTGTGCCTGTCAGGGCATAATTGGCGATGCCATGAGGTTGAGTATCAGAGAGCTGGTGAGTTCTTCTCCCCAGATTACAATGGGACAGGATGATCCCCGCTGCAGACCGCATCAGCATTTTTTCAGGACGGCAGCACGGGCTCTGGCCCGGTGGGTGTGAGCACCTTGGCAAGAGCAGTCTGGGACAGGTTTGGAGCTGGATATGTACTCACTAAGTAAGTGAATATGCAGGCGCCAATTCCCAAGTGCTGGAAAGAACCATAGTTTGATGGTGGGGCAGAGCCTGTGCCAGGATGTTGCTGAGAAGCTGTGGAAGCTCCTCCCAGGTGGGCTGGAGGTCATCTCGCCCACAGCACCCCAGTCCACCTTCAGGCAGAGCTTCTGCTCTTCATTTCTCCCTGAGTGCATGGCCCGCACTTCGGATCGGGCCGCCTTCTGGGGATGGGGAAGGGAATGACAGATAAGATCCATCCACTGATTAAGCTCAGGGTATGAACATGGGGGATGTTAAATCATTATACCAATAATTATACCCACTGTGCTTTAATTACAGTGGTAATCTTGGAATATTTTAGCATGGAAATGAGTATCATCAGTTTCACTAAGCTCTTACATTTTTGTTTAAATCAGCAGTTTCTGATACCTTTTCCTCTTCTGTGAAGTCCTCTAATTAAAGAAAACACATTCTTCTTGTCTAAACATAGAACTGATCTGTTTTTTTTTTCAGCCCCACAATATGCATTTGATTTTTTCATGGACTGAAGCTATGACTTAAGTTTTTATTCATTACTTTTTCAGGTTTCTTCAGTTCTTTGTTTTCCATAAAACCATCATTCATATCAGGACTAGAAATTTTCAAAGCAGGTAACTGTAATTGGATTATACTCGGTGAAAATGGATGTTTTATTGTGAACTTCTTTGTAAAGTATTTTGATACATTTTATAAAGGGAACTGAAAGAAGAGAACGGTGTGACTAGAATCTCCTGGACAGGAAAGGAATTACTATTTTGTTTTCTGTCTTTTGATGCTTAGAATATACAATAGGTTTCTTTTTGTTTTTCTTTTCTTTTTGAGACAGGGTCTGGCTCTGTTGCCCAGGCTGGAGTGCAACAGTGGAATCTAAGCTCAACTCACTGCAACCTCTGCCTCTGGGGCTCAAACCAACCTCCCACCTCCGCCTCCACATTAGCTGGAACTATAGGTGTGCACCACCTCACCTGGATAATTTTTGTACTTTTGGTAGAGTTGCCATTTCATCGTGTTGCCCAGGCTGGTCTCAAACTTCTGGGCTCAAGAGGTCCTTCTGCCTTGGTCTCTACCTTGGTGTTGAGATTATAGGCATGAGCCATTGAGCTGGTCTAAAGTAGGTGTTCTAAAAATGCTAAGTATGAAAAAAAAAGAATTTATTTCTTTATTAGGACATGGGAAGCCAGGGTTCTAAAACAGTCACTAAAGACAATTGTGGTGAAATATGTGCAGATATTTATGTGAAAGTAAATTTGTCAATTGTAGTTTATGTAGAAAAACAACCAAATAGATTATAAGCATATCATAGTCATCATTTTGCTCATAATAATGTAACGATACATCTATTTACATACAGATCGACTTTCTGAATGTACAATTAAAGTCCTAGAAAAGGATGATTTTCTTATAGTTGGTTTTCTGATTATCTACTTCTCTTATTTCAGTTGTAAAGTTTGTTGAAAGAAAGACTTCTCATTCATCCTTGCCATTTTCCCACAGCATATATTGTAGGCTCAGCAATGAGTAAATATTCGCTGAATACCTAAATGAGGACATTAATGAAACTGCTCTATAAAGAAAGCTTTATTCAGGAGAAATTAAAAATGCCCATGCGAAGTTAAGTTTCTTCCCTTCATACTCTGAGGCATACGATATGTTTTCAGACATCACACACCAGGAAGAATGTTTAGGAGTCCACGTCATTCTGGCCAAATCTGAACTAGGGCGGGATTACTATTTCTCTGAAGTTACCAGCATTAGTATTATGTCGTTTTTGCATATAGATCTTGTACGTGTTTTGTGAAGTATTTAAGTATTTGTGCAAAGACAATCTTGCTATTACCTTATTTCAGTTTTTTGAAGTGAGCATAAACGTTATCCTGCTTTTGACTTCATCTTCTAATGTTTGTTGTTCATATAGAAATGTGAAATAATTATTCATACTCACCATAATGTAAATGAGTTATCTTGCATTCTCTGATCCTGCTAAACTCATGTATTAGTTTTAGAAGGTTTTGTTTTCTGCAGGTTTCTTGTCATCTGCAAATTGTAATAATGTTATTTATTCTTTCCCTATGTGCATGCCTTTTTTACCTTTTGTGGCTTGCTGGTCTAGAACTCCCAGTACTATTTTGAACACGTGGTGAGGGCAGATGGTCTCTTTATTTTCTGATAGTAGGGAAAGCATTCACCACTTGGTACAACGCCAGCTGTGGGGTTTTAGTTGATGCAATTCTTCTGTGTTCCTAGTTTGCTGCAAGTTTTTATCATTAACAGATGTTGGATTCGTCAAATGCTTTTTCTGCAATGATTTTTAGGATCGGGTCATTTTTTTCTTCTTTAGACTGTTGATATGGTGATTACGTTGATTGATTTTGAATGTTAAATTAGCCATGCTCTTGTTCATTTTACAGTGATACTGTTGAAGTTCATAAGAGACATTTGTCTGTAGTTTTCATTCTTGTGTTCTGTGTTTGGTTTTGGTATCGATAATACTGGCCTCATAAAATTAGTATAAAAATGTTTCCTCTCCTTCTATTATGAGGAATAGGTTTGTGAAGTTGGTATTAATTCTTAAAAGTGCAGTCAGATTTTTCAGTGAAACCATCTGAGCCTGGAAATTTCCTTTAGGGAGCTCATTCATTACTAATTCAATTTCTTTAATGGTTATAATGCTATTTAGATTATCTCTTTAATCTTGGGAGAGTTTTAGTGGTTTGTGACATGGTAGACAGGATTACAACATTTCAAAGATAGCCACATTACCGTCCCCAGAGTCTCTGAATGACTTAGGTTTACATGGCAAAGGGGAATTAAGATGACAAGTGGAATTCAGATGCTAATAATCCCAACCTTAAAATATGCAGATTGTCCTGTGTTATCCAGATGGACCTGATGTAATCAAGGGAGTCCTTAGAAGGGAAAGAGGGAACCAATAAAGATGGCAGCTAAGGAGCTGCTGAGTTCAATGCTGCTGGCTTTGGAGACAGAAGAAGGGGCCACAGCCTGAGAATGAGTACAGCCTTCAGAGCAGGGGTCCCCAACCCCGTTGGGAACTGGGCCACACAGCAGATGAGTGAGTGGTGAGCAGGCAAAGCTTTATGTGTATTTATCTCTGCTCCCAATCGCTTAAGCACATGAGCGCCACCTCCTGTCAGTCAGCGGTGGCATTCTCACGGGAGTGGAAGCCCTACTGTGCACTGCGCAGGCACGGGATCCAGGTGGCACACTCCTTATGAGAATCTAATGCCTGATGATCTGGCACTGTCTCCATCCAGTTGCAGGAAAACAAATTCAGGCCTCCCACTGATTCGACATGATGGTAAATAGGTATAATTATTTCATTATATATTGCAATATAATAAAATAAAGTGCACAATAAATGTCATGCATGTGAGTCATCCTGAAACCATCCCCCCTTCCCTACCCTTGGTCTGTGAAAAAATTGTCTTCCACAAAACTGGTCTGTGGTGCCAAGGGTGGGGACTGCTGCTCTAGGAGGCAGAAAAGGAAAGGAAACGGGTCCTCTCCAGGAGCCTTCAGAATGAACCAGCCCAGCCCACAACCTGGCTTAACCCACTGAGACCCACTGCACACTTCTGATCTTGAGAACCGTGAGGTAATAAATTTCTATTGTTTCATGTTACTAGGTTTCTGATAATTGTCATGGTAGCCATTAAAAAGAGGACCATGCATTTTGAGAAATCGGTTTATCTCCTCTAACTCATGACATTTATTAGCATGAATGTGATCAAAGCATTCCCTGATTGTGCTTTTAATGGCTGTAGGACTGGTAGTAATACTGTTACCTTCTGATTGTTGACAATTTATTTCTTCTCTTTATTTTTATCATTTTACTACAGTGTTATCAATTGTTTTAAATTTTTCTGATGGACAAGGTTTTTGTTTCATAGATTTTCTGTTTTCCTTTGTTTAATTGATTTCTGCTCTGTAATATTTGTATTATATATTATATAATATATATGTATTTTCTTCCTTCTGCTCTTTCATTTTATTGTTCATTTTCCAGCTTCTTGACATCAAGGTGTTAATTTGAGACGTCTCTCTTCTAATGTAACCACGTAGGGCTGTAAATATACCACCATCGTAGTAGTATTGTACCTATGTTGATTTGTTGTATTTTCATCCTCTTCCAGTTATCTTTAGTTTTCAATATCCTTCGAGACTTCCTCTTTGGCCCACGAGTTACTTAGAAGTGTCATGTCTGATTTCTGAGTATTTAGAAAATTTCCCGTTGCTCTTCTGTTTGTGATTTCTAGCTGGATTCCATTATAACTTGAGCACGTGCTCGGTAACATTTCAATTCTCTTAATTTTTGGGGGGTTTGTTTTTCTATGCCAGGGTATAGTCTATCTTTGCAAAGGCTTCATGGGCACATGAAAATAAGTGTGTGTTCTCCTGATGCTGGTGCAGTGTGTATGCCAGTTAATTCAGTAGGTTGATTATGTGTTCAGATCTTCTGTGTGCTCGCTGCATATTTGCCGTAGTGCTATCAGTTACTGAGAAGGCAGGGAACACGTCCTCAGCTGTAACTATGGATTTGCTGATCCCTGTTCAACTCCATCAGGTTCACTCCTCAAGCATTTTAAGGCCCTGTTTTCTGTTTTATTTCCATTGAGGGATTGTGTGTCTTCTTGGTGTATTGATCTTTTTGTCATTGTTGACTAGGGACACATTTTTTAGTCTTCCTTTTTCTGAGAATATCTTCAATTTCCTTCATTCCTGAAATATAGTCTCACTGGACATAGCCTCAAAAGTTGATAGGTCCTTTCAGCCCTTAAAACATGGGTCATTTCCTTCTGGCCTCTACCGCAGTGGTTGAGAAACCCTCTGCCATTTGAACTGGTGTTTTTCTATAATTCAATGTCTTTTCTTTCTGGCTATTTTCAAATTGTTTTTGGCTATATTTTTTAGGATTTTGACCTATTATATCTGTCTTGGCATGGATTTTTTTAGGTTTATGAGGTTGAGCTTTACTCAGGGTTTTTAATCTGTAAGTTTATTTCTTTTGAAAAATTTGGAACTTTTACAACTGTAATTTCTGGGAATATTCTTCCAGCACTACTCTCTTCTCTTTGTGTAAGATAGTGGAAATATGCATATTTGCCCTCATGTATGTCCCATAGGTGCTTGAGGTTCTTTCTGGATTTTTTTTTCAGTTTATTTTTTTCTTTCTCTTGCCCAAATTTGGAAAATTCTCCTAATCTAGCATCAAGTCCACCAACTCCATCCTGTTTCATCTCCACTCACTATTGAGATCATCCAAGAAGACACACACCACACACCCTTGATTATTGCAGCTGTGTAGTTAATTTTGAAATTGGGTCCTCCAACTTTGTTCTTAATTTTCAATATTGTTTTGGCTATTCTTGGTTCATGGCATTTCCTTAAATGCCAGATCCACTTGCCAATTTCTATAGAAAGGTAGTGGGATGAGATAGAAATTGCATTGAATCTCAAGGTCAATTTGGAACATACTGCCATTTTAACATTATCAAGTCTTATAATATGTGAACACAGGTTGTCTTTTTTATTTATTTGTTTTGTTTAGTTTCTTTCAATGATGTTTTATAGTTTTCAGTTATACAAGTCTTGTTCTTTTTTTGGTTAAATTTATTCCTAAGTGTGTTATTCTCTTTGATGCTATTGTAAACAAAATTGTTTTTCTAACTCATTTTTGGATTTTTTTTTTAAGATGGAGTCTTGCTCTTTTTTTCCAGGTTGGAGTACAGTTGTGCGATCTCAACTCACTGCAACCTCTGCCTCCTGGGTTTAAGTGATTCTCCTGCTCAGCCTCCTGAGTAGCTGGGATTACAGGCATGTGTCACCACACCCAGCTAATTTTTTTGTATGTTTGGTAGAGACGGGGTTTCATAATGTTGGCCAGGCTGGTCTCGAACTCCCGACCTCAGGTGATACACCCACTTCGGCCTCCCAAAGTGCAGAAATTACAGGCATGAGCTGCTGTGCCAGGCCATTTTTGGATTTTTAAAATTGCTAGTGTGTAGAATTAAAATAAAAATTCTCATGTGCAGCAATCTTACTGAGCTTGTTCATGCTCTCCAGTGTGTGTGTGTGTGTGTGTGTGTGTGTGTGTGTGTATGTGTGTTGTGAAAGTGTTGTGTTTCTTGCTGCTTAGGTTATCACATGGCTTTTGTCTTTCATTCTATTAATATGGTATATTACATAGATTGATTTTGGTACATCGAAGCAACCTTGCATTACTAGGATAAATCTCAGTTGGTCAAGGTGTATGCTGCTTTTTATATGATGTTAGATTTTGTTTGTTTTTTTTGGTGAGAGCCTTCGCATTTATATTTTTAAGGGATACTGGTCTATAGTTTTATTCTTCTCTGATGTCTCTGGCTCCATTGTCAGGGTAATTCTGTTCTTATAGAATGAGTTAGGAAGACTTTTTTTCATCTCTGTTTGTAGAAGTATTTGTGGTAGGTCTATACTAATACGTGTTTTACATTTGGAAGGATTCACCTGTTAGATCATCTGGTTCTGGTTTTTACTTTGTGTAAAGTTTTTTGATTATGGATTATATGTCTTTGCCTATTATGCATTTATTCATATTGTTGATTTTTTTAGCCATTTTTAGTAGCTTGCATCTTCCTAGGAATTTGTCTATTTAATTTGGGTAATAAGACTTGTTTGCTTTTTATTCTCTATTTAATTTATCTCTGCTCTGATCTTTATTATTTCCCCTTTTCTTCCTACAGTGGATTTAAATTGCTATATTTTTCTTTCTTTCTTTTAGCTGAAAGGTTAGGTTATTAATGCCAGTTCTTTCTTACTTTTCCTAGAAATTTTTGGCTGTTTCCTGGAAACAGCCATAAATTTCCCTCTGTGTACTAGTTTAGTTGCATCTCATCAATTTTTCTATGCTGCATTTTCTTTTTTATTCTTCTCAAAGTATTTTCTAATTTCACTTGTGATTTCCTTGACTTACTGTTTATTCTATCAGTGCGTTAATTTCCACCTTTGAAACCTTCCATGTTTCCTTTTTGTTTATTTTTAATGTAATTTCCTAGTTGTTGGAGAACATACTTTGCATAATTTTAGTCTCCTTAAGTTAATTGAGACATGTGTTATGACTTAATTTATGGCCTATTCTGGAGAATCTTCCATGGGCCCTTGAGAGGAATCCATACTCTGACAGGAATCGGGTGAAGATTCTGTAGGCATTGATTGGTTCTGGCTGATTTACAGTGTTTTTCATGTCTTCTGTTTTCGTGCTCATATTCTGTTTATTGATTTGAAAGTTGGGTAATTAATTCTTCAACTGTTATATTATTTCTTTGCTGCTTCAATTCTTTCTATATTTCATGTATTTGAGACTCATTAATGCATACATTTTTATAATTTTAATTTATTCTGAATGCAGTGATCCGTTACTATAATAAAATGTCTTTCATTTTTTCTAGTAAAATACTTTTGTCTTAAAGTCTATTTTTTCACAAATTAGGATGCCCTTCTAGCTCTTTATTTTTTTCAGGGGGTGGGGTGTCTTTGCATGAGATACCTTTTTTAGTTCTTTTACATTCAATACCTTTTGTCTTTGAATAAAAACTCTGTCTCTTGTAGAAAACAGTTTTAATATGATTTTCTTTTTTTTTTGAGACGGAGTTTCGCTCTTGTTACCCAGGCTGGAGTGCAATGGCACAATCTCAGCTCACCGCAACCTCCGCCTCCTGGGCTCAGGCAATTCTCCTGCCTCAGCCTCCTGGGTAGCTGGGATTACAGGCACGCACCACCATGCCCAGCTAATTTTTTGTATTTTTAGTAGAGATGGGGTTTAACCATGTTGATCCGGATGGTCTCGATATCCTGACCTCGTGATCCACCCGCCTCGGCCTCCCAAAGTGCTGGGATTACAGGCTTGAGCCACCGCGCCCGGCCTTTTATTATGATTTTTAAAAATTCATTCGGCTATTTTTAAAAATTGGATTGTTTGATCCATTTACATTTAATTCTATTCATTAGATTTTAATTTGCCATTTTGCTGTTTTCTGTATGTCTTACATATTGCTTGTTTCAATTCTCTTATTACTGTATTATTTTGCATGAAATAATTTACAGTAAGTCATTTTAATTTCCTTGTGTATATATATATATACATTTGTGTGTCATATATACACATATACATACACATACATGTGTGTATATGTGTATGTAGTTTCAGTGGTTGCCCTGGGTATTATAATGAGCATCTTCATTGTAACAATTTAGTTTGGATTAATATAAAATTAACTTTAACTAATAGAAAAACAGTGCTCCTATATAGCTCTACTTTTCCCCCTCCCCCTTGCTGTTATTTCCACGTTAATTATCTCTTTATACCTTACACACCCAGTAACACAGATTTCTAATTTTTGCTTTATGAAGTTGATTTTTGAATCAAATAAGAGAAAAAAGTTACCGACCAAAAATGTCTTTGATTTTTAGCTGTGTAATTATCTTCATAGGCACTGCTTGATTCCTCATGTAGATTGAAGTTGCTTTGTACTGTCTGTTCATCTCGGCCTCAAGGACTGTTTCTTGTGTTTCTTATAAAGCAGGTTCTTTGTTGGTTTGGTCTTGAAATGTCTTAAGCTCACCTTAATTTTTGAGGACAGTTTTGCATCATGTGGTATTCTTGCCACTTCTCGTGGCTTCTGACTTTGTGGCTGTGCCTGTATCTCTCTTGTCTCTCTCTGTGTTCACAGGGCCTTCTCTTCTCCATGAGTGTCTCTTGTAAGGACACTTGTAACTGGACTTTCGGAAATCCAAGATAATCTCATTTTGAGATCTTTAATTATATCAGCAAAGCCTTTTTTCCCAATTAAAGTTGCATTCATAGGTTTTGGGAGTTAGGATGTGAACATATCTTTTTAACTTTATAGCATACTATAAATGATATTTCTTGGCTATAAAATGAATGATAGACAAAAAGCCCAATTAAGACTCTCACAAGCCAGCAAGGCCAATATTATGTGCCACTCAGTGGTAAATAATGATAAGGCCAGGGGAAGGGGACTTTCCTCATCTCCATGACAACCAGAGCTGGGGACTTCCTAGAGACCCCGCAGGACAGGACTTTCCAGACTCCAGAGCAACCTGGCCCAGGGATTATTAGGTCTCTGTGAAAACAAGACTTTAAACCCTGGTTGCAGCTGGGTGCAGTGGCTCATGCCTGTAATCCCAGAACTTTGGAAAGCTGACACAGAGGGATTGCTTGAGGCCAGGTGTTTGAGACCAGCCTGGTTATTACAGTGAAATGCTCTCTCTACTAAAAATATACAAATCAGCTGGGGATGGTGGTGGGTGCCTGTAATCTCAGTCACTTGGGAGGTTGAGACACGAGAATCCCTCGAACCCAGGAGGTGGAGGTTGCAGTGAGCTAAGATTGAACCACTGCACTCTGGCCTGGGTGACAGAGTAAGACTTTGTTTCAAAACAAACAACCCCTAGAAAACCTGGTTGCCCTAGAAACAAGACCACTGCAGCACAGATGCAACTTCCATAAACCATAAAGCAAAGCTTATCCTGACAAAACAATCTTAAACTCCATCTGTGAAAGAAACACCTGCTAACTGGCACAGACTAAATACGGGTGCAAGACAATGGTCTGAATCCTTCAGGCTCTGAAAATGGTCTCAGAACCAACAGCCTCCTGCTCAGTGGTCATCTGAGCCCTGACTGTGCCTGGCTCATGCCACCAGCCTGTTCTCACTCTCCTGCTTCTAAGAACACGTTGAATAAACTGACTGAGGGTCAGACAGTGTCTAAGACACATCTTGAGGACGATCAGACTAGAGGGGAGAAGTTGCTCCTGGGGAATCTGGTTGGTTAACTAGCACCACCTGAGACCCCCAGACACACACAAAACTCAGTGCACTCCCATCCTTCAACCCAGTGTGTAGACCAACCCCTTGACTACCGACCAAGGCAGAAGGTGCATTTAGGTCGGCGTTTTATGTGATCTCAAAGAGGAACTCCAAAGCCGGGGGCCAGGGAGAAAAGCAGCCTCCAAGATGGCGGGACGGTCACTGTTTCAAGAACTGACTCCTTGCACCACCAGTGGAATCTTTGGAAAGACAGAATTCCAGATCAGAACCATGATGAACTGGCAAAGGAGAGCAACAGAAGAAAAGTGGCAACTCATAGCTGATCTGCTCTTAATTACTCATATCCAAGCAAAGTCTTATCTCATAAAATGTTCCGGTTTATTAGATTTTCATATGCCCTGAAAACAAAAATTCCGAGAAGTAATTGCCTTTGGAGACCAATTGCCTTCGGATGTCTCCAACTAAAGTCAATCCAAATGAACAGTGAGCTGTGGTATCAGAAGCAGAGAGACAGGTTTGTCATGCAGGGTGCATTGAGTCTTAGTGGAGTTCTAGAATACTCAGACATATTATAAAGCACATTAAAAATATTCCTGGCCAGAAGAGTCATTATCTCTTTTAATTTGTACCTGTGCTAACTAGATAGTACGTTTCTATGCATGTCTAAAATAGAGACAAACAAATTAAGGAAACATTTTGCTGGAGACAGTCATGCCATCCATGGGGAATAGCATAACTCTTGAAAGACACTTTTCCTCTTTTACAGGCATTTCATGTTTAAATATTCTGTGAAATATGCCAATTCAATTTTGGCAATGATTTGGCCTCATTCAATTATTTGGTGAAAATTTAAAACTCTGCAAGGATTAACCCATAAATCTGGCTGTTCATGTTGCCAAGTCAAAGATAATGTTCACATAATAATCCAGTGACCCGAGGACAGTTCTGAATGCTGGTCCAGTAGAAATGATTTTTAAAATATCCGGGGGCTTTTGTGAATTATCTAACTTAGTTACAGAGGGTGCCATGAAATCTGGTGCATATATAATTCCTAATTTATGTGAGAAATAGATTAATTTGCTCACCATTTATGGATCTTTCAATATAATAAAATATGATGGTTCTTCTACAATTGATCATTTTGCTGAGTCACACTAGCGCCCTGTTCCAAGAAAATTGCTGGAAGTGGGAGAGGCAAATGGTAATTAAACCATTATTGCAGTTGGCTTTTTCATGGTGTAACAGAAACCGAACTTAATGTGCCCCAAACAAAATTTATTTCTCTCATTCCCACCTCCCAACCTGCTTCTCTGACTATGACCTGATTTACATAGGAGACATCAAAATGCTATCCAAGCCAGAACCTAAAATGCAAGCTCAAAGTGTTGCTTTTTTTCTTTAACCTCACAGTTAAAACATTTAAAGGCTAGTTTTAATTTTCAGAGCAGTTTTAGGTTTACAGGAAAATGGTGCACAGTGCAGAGTTCCCGCGCACTTTCTCCTTCCTCCCACAGCCTCTGCTATTGTTATCTTACATGGGGGTGGTACATTGATTACCACTGATGAACCATTGCTGCTGCATTAGTATTAACTAAAATGCAGAGTGTCCATTAGGGCTCTGTTGTGCAGTTCTATGAGCTTTGATAAGCATATAATGTCATACATACACCACTGCAGTAAGAACACAAGATGAGATCTCAAAAACTTCTAAGTGCAGACAACATTAACTGCAGGCACTGGAGCTTATTTATTACACATACTGAAACAGTTCACCTGCTGAACAAACCCTGTCCCCTCCTCCCCTAGCCTGGCACCCACCACTCTACCCTCTGCTTCCATGAGTCTGACTGTTTTGGTAGCCCCTGCAAGTGCAGTCAGATAGTATCAGATGGACCTGGAGGACATTGTGCCAAGTGAAATTAGGCAGGCACAGAAGGAAAGAGTCATTCATTTGTTGTGATCGTAAATTTACAAGAAGCCCTGGGATAACACAGGCATGGAAGAGCTGTTTTTTCTGAGTGAATAAATAATATTAGAGTAAACATTTTGTACAGTGAGAGCAGCCAGCTGGCAGCACAGGCTCCAGGGGGCACTGGGGTGGGCAGGTGTTTCCCCTCCAGGGCACAGGATGCATTGCCCACAGTCCTCAGGCATCAGACCCCTCAAGTCCCTGCTGTGGAGTGCTGCCTGGCCCAATGTCATGGCCTTCCTGGGGCAGCCTCCATTCCCAACAGGGTGTGAAAAGCCCAGTCCCTCATCCTGATTCAGAACAACTCAACACCATCCCAGCTCCCCATGTGGCTGTGAATGGTCTCTCTTGAGGCTGTGTCTTGGCCAGCTTTTACCTTCTCCCTAAAACTGATCCCAAGAGAGGTCCCTTCACGTAAATAAGCCCTGACATGCTGATCTTCACCTTGAAGTCAGCTTCTAATGGAGTCTAACCTGTTATACAAGCTTCCACTAATTTGAAGGAGAATCAGGAGAAAACCAGATTTTTCCATAAAAAACTAAAAAGCAAAATGGTTTCAATTGATGACTTGGTTGCCCTGTGGGGAGTTGGGTGGGGAACGAGGGAACCCAGACAAAGGAAGTGAGGGCCTCTCAGGTGGGAGAAGGAGACAGCGATGCTGCACCCAGGCGTTACAAAACCCTGTGCAGTGAACACGAACATCACCACTTCGTGGATGAGTGAACTGGGCCCGGTCACACTAGATAATCTTCTAAAGTCATTTTGCTGTAAGCTGCAGAGTCAAACTCCAGAGAGCAAGCCCTGTTACAAGATATCATCTGGCTTAATTGGTAGTAAAGGTGTTGTTTATGTGATTTCAGCTGTGTGATCCTCAGAACTTCAAGTTAGGGCAAAGAAGGTCAAGACAGTGATTGTATTCTCTTATTATTATTTCAAACTGGAGTGCAGGGTGTGACCACAGCACACTCTTACTCTGGGCTCAAGCAGTCCTCCCACCTCAGCCTCCAGAGCAGCTGGGACCATGAGCACACAGCAGTATGACTGACTGACTAAATAAATGTGTAGAGATGTGGTCTTGCTATGTTTCCCAGGCTGGTCTTTAACTCCTGAGCCCAAGCAACTTGCTCACCCAAAGTGTTGGGGTCGACTGCACATCACCAGGAGCTCTGCCCACAGCAGGACAGAAGAGCTTGGGCAGGACAAAGTGGCCTCTTTAGAGCACACCCACATCTCTACAGAGAGGACTCAATGCAGACACTGAGGGAGGAGCTGCAGGTGCAGCTGATGCTAATCAGGGCATTGCTACCTGGGGAAAAGCTTTTAGGCTGGCTTCCAAGAGGGCCGCTGAGTGGTGGTCATTCTCTTCTTAAATTTACCCGTGCCTAGGCTCTGAATTCATTAATATACAGACAGCATCTCCATTTCTCAGTGGTGGACACAACATAACCAAGAGCAGGACACTCAGGGATAAAGCTGGAATTTGCAGCAAGGCCACACCATCCGCCAGTCTTCCACTCCCTTCAATCTGCATGGAAACCACTCTGCTCATGACGAGAAGCCATTTCAGTGTATTAAAGTGAAGACCCGCTGTCCCAGAGGCTGGCTGGAAAGCCACTCTGCTCGTGATGAGAAGTCCTTTCCACATATTAAAGCGAAGGCTTTCTCCAACATAAAAAGTTGCGTGCACGGTGTGTTATCGAGCATTGCCATGGAGGTTGTGGAAAGTCAGAGATGCCGTCTAGAGCTTTTCACCTGTACAAACCCCAGCTGGACTTGCTCTTCCCCACACCTCACACCTTTATGGGCAACAGCTCCACAAAACCTCTACATCTCTCCGACTGTTTCTCTTTTCTGGGACCTCTTGGCACCTCCCTGTCTCTTTTTCAGAATGTGGTAGTTTTATCCTAGTTCTTGGAAATAGCAATCCCCTCTGCCAATGACTGTTTCATAGTGTATAAAACACACTATTTCCTAAAATTTGGGTTCAGCCGCTGTAACTAGGCATCACAAGTTATAATGCCTTTGGCCTTCAGGCACCAGATTCTAGAATATTAACACTCACAGGGTAAATTCTTGAGGTCCTTAGCCACAGTAGGAAAGGCTTCATCAAAGGCATTGGAATACTGTAAAGATTGTAGCTTAGGCTCCCTCAGCTCCGGAAAATACTCTACTTCCATGGTCGTGGCCCCGTGAGCCTCAGCCTCCCGCTCCAGGACACGGCACTGGCCGCCTCCTTTTGGATGAATGTAGCATTTCTCAGTGCACAGTGGATCAACTTGCGGTGAACTGTGGCCAGCTTGGGAGACGCCTTGTGTTTTAAGATTGTCCATTTTTTCTCTCAGGTGTTGATTTCATAATTTAACGTTTACAAGCTTTTCTCATTGTCGAGTTCTGGTGAGGCTTCACATGGTACCTGCCTAACTGCAATGCCTTTGAGCCTGTAACAGTCAAGACCAACAATAGCAGCTGGCTTAAGAAATCTGTCATCCCTGATGATAGCCTGTGTGGCTAGAGTCAGATTTATAAAACACAGGAAGCGTAATCTCACTCAGAATTGACAGTACCAGCCAGTCTTTCTTTTGCCATGGTTCCTGCATTTTATTTCGAAGGGGGTGGTACACAGACCCATCCTGAGACCCTGATGACAGCTGAGAACTCTCTCCCATGAAAACAGCACAACCTCCCTCTGCTTCCCCGACATGGGCACACACACACACACACACACACACACACTCATGAAACCACAGGTACACACACACATATTAACATGCACTCTAATACACATATATACATATACACACAGACACACATCTACATACAACACGTATCCACAGACACACCCAGACACACAAACATACGCACATACACACAGAGTGTGTGTATATATGTGTGTGTGTGTGTGTGTGTGTATATATATATATATATATATATACACACACATGTATATTTAAAGTGAAGGTTGTAACTGACGAGCATAGGAGTTTATAATGTATAAGTGGTACACAACACAACACAATGTGGTCACATTGTCTCAATTATAGATGTTTCATTTTTTAGTATATTTTAAGAATTTGAGGACTAGGAAACATGGACAGATGTTAAAGCTTTTAGGAGGAGATGATTTAGTTATCAGAACATAATTAGTAAATTAGTAATGGGAACATTCTCTGTGACGTGAGCTAAACTTACTTATTTTTTAATTTTAATTGCAGTTCTAAGGGGGCCCACCCCTTCCGTTTCTTATGAACATCTCAACAGTTGCTGGCTCTGGTGCTGTGCAGCCACAGTGTTGGGGGCTGGGAACAGAAATAAAACCCCTCACACACACAGCTTCCCCTCCTGATATCTGATCAGGCTCGATGCCTCATCCATGAAAAATTCAGACTCAATGTGTATCATGTGTCATTTGATATTGATGTAAGGACATCTGTGCTGATTGGCTGAAGTACACGACACCTTTCGTGAGTCAAAATAGCTCTTCCCTATTCCACTCTCAGAATGGGAAAAAGGTGCCCCTCCCAGACACTGGCCATTGGCCTCTCACCTGCACACACCTCTCAGGCCCTCACGGCCCAGCCTGCAGCAAATGTTGGCACAGACTGTAAATGTGTTTTCTCCCGTGAGATTTTGTTATATGATCTCTTCATCACTTTGGCGCATGATCTATTAATCACTTCCATCAACGACGTGCTGCAGTCAGTGATGATGTTTCCTTTCAGTCATTAACAAACACGTGAGATGTTATGATGCTGTATATGGAGCCCTGGAGAATTTGAATTAATTCTCTTGCATTTTTCTTCCCACCGTGAGACTTGAGAGCATAATCTCTTAAGTCATTGTTTTCTGTTTTCAGATTTGTATCTGAACAATTACTTTTCCAATTTCTCTTAAGACCGAAACAAAGTTTTGAAGATCCTAAAAGGGGTTGATGTTAGCACCTGCAGCTCTTGCTGCAGCTCCCCGAGGAACTGGGCACTAGGAATTCTTTTCCACAGTCTTACTATGTTCACACAGTTCTCATTTTGCACAAGTTTTCAGAATGCTACTAAAATTAAAAATGCTGCTACTAAAATGCTCAGTTAGTTACAGCATAGGGTGTGCATTGCAGGGTGATGTTTTGCAATGCGGCCTTGTAACGCGTGATGAGGTGTTGGAGCTAAGAAGCTGCTCCTCCTCAGAACAGGAGGCACAGTCATGGTGTTTGGGTGCTCACAGCGAACTGAGAAACAAGTTGTTTTATGAAGGTGGACTTCGTGGATCAGAACGTGATCTGTCTTGGTACATGTTCCCTGTACACTTGAG
The DNA here is from genome assembly GCA_028533165.1 of Leontopithecus rosalia. NCBI lineage: Eukaryota > Metazoa > Chordata > Mammalia > Primates > Cebidae > Leontopithecus > Leontopithecus rosalia. Next base: position 106,572,878 of record CM052661.1, read on the forward strand.
AAGATAAGAAGAAGGTGCATTCTGCTGTGGGCTGGATGGCACAGTCTATCAATGTCAGTTAGATCAAGTTGATTGACTGATAGTTTGGGTCATCTATATCTTTACTGATTTTGCTCACTATTGTACTGGAAGTCCTAGCCAGAGCAATTAGTAAGAGAAAGACATAAAGGGTATCCAAATTAGAAAGGAAGAAATCAAATTAGCCTTGTTTACAGACAATATGATCTTATATTTAGGAGAAATTAAAGATTCGACCCAAATAAAACCTGTTAGAACTGATAAGTCTATGACACAAAACCAGAATCCACGATTTCTAGACCACCCAACGAACAATTTATTCAACCCTCGTCGCAGCTCCGACGGAGAAAGGGCATGGAGGTGGACACTCCCTGCTTCAGAACAAGAGAAGGGGGAAAAGTGACATCAGTGACTTTCCTTACACTCACCGAGGAGCTGAGGCTGCTAAACAAACTGCCGCCTCCAATCTGAATAAACAGGAGAATCCAAGTGAATGTGGGACCAGAGGTTTGCACCCCTGGACTAGAAGTCCCTGAATGCCATGCGTGGTAGGACCTCGTGCTGGCTGTAGCTTTGACAAAGGTCTCAAGGTCAAGAGAGGATCAGTGAGAGAGCCAGTGGCTCCTTGGGGCTGCAGCCATGGGGCACTTTGGGGCTCACATTCAGGGGCTCACCTTGCAGAAACCCCACCAGCTTCTCACATCAAGGACATGGGAAAAGCCCCTCATAACCTGAGAGAGAGAGGGGAACTGTCATTCTATGCATCACAGACCTATCCTCAGAGGAAGAATATCCAGAGGACACACAGAAACAGCTTCCTCCTGGAGAAAGGGCCCCACTCAGCCTGCCCTGGCCTTCCTGGAGGTCGGGCTTTTCAGGAAAAGAACAAGGAGGCTGCAGACGGGGAAGTGAGAGGCTGGGGAGGCTGGACCCTGGAGGAGGTGTGGGAACACTGTGAAGGCCACACCCCTAAGACCTGGTGCCCTGGGCTGGGCCATTGTTGCATTGCTATAAAGAGATACCTGCGACTGGGTAACTTAACGGGGAAGAAGGTTTGACTGGCTCATGGTTCTGCAAACCGTACAGGAAGCCTGATGCCGGCAGATCTACTTCTAGGGAGCTCTCAGGAGGCTTCAGTCACGGTAGAAGGAAATGGGGATCCAGCGAGTCACATGATGAAAGCCCAAGGAAGAGGGGGGGGAGGTGCCGCAGATCTGCAGAGAACTCACTGCTGGGAAGACAGCACCGGGCCGTGAGGGATCCATCCTCAGGACCCAAACAGCCCCAGCTCCAGCATTGGGGATCACAATTCAACATGGATTCTGATGGCACAAATATCCAAACCGTATCAGGACCTATGAGATGGAGACTTCATCAGAAAAGGGTAGAACCCTTCTCCCCACCCCACCCCCACCTTACAGTGACACCAGCAAGTTCAGTCTAACAGCAGTAGATTCCAGTTGAAGGCGCTGCCGGTGGCACCTCTCAAAAGAAGGAAAGGGTGATCCGTTACCTTGAGGGCTGGCAGTGTCCCAGAGGTGGTAGGGGGCCCCTGCCTCCCAGACTGCCCTGCAGGACAGAGGCTGTAGCTGGCCCAGGGGGCACGCACATGTGTGAGGAATAAGCCTGCATGTGGCATGCCACCGCCGTGGGGGCATCTTTAGTATTTTGTCTGTTAATATGTAAAAACTCCTTGACTGCTGACACTCCTGCAGAAAAGGAGAAACTTATTACTGTGACTTAAAAGCATTTTGGGTAAAAAATTATCCACTGAATCATTTTTATAAGTTGATTTTGAGAGCACTGACTGTCTTAGAGATCACTGGCAGAGAAGAACCTACTATATTGAAGAGCAATTAAAAAACCTGTTTCAAAATGTTTTTACATGCTGTTTCTGCATTGGATCTTACACTGTTTCTTTAAGGTCAGAAACTTCTGTGTGTCCTAAAGGTTTAGATTCCATGGCATTTTCATGTTTTAATAGGTGTCAAGGATGTACAAGAACTGAGCATGCATAATTAAAACACTTCATGGGTACTTTTTACTGAAGCATTATGTATTGCCAAAAACATAAATATTGTAAGTTTACAGCTCAATGATTTTTTTTAAACAGAATGTACCTGTGTAATCAGAATGAAGAAAAAGGAAAAGCGAATCCTTCCCCACCCAGAAGTCCTGGTGACAGTCCTTCTAGTTATTTCCCACTGCAAGGTCACCCTATCCAAACTGCATTGATTAGGTTTTCATATTTCACAGAAATGGAATCACATGCTACACACTCTTTGTGTCTGGATTCTTTCATGCAACATTATTTCTGTGAGTTTCATCTACATCGTTGTATGTACCCTTAGTTTTCTTTCTTCTTTTCTTAATATCGTGTAGTATTTTACTTTGTGATAATTGTAATTTATTCTACTGGTGGTGGGCGTTTAAGTAGTTCCAGTTCTATTTTTTGAGTTACCACAGAAGATTCCGTGCTATTGTGAGCGTTATTGTTGGTGACTTTTGGTGAACATACGCAGCATCTTCACTGGTTATTCGCCTAAGCGTGTGATGTTGGCCACAGGGCATCCAGATGTTCAACTTTAGTATAAGCAGGAGAACAATTCTGCAAACACGTGCATCGGTTTAAATTCTCCCCAGCCATGTGTGAGAGTTCCAGTTTCTTCACATGCCTGCCAACACTTGATGCTGTCTTTTTTATTTCGGCCATTCTTATGAGTGCATAGCAATGTCTCTTTATGGATTTGATTTACATTTTCTTTTTAATAATTTTAGTTGACAAATAATCATATCTATTTGTGGGACACACTTTGTGTTTTGATATGTGCATCCACCATAGAAAGAGTAAACCAAGCCAACTAGCACACCTGTCACCTTACCTCCTTACCATTTTTTGTAATGAGCATGTTTAGAAGCTACTCTTTTAGCCATTTTGAAATATAGAATACATTTTTGTTAACTATGGTCAGCATGCTGTGGAATCGATTATTAGAACATATTCCTGTTATCTAAGAAAGTTGGTACCCTTTGGCTAACCAGTACCCTTCCCCTGCCCCTGGAGATGGACAAAGCCGCACACCTTTCCATATTTCAGTGACCATTTGTTGTCACCTTTTTTGAAGTCAGTTCAGTTTTTAAAAATCATTTTTCTGATCTATTTTTTCCTCATTCAATTAATGGGTATCTCCTGTATTTATGATACAGATCCTTTTCTGGAAATGTGTGTTGCAACCATGTTCTCCTACTCTTGGTTACTTTTTCAATCACTTTTTCATTTGTTGTTTTGCTGGCAATGTTGTCTAAGTGTTCAACAATATCACTCTTTGAAAATTATAGCTTTATAGTAAGTCTTGATATGCCTTATAAAATTGAGGTGTATGCACAAGAGTGGGAGTGTTTGACACCAGGTGCCTCTGCTACATCATACAGTTCTTCAGAGTATCTGTAGGAATTGTAGCAATATCAACATTTTACTTCTAGAGTGAGTCTTATTAGTATTGTTTCTTCTAGGCAATGGGTACTCTGGGACTGCAAATACTTAAAAAAATTACAGACCAGCACATAAAAACTGTGTATCATTAGTATGGATTGATGAGGTTTTTCATACAATCTGTCTCATCTTTATTCTCTGGGACACTGACAATTTTATTGTCTCTGTTTCCCAGAACACGAGAAGCATCATACCTGTTGTCATTCTTAGGAGTGGAGCTTACAGTGATGCTTTTCCATTTTAAATCAAGTAGCAGCAGTAGCCCTCAGGAAGCCCACTACACTTCTATTCATTTATTTCTTAATGTAGCAAGTATCTATGAAACATCTGCTGTTGCCAATACATCAGTGAACAAAATAGGTAACATCTCTGCCCTCCATGGGGTTCACTTTGTAGTAGGTGACAAGAAACAAAAATGAATATTAATTAATTAAACATTTTGAAGCAGGAGCTGACAAATTTGATGAAAGGTGAAGAAAAGAGGATTCAACAATGAGGCTATGGTTATTGGTCTGATGATGCAGCTGCCACTGACTGATATGAGGAAAACGACAGGAAAAAGTTTGGATTTCCAGTGTTTCTGTAGAGATGCCTGCTAGACTGCAAGCAAAACACTTTGAGGAGATACACGTATGTGAAGGACCTCTTCAAGGAGAACTACGAACCACTGCTCAAGGAAATAAGAGAGGACAAAAACAGATCGAAAAACATTCCATGCTCATGGTTAGGAAGAATCAATATTGTGAAAATGGCCGTACTGCCCAAGGTAATTTATATATTCAATGCTATCCCCATCAAGCTACCATTGACTTTCTTCACACAACTGGACAAAACCACTTTAAACTTCATATGGAACCAAAAGAGAGCCTGCATAGCCAAGACAATTCTAAGCAAAAAGAACAAAGCTGGAGGCATCATACTACCTGACTTCAAACTATACTACAAGGCTACAGTAATCAAAACAGCATGGTACTGGTACCAAAACAGAGCTATAGACCAATGGAACAGAACAGAGGCCTCAGAAGCAACGCCACACCTCTACAATCATCTGATCTTTGACAAACCTGACAAAAACAAGCAATGGGGAAAGGAGTCCCTGTTTAGTAAATGGTGTTGGGAAAACTGGCTAGCCATACACAGGAAGCTGAAACTGGACCCCTTCCTTACACCTTACACTAAAATTAACTCCAGATGGATTAAAGATTTAAACTTAAGAACTAACACCATAAGAACCCTAGAAGAAAATCTAGGCAATACCATTCGGGACATAGGCACAGGCAAGGACTTCATGACTAAAACACCAAAAGCAATGGCAACAAAAGCCAAAATAGACAAATGGGACCTAATTAAACTTAAGAGCTTCTGCACAGCGAAAGAAACAATTATTAGAGTGAACCAGCCACCAACAGAATGGGAAAAAATTTTTGCTATCTACCCATCTGACAAAGGGCTAATATCGAGAATCTACAAAGAACTAAAGCAGATTTACAAGAAAACAAACCCATTCAAAAAGTGGGTGAAGAATTTAAACAGACACTTTTCAAAAGAAGACATATATGAGGCCAACAAACATATGAAAAAATGCTCACCATCCCTGGTCATTAGAGAAATGCAAATTAAAACTACATTGAGATACCACCTCATGCCAGTTAGAATGGTGATCATTAAAAAATCTGGAGACAACAGATGCTGGAGAGGATGTGGAGAAATAGGAACACTCTTACACTGTTGATGGGAGTGTAAATTAGTTCAACCTTTATGGAAGACGGTGTGGCAATTCCTCAAGGATCTAGAAATAGAAATTCTATTTGACCCAGCAATCCCATTACTGAGTATATACCCAAAGGATTATAAATTGTTCTATTATAAAGACACATGCACACGTATGTTCATTGAGGCACTGTTTACAATATGAAAGACTTGGAATCAACCCAAATGCCTGTCAGTGATAGACTGGATAAAGAAAATGTGGCACATATACACCATGGAGTACTATGCAGCCATGAAAAAGGATGAGTTCATGTCCTTTGTAGGGATGTGAATGAAGCTGGAAACCATCATTCTCAGCACACTGACACAAGAACAGAAAACCAAACACTGTATGTTCTTACTCATAAGTGGGTGTTATACAATGAGAACACATGGACACAGGGAGGGGAACGTCACACACCAGTGCCTGTTGGGGCGTGGGGGTGCTAGGGGAGGGATAGCAGGGGGTGGAGGGGTGGTGGGAGGGAATCACCTTGAGAGAAATACCTAATGTAGATGACGGGGGAATGGATGCAGCAAACCACCATGGCATGTATATACCTATGTAACAATCCTGCAGGATCTCACATGTACCCCAGAACTTTAAGTATAATAATAATAAAGAAAAAAAAGTGAGATTTAGTCATTTAAAATTGCATACTTCCAATGCTTTGATAAAGAATTGTTTCATTTTGTTTTCATTTTAAACATGTATTCCTAAGTGCTATTTGAATTAGTATCCCACAGAAAAGGTATGTTTTAAATAATATAAACAAAACACTTCCAAAAAAGAAAAACAAAAAACCAAACACAGCATGTTTTCACTCATAGGCAGGTGATGAACAATGAAAACACTTGGGCATAGGGAAGAGAACAACACTCACTGGGCCAGGTTGGAGGGGAGGGGAGAGGAGTGGAGGGACAGCTGGGGATGGGGAGGGATAACACCAGGAGAAATGCCTGATGTAAGTGACGGGCGGGGTGTGGGGGATGCCGTGCGGGGACGGAGACAGCAAACCACCGTGGCATGTATATACCGCGATGCACCAATTCTGCAGGATGCAGGATATGCACATGTCCTCCAGAGCCCAAAGTACAATTAAAAAAAAGGAAATGGGGGCTATGGGGACCCCTACTTCTCCTACCAGCTGGAGAGCCCCAGGGTAGGGAGAAGAGGGGATGTTTTAACCCAAACTGATATTCATTAGAGCAGCACCAGGAACAGTCTTCCAGACCTTGGGGCAGGGCAGCACGGGAGGCTTCAGCTGCCTCAGCATCTGTTGCTGATCAGGATCAAGAGTGAGGCTGGGCACCTGTTTCTTCATTCTGGACCTCACCTGGGACCTGAGAGCTCAGCATGAGATGAAGCGGGTGGAGGCACATGAGTCCTGGTCCTCCATCAACAGAGGCCAATTCTGTCAAGCCTTACCCGGATGGTGTGTGTGACTCTCCCATAGAAAGGAGCAGGCTCTCTCATGAAGCCTCCGTTCTTGCCTTTTGTGATCACCTATGACCTTGGAGGGGTCCTCTAGAACTCCAATTCCTAAATAGGAGAATACAGAGTGGGTTCACACCTATTTCTCCACTATTCCTGTGTTCTTTCAGGAGGCTGACCATCAAACTCACTTAGAAATCAGACCTTGAATGTGAGCATGTGTTGTTCATTCTGTATATCCTTTGCATGGCAGAATGTCAGTTATTGGATAAATAATAGAGGGTAGGCTTTGTACCAAATCATGGTGACAATGACACAGAACAAGGCTGTGCGTGGTGGCTCATGCCTGTAATCTCGGCACTTTGGGAGGCAGAGATGGGCAGATCACAAGGTCAGGAGTTCGAGACCAGCCCGGCCAACATAGTGAAACTATGTCACTTTTAAAAATATAAAAATTAGCCAGGTGTGGTGGCACATGACTATAGTCCCTTTTACTTGGGAGGCAGAGGCAGGAGAATCACTTGAACTTGGGAGGTTAAAATTGCAGTGAGCTGAGATTGCACCACTGCACTCCAGCCTGGGTGACAGAGTGAGATTCCAACTCAAAAAAAAAAAAAAAAAATCAATGCAAAGCAAGTGCAAAGTGCTGTGACTTTCGAGACAGCCACGATCCTGATTCCTCAGCATCCTTTGTTGCCTCCAGAGTTACAAGATGAATTGCTGATTTCATCATTATTAATAAATATAATTTAACCTTCATATTTGTGAATTATAGACCATTAGGGATCTAGAACATTAGGTACATGGCATTTACTTGGAAAGATTTCTTGAAAAATGTTTAATAATAGTCATTACTTGAATTTGTAACTTTGAATCTTCAAAAAATAAGAAATGTGATGCTAAAAGAAAAAGTCCCTGTGGCAAGTCAGCCGGGAGATCCTGGCGCTGCTTCGACCTGAGTTTGCAGAGAAGTGTCCGGATAATACATTTCTCTCTGACAATAATTTGTAATGACTCATAATCTGTGCCATTTGTTTGACTTTTTACCAGGCTAGGTTTTTGATAATGGCCATTATTCAACTCATACAATGTGCGCTGTGATTGACTTCTTTCTTGGATGCTGATTAATATTTTATATAACACCTGAATTTATTTTTTAGTGTGATTCACTTTGGCGATGAATATATTGTAATGCTTTGGATAACTTTTGTAAGTTTCTCAATTTCATGTTATATTATTCTATTTATTTTTTATTGCATTTTAGGTTTTGGGGTACCAGTGAAGAACATGCAAGATAGTTGCATAGGTACACACGTGGCATTGTGATTTGCTGCCTTCCTCCCCTTCACCTGTATCCGGCATTTCTCCCCATGCTATCTCTCCCCAACTCCCCACCCCCCGCTGTCCCTCCCCTATTCCCCCCCAACAGACCCCAGTGTGTGATGCTCCCCTCCCTGTGTCCATGTGTTCTTATTGTTCAACACCCGCCTATCAGTGAGAACATGCAGTATTTCATTTTCTGTTCTTGTGTCACTTTGCTGAGAATGATGGTTTCCAGTTTCATCCATGTCCCTATAAAGGACATAAACTCATCATTTTTGATGGCTGCATAATATTCCATGGTGTATATGTGCCACGTTTTCCCTCTCCAGTCTATCATCAATGGGCATTTGGGTTGGTTCCAGGTCTTTGCTATGAGTTTTGACAAATGCATAGTCATGGATCTACCATCACAATCAAAATACAGAATAGTTTGATCACTGTTGAAAAATTCCCTCCTGGTGGCCCTTTGGAGTCAAACCCTTAATCCTTGGAAATCCTGATTTGCTTTCCTTCATTCTGTTTTTTGATATCCAAGAAAGTCATAAAAATAGAGTCACATAACTTATAGATAATGTGTAGCCTTTAGCAGATGGCTTCTTTCATAGGGTAATGCATTTGAGATTCGTGCATCTTATGTCTACCAATGATCTTTCCTCCTTTTTATTGACAAGTGGTATTCACTACCCTATTTAGATATTGAATTATTAATCCTTTTCCCAGTAGAGAGATGTCTGAGATGTTCCCAGGGTTTGTGAATTGTAAGAAAGCTGCTATAAACATTCTCCTTTAGTTGTGTGTGTGTGTGTGTGTGTGTGTGTGTGTATGTGAACACAGAATTTTCAATATTCAAATCTGCTTTTGAATGAATATCTAGAAATACGATTGCTGCATTCGTGGTGAATATATGTTTAACTTTGTCAGGAACTGCCCAGTGTTTTCCCGATGGGCTGTGCCATTTCACAGCCCTACCAGTGACGCATAAAAGTCCTATTTGCTGTACATCCTTGTTAGTATTTGGTACTGTCTGGATTAAAAAAAAATTTGCCATCCCTATAAACATGTTATTTTTTAAATTGTAGCCTTAATTTACATTTTCTTAATGACTAATGATTTTTAGCCCATTTTATATGTTTACTATCATTTGCATGTTTGATGAAGTGTCTACATCCTTGAAAAACTTACTTATTTGTTAAAAAAATAAATGTAATGTCATGGCAGTTTGAATACAGACAATCACACCGTATATGACGATAGACAGTTTTCTTTCTGTCTTGAACAGTGTGTGCTCCTGTTATTCCCTTTCCTGGCCTCATTGCACTTGTTAGGGCATCTGCTACAATGTCTAATGCAAGTGTTACATGTGAACGACTTTTCCTGTTCTTGATTTTAGACCATCTATTAAGCATGAGATTAGATTTTTTTATAGATGTCTTTTGTTAGGTTAAGAAAGTTACCTTTATTCCTCCGAGTTTGCTTAAGTTTTAAAAATTGTTACTATGAATGAATGAATTTTGTCAAATTGTTTTCTTCCTGTGTTGAGATGATTATGTAGTCTTCTCTATTGCAATCTTTTTAAAGGGTGAGTTGCACTTACTGATGTTCAAATATTGAACCAGATATACATTTTTGGAATAAATCTCACTTAGTGTGATATACTCACCTTCTTATAAATTGTTGCATTTAATATTTGGTTGAACATGTTTATATCCATGAGGGCTATTAGTTATAGGTTTCTTTTTAAATAATGTTTTCCTGGTTTGGGGTTATGGCATTTCTGGCCTCATAAAAGAAGTTCAAGAGTATTCTTTATTTTTTTAAAGACATTGTGCAAAATTGGTATTATTTCTTTCTTGAATATTTGGTGGAATTTGCTAGTGAAACTCTCTGGTCTTATGTTTTCCTTGTTTAAAAGTTTTGCATTATAAATTCAATTTATTAACAAATCTAGGATTATTCAGATTACTTCTTTTTCAGTGAATTTTGGTACTATGTGTCTTATTTTTTAGAAAACATATTTTAGATTCAGGGTTACTTGTGTGAGTTTGTTATATAGATAAACTTGCATTGTGGGGTTTGTTGCATCTGTGTGGCTAAACATACCTAAACTTAAAAAGCAACGCACTGTGTTATGATGGCCGTAATGTCACTAGGCGAAAGGAATATTTTATCTCCATTTTAACTGTATAGGACCACTGTCATATATGTAGTCCGTCACTGACTTAAAAACGTTATTCTGTACTTAGAAGCAACTGAAAAGGCTTCCATCCTTCATCACCTCCTCCTAAAAATAAAATGAACTTCACAAAAGAAGTTGCTAAATGTTAAATATGATACAATCAACCCCCAAATCTGTCTGCACTGCAATTCATGCAGAGACATAGATCCACAGCATTCCAAATGTCCATATGTGCTTAGCACAGGAAGAGCCAAAATGTAAACGAATTATGATTTCTGTCTGAGAAAGCAGACTTAATTGCTTGCTATTTGCAAAATGCTGAATCGATCAGAATGAAAGGAACCTCAGAAATGTTTTCCACTGATTATAAAAGCTTCACATCAAGCTCATTAAATATTCAAAATCAACCTAAAGGAAAATAGACAGTGACGTTTTGCTCTAAATAGTGTTTTGTTGATATAATTGACTCTGGAAGTCCTAGACTTAATTTAGAAAAGAAAAAAGACAAAAGATTGTTTTATTCTGTTGTATCCCCTTCAGTGAAGATATCATTGAAGAAATGTTCAGAGACTGTGGTTGTTCCCCTTCAAAGGCCTGCTTGTGGCCACTCTTATATCCTTCTTTCAGTAAGGCTGATCACAAGAAAGCTGAGTAGCTGAGCTGCTAATATTCTCAGATTGAGCATTAATAACACTTGGAGATGGAAGCAGATCAGAGGACTCTCGATTTCTTTTTTCTGTCTTTCATTGAATGGGTTGGATCTTTTCAAATTCTGTCTTAATGGAGGTATAAGAGGTTTTAGACATTTCTTACTATGGACCTGAGTAGGTTCATCAGACTCCAAACTATTCTTTGAACATATTAAAAACAAAAATGCCATTCTTCCAGGTCTGGATAGTAGGGCTTCTGTAGATGATGTTCTGCTGTCTTGCTCAGACTTAGGAGCTGTATCAGTATCAGATGCAATCATTTCATCCTGGGGCAATTGAGGCACGTTCTGTGCATGTATCAGGAGGTCTAGATCCTTTGCTCTGAAAAGTCAGTTCGACTTGCTCTTTTTGAAGTTCTGGAGTTGTCAGTGTGCTTCCTGAGGTAGGAAAAATATCTTGTCCCTTGTGAGACTGCCCTGTTTCCTCAAAAACACATGTTAATTCCCTTGAATGCACCTCAGAGGTATAGTGTTGACAATAACCTCTTAAAGAGAGCGAACATTTTTTGGAAGGATGAACGTGGTCATTTTCATCAAGCCTGCAATGAAATCTCTTCCCACATACAAGATCCAAATTATCAGGAGGTGTCTGAGAATCATCTTTTCTGGAAATAGATAAGCCCATGGCATCTTGGCCAACTGAAGTTGCTGGTTAACAAATACTCATGTCACCCTTTCTTCAATATTCACTGATTTGACCAATATGGGAGCTGGCAGTAAAGGGTTTGGCATTAACTGTACAGTGGCATTGATATTCTTCTACTGTATTGGTGAAATTTCTGCTGGGTTAAAATAAATGCTCGTTCATCTTCATCTTGAGGTACATTAGCAACGAGATCCACTGTTAGTCTTGAGGATTAATGATATCCTCTTGTTGAACTTCTGGAATACTTGTTGGCATATGCTCTGCCACAGGAAGTGTAAGCACACTGTCTCCTTTAGAGTCCTTTATCTCGGGCTCTTCAGCAGAATTTTCACCAAGACCCCTATCCAAACCAAGTGTGCAGGGCCCTTTCTCAGAGGAAGCGGCTGAAGCAACTGACAGAAACTCTTGAGAGCTCTAGCCTTGATTTTCATTTTTTAGTTAGGTTTACTTCTTGAGAAATACTGGTCCCTTTGATACCATGTACACACACCAATTTGCTCTGTGTTTTATTCTCTGCTGTTGTAACTGGTCAGAGGTTTTTATTTTTCAATTCTGTTGCGTTGGAAGCATTTTCTCTGTTTCTCTTGGAGTTTCCAGTTCTTCCACTTTGGTTACACACAAACTGGAAACTTCCTGATAATTATCAAATCTGCTGGTCCCTAAAATCTTCTCAAGGGTTGGTTTAGGCTTGGCAAATCTACTTCTCATTCTCAAATGACTGGTCGCTTTAGCAGTTGTATTCCTGATTGGCGTAGCATTCTCCTTCACTTTCTCCGTTAAATTAATTTCTTCTCTGGAACTTTGCTCCTCAGTATGATCTTGTTGTTTTCAAGTGATGCAGGAGATGTAATGACAGGTGCAGAAAGCTCCTGACATTCAGGAAAAATTTTGTGATTTACATTATCTAGGGTAAGAGGAATATGGCTTTTATCCTTTGGATGAACATGAGGAAGTACACATACTCCTACATCACCCTGTTCGGTGCTGATCTCTGACTGCAAAACTAGATCTACCATTGTAAGTAAAGTTACTGCAGCTTCGGTGCTTCCATCATTGGTACCTGGTTCATCTTGGATATGTTCACGTGTGTGTGTGTGTGTGTGTGTGTGTGTGTGTGTGTGTGTATTTTATCCCTGGTAACTGTTTTGTTCTAAAGTGGATTTGTTTTTATATTAATAAAGCCACTCTAGAATTCTTTTGCATTGTGGATATTTGTCCCTCCATTTACTTTTAATACAGTTGTACTGTTAAAGTAAATTTTCTTAAGCTGGAATGCTGTTGGATCTTGTTTTTTAAAGTCAACTCAGCAATTTCTCTCTTTTAATGTGTTTAGATAATTTAATTATGGAAATGAATGTGTTTAGACCTATCATTTTATTATTTTTTGTTTTATTCTGTTTTTCATTTTTCTGACCTCCTTTCCTTGCTTTCTTTTTTATTATTTGAACCTTTACATTTATATGTAGTTTTCTATTTTTTTCCTCTGGGGATCTATGACTAATTATTCTTTTCTTTTTACAGTATCAGTTTCACTTTCAAAGTCTTTGCTCTGTTGTTTTAGAAATATTTTTGGAGTTTTAGCCACTGTCCTTGGTACATAATGCTGTCAACTGGTCCTACCTGCAGGATGAAGCAAGGAGAGAAAATAAATAGAAAAAAAAAGGATTTTTATTCTCCTCAATCTTTACATAACTGGAGCTTCCTTTTATGGTTCTTTTCTTTAATGGACGGGTTTTCTCTTATGATTTATATGTATTGCATCTCTGTAACTGAGGCAGCCCTCATGGCAGGCCTGGAGAGAGAGAGAGAGGGAGAGAAAGAGAAGAAGAGAGAGAAAGAGAGAGATGGAGGGAGAGAGATAGAGAAAAAATAATTTCTCCCATTCTCTGGAAGCTCAGAGAAGCCCACTCTTCCAATTCTGTTGAGAAGGACACTCTTTTCTGAAGGTTTTATTGTCCATTTGTATTATTCAGTAGCCTGCCTTAGCCAGCCTGTGCTTGGGTCAAAGCTGGAAATAAAAGAAAAAGCAAAGCAAACAAAACAGAAAACAAAAACAAAAAACAAGGAACACACTGTGAGCTGCTTGCTGTTATTTTTGATGTATCAGTGTTTGTATTTTGTCTGTGCTCTTTACCTGCACTTTGTGGTATTCACAGTTTGCAGCAAGTTTACTCCATTTTGGATAGAGTTTAAACCTGAATCCTTTAGTTTTTTAAAGTTACTTAGCAATTTGGGATTATTTCCCAACTCTCAATCAATGAATCGTTGACAGTATTTCTGAATCTTCAATGGTAACTTACATCTAAGGGAAATCCATGAAACGTGTTAAATGTAGAATAAGGAGTTTTTGTTTTCAGTTTTTATGACATCACTAATGTAATAATTTTCCAAAACAAAGAAACAACATAATTTTTGAAAATTTTTCATCTGACTGTAAAAAATGATAGATAAATCAGTGTGAAGCCAGGTAATTAATGACATTAGAAAGATGAACAAGGAGCAACTACTTGGTTGGAAGCTCGTGTTGAGTGTATGGCTGCTCTGTTTAGTTTACAGGCATTATGTTCGTCTATTCTAATAAATGTCACAAAACAATATTAAGTAGCATAATCTACTATTATGTATCCAACATACATCTTGTGGAAATACATTGCCCCAAAGAGGCATTGTATGGTCCATAAAATAAAACAAAACATAAAAGAGAAACAACTAATGATTTTGGATCTGAATTATAATGTTTTCTGTCCTTCAGGCTAATATAGAATTTTATGATGAGAATTTTCAGACCATTACATATGTTTTTTCATGTGCTATATTTGTAATTAATATTGGTTCTAAAAGCCCTTTTACATACAGTGGATTACATTAGGTTTAATGTTGTATATTCCAGAAATAAGCTAATAAAATGAGTTCATTCCAGACCCCCTAGAAAATCAGTGATACAACATATTACCTCATTATTTAACCTGGCAACAAAGAGCCAGCTGCAAAACACAGATGAAGATTTTTTTTTTTTTTTAAAACAGAGTCTTGCTCTGTCACCAGGTGCCAGGCTGGAGTTCAGTGGCTGATCTCAGCTCATTTCAACCTCCGCCTCCTGGGTTCAAGCAATTCTCCTGCCTCAGCCTCCCAAGTAGCTGGGACTACAGGTGCGTACCACCACACCCAGATAATTTTTGTATTTTAGTAGAGATGGGGTTTCACTGTGTTGGCCAAGATGGTCTCAATCTCTTGACCTTGTGATCCACTTGCCTCGGTCTCTCAAAGTGCTGGGAGGAGATTTTTTTTTTTTGAAGTGGAGTTTCGCTGTTGTTACCCAGGCTGGAGTGCAATGGCGTAATCTCGGCTCACCGCAACCTCCACCTCCTGGGCTCAGGCAATTCTCTTGCCTCAGCCTCCCGAGTAGCTGGGATTACAGGCACATGCCACCATGCCCAGCTAATTTTTTTGTATTTTTGGTAGAGATGGGGTTTCACCATGTTGACCAGGATGGTCTTGATCTCTTGACCTCGTGATCCACCCGCCTCGGCCTCCCACAGTGCTGGGATTACAGGCATGAGCCAGCGCCGGCCGATTTTTTTTTAAAATGAACAATAATGCTTATCTTTTTTAAAAAGTGTAATTTCAACTTTTAGATATAGGGGTTGTGTAGGTTTGTGACATGGTTATATTACCCGATGCTAAGGTTTTGGGTACAAATGATCCCGTTGCCCAGGCAGTGAGTACAGTACCCAATAGGTAGTTTTTAAGCCCATCCCCTACTCCTTTCCCCCTCCTCTAGAAGTCCGCAGTGTCTGCTGTTCTCATCTTTATGTCCCTGTGCGCTCAATGTTTATCTCCCACTTATAAGTGAGAACACGCGGTATTTGGTCTTCTGTCCTGCATTCATTATTTTAGGTTGATGGCCTCCACCTACATCCACGTTGCTGCAAAGAACATGATTTCATTCTTTTCATGACTGCGCAGTATTCCGTGATGTATAGGTACCATATTTTCTTTATTCAATCAACCGTTGATGGGCACCTAGGTTGATTCTATATCTTTGCTATTGTAATAATTTTGTGATGAACATGGCAAGTCTTGTCTTTTTGTTGAAACAACTTTTTTCTTTTGGATATATACCCAGTAACGGGATTTCTGGCTTGAATAGTAGCTCTGTTTTAAGTTATTTGGTAAATTTCCAAACTGCTTCCCGTAGTGGCTGAACTAACTTACATTCCCCCAGCATTGTGTAAACATTCCCTTTTCTCCGCAGCCTTGCCGGCATCCATTACTATTTGACTTTTAAAAAACAGTCATTCTGTCTGGTGTGAGATTTTATCTCACGGTGATTTTGATTTGCACTTCTCTGAGCATTACGGACGATGAACATTTTTTCATGTGTTTGTTGGCTCCTTGTGTTTCTTCTTTTGAGAAGTGTCTATATGATCTTTTCTTATTTTAGACTCACGTGTTGTTAGCCTGCCCTGTGCAACAAGCAAACTGTGAAATGCTTTCAGGTGCTCAACACATAAGTGTATGCAGGTACCCAAAGCAACATTTTCAATACAATAATTTAACTCACTGAAAACCGAAATTCATGTATTCAATGTCAGTTCTAATTTTGATAAAAAATTTGTTTTAAGAATTTAAGGCCGGGCGCGGTGGCTCATGCCTGTAATTCCAGCACTTTGGGAGGCCGAGGCGGGTGGATCATGAGGTCAAGAGATCCAGACCATTCTGGTCAACATGGTGAAACCCCGTCTCTACTAAAAATACAAAAAATTAGCTGGACATGGTGGCACGTGCCTGTAATCCCAGCTACTCAGGAGGCTGAGGCAGAAGAATTGCCTGAACCCAGGAGGCGGAGGTTGCGGTGAGCCGAGATTGCACCATTGCACTCCAGCCTGGGTAACAAGAGCGAAACTCCGTCTCAATAAAAAAGAAAAAAAAAAGAATTAAAAAAGTTACTATTTTTCAAATGAGGGTAATTGTCAATTTTAGATTAAATGATGCATAATAGTATAGACTATATTAATGGAAGACATGATTTGACATAAAATCAAACTTATGGCATGAAAATCAAGGTACTTTTTGTTTTAATAGTAAACCATGATCAAATGGAATTTATTTTGTAAATGTAAGAATGTCTCAATGTTAGGATGTATCTTATATTATTCATTATGATGGTCTTCGGAGAAAAAGAATATCATCTCATACACCCTGACCAGGCATTTCAAAAACACCAGGCATTAAAAATATCTATACTTGATAAATTAATCTACAATAGAAAGATCCATTTAAAAAAAGGAGAATGTAAACATATAGCAAAGGCTAACTTGGTAGCTTATAAATACGGTAATAACAAAACCTTGCACAGTCCTTGAAGAGTACAGGCTAGATACTCTTTGGAGCCCGTCTATTTGGTGCACCCATGTTCTTAGCAATATACACTGAACCAAATTTGTAGTCTTTTATCCCTCACCCCTTCCCACCCTTTTCCCCTGAGTCCCCAAATCCCACTGTGTCATTCTTATGGCTTTCTTACCACCGACTGCACTGCCTGGCAGTCACCAGTTTTTGTGTTTGTTTCCATAATAGACTCTGAGCTCTCCAAGGTGGAATCTTTGTTCCTTTCACACCTGTGTCCATCATCTACCATGACACAGCAGGGGCTCTCCACAGGCATCTTCTGGGTCAAGGTCTAACTTAGGTGCAGAGTGAACTGGACAGAATTAGATAGATAGAATTAGGTAAATATCAGAATAAAAAGATGAATAAGATCTCATCCCTGCTTTTGAGAAGCTTGACCTGCAGATTCCTACAGTCCAAGTTTTGCTGTGGTTTGTGAATGGAATGGTAGGATCACAGAAAAAGGCATCATCTCTGCTGACTTTTAGAGGAGATGATGTGTAATGAAGGTATTTGTTTTATAACTATTGTCATACCTAATATCAATTTTTTTGGCAAAAATAAATTACTAAAGACTTGTAAACTAGGTCAATTACAGTGGCTCATGCCTGTAATCCCAGACACGAGCCACTGCGATTGGAGGCTGAGGCAGGAGGATTGCTTGAGTCAGAAGTTTGAGTCCAGCCTGGGTAATATAGTGAGACCTTGTCTCAATACAAAATACAAAAAAAAAACAAAAAGACAGATGAGCTAA
Organism: Leontopithecus rosalia; assembly: GCA_028533165.1. Taxonomy (NCBI): domain Eukaryota; kingdom Metazoa; phylum Chordata; class Mammalia; order Primates; family Cebidae; genus Leontopithecus; species Leontopithecus rosalia. The sequence continues at coordinate 106,590,572 of CM052661.1, forward strand.
TGCATGCCTGTCGTTTCAGCTACTTAAGAGGCTAAGTGGGAGGCTTGCCTGTGCCCAGGAGGTTGAGGATGCAGTGAGCTAAGATTGTGCCACTGCACTTGCAGCCTGGGCAACAGAGAAAGACCCTCTCTCAAAAACCAAACCAAACCAAACCAAATTAAAACAAATTAAACCCTTGAAAACGAGCAGAGCCAACCAATGTACAGCATATTCCGTAGAGTTGTAGATTCCAGTAACAATAAGGACATCCTGGAAGGGTGATCCTCCATGTTTTCTACATAATGGTTTAAATGTGCTCACTGGTTTGAGTCTTTACTGAGTGGGTTGTCATCTGGGCCTGCGTGACCTCTCCTGATTTTGAATTGTAATAATAAAATAATTGTGTTATATTTTCCATTGTGAAGTTCCCCATGTGTTGGAACATAAAAAGCATTATTGGAGATTTCCACTTGTAACCAAGGAAACTCAATTAGATTTTAGGTTTAATGTTTTATGTTGTTGTGGTTGGTCCAAGTCTTTGAAACGAAAGTGCTCATCTTTGCTCTTTCTGTCTGTGAAATTCTTGCTCTGCCTGTGTCTAAGGAACGCTGCTGTTTTATGGATCAGGGCATGTAAAAAGGCAAAATAAATGAGAGAAACTATTTGAATGTCATGTTTCCCCCCAAGCAGTAACGTTAACAAGTTTATATAATAAGCACTTTTACCGAATCTGCTTGTTGAGGCTCCTGTGGGCATGACACTGTGACAAGCTTGGGTGCCCCAGGACCCCTAACCCTAACCCTAACCCTAACCCTAGCCCTAACCCTAACCCCTCTTTTGGTGGAGGCATGCACCTGGCAGGGCTAGGGAACAGCTCCCAAGGGAACACCCTTGACCAAGGGCAAACAGAGGCTGCAGATAAGCATTTCCCTCCTAGGTGCTCAGTTGGGGCAGCGACTTGCATGCTCATGGCCCTGCATGGTGCCCTGGTTCTTACAGAAGGGACCGATTCTGTTACATACTGTTGCACTCTTGTTCTTCCTCTGCTGTTTTGCTGTTCATCCTCCCACAGGCCTGCAGTCCCCTAAATCCATGCCATTCCTTCTGCCTAGGTTCCACCACCCCTCTCTGTCTCTGTGGACCAATTCCTGCCACAGCCTACATGTGGACTGACCACAAAGCTGCAGGTCTCCAGTTAGGGAGGGGTCCCCAGGGAGCATTCTCCCGACGTCCTCTGAGCAGTGCCTGTCTGTTTCATGGGCTCCCGACACTCCACGTGTCTCCTTTGTAGAACTCGTCACAGTTCTGGAAACAGGCTCATGGGAGCAGGGCCATGATACTTCCTGCTCCATCTGTGGCCCAAGCACTGCGTCTTTCCCATCACATACTAGACAATCAATAATTACTGCCCAGTGCATGGACACATGAGCTCTCAATCCAATTCCCTCCCTGCAGTCAAATTTTTGATCTCTGTTCCAAAATCAAGAATTTTCAGTAACACAGATGTGAAGAATAAAGTTCAGATTTTTTCTCTCTGTCACTGGGGATATTGATAATAAAAGTGTCTTTCAAACTCAACTGTAAAAATTTCCAAAGAGGTTTTCTCTGCATAGCACATTTGATTTTCAAGAAAGCTTACAGTATTATCAACATTGATACTTTTGTTTTCTCAGGGAAGGCAGGACATGAATGGTGACATCATGAGAGGTCACAGGTCTCACTGTGTGTTTCCAACAATCTCCTCTTTCTTCTGCTCAAGCCTGAGCCACAGTCTCTCAGGACTCCAGTTTGAAAAACCAAGTCAAACCAAGTCAAAGCAGAAACCTGACCCTGTTACCTGGTTTAGTTTTTCTCGAGGATAAAATAATACTATACACAGCATAGTAATAAACATTGAAATTCTTGGAGTAATTTATTTAAACCAGATATCGTGTAACTGCTCCCTGTAGATTATTTCAAATAAACCTGAGATGAACACTTTGAGGTTTGATTTATAACCATATGACAGCTGTATCTTTTACAGCACACCCAGAAAAAGGGTGGTACACTGGAAAGAACAAGAAATTCCATCCTTGACTCCGCTGTGCCTTAGATGTCCAGCCCTGACTTAGTTACTCTGCTCTGAGGTTAGCTTCCCCAGATATAATGGAGACAGTAATTCCTACATCACGATGAGTATTAGGAATGACAAGCTAACGTGTGTAAGGTCTTGCATGGTGAGTCCATCTTGATGATAAAGTTTGTATTGACAGCACAATATATATTCTAAAGTAATGTTAAGGAAACAATTGAAATGGTTAATGTTTCTGGGGCTTTTTCTTCTGTAATGAGTAAGGAATTCAATGTTAGGAAGGTAAAAAGAATAAGAAATTATTTACTTTCACTATGAATGTGTTGGGAATCGGGATATGCAGTTTGTTGTTTTAATTTGATATGTATGCATAGGTACACACAGTAAAACGTGTGAAGAAAGCTCATTCTGTAATAGAACATCAGCTGTCATTTAGAACTGAGTTTTAGTCTAAAAATATTCCTACTGGGTTGGCTTAAAATTTAATAGAGAATCTCCAAGAAGCCATAAAATGTATCTAAACATTTAGGTTTTTTAAAATTTAATACTGTAAAATGAGTTTTAAAATGAGAACTACACTAGTAATAACCTTAATACAAGTAAAGAGCCATGAGAATTACTTGAAGAACAAAATTTGCCTTTAAACAAGTCAGGTCCAGGGAGCCGAGGGTGGTGGTGCCGGCTCAGGAGTGACGAGCAGAGATGTGACGGTGCCTAGACGCTGGGCCAGCTTGCACTAGCCCTTGATTAAGGTGATTGCAGCGCATGGGTGAGGGGCAGAAACATGGCTATACCTGGACGCTGGGCCAGCTTGCACTAGCCCTTGATTAAGGTGATTGCAGCGCATGGGTGAGGGGCAGAAACATGGCCATGCCTGGACGCTGGGTCAGCTTGCACTAACCCTTGATTAAGGTGATTGCAGCCCATGGGTGAGGGGCAGAAACATGGCTATACCTGGACGCTGGGCCAGCTTGCACTAGCCCTTGATTAAGGTGATTGCAGCCCATGGGTGAGGGGCAGAAACATGGCCATGCCTGGATGCTGGGTCAGCTTGCACTAGCCCTTGATTAAGACGACTGGGCCTCAGTAATGACGGTTTCTACCACATGGGGCTGTCGTGGAGGATAAAGTAGGGTGTTGGCTGAGACCCTGAGATCAAAGGTACTGATACCACAAAGCCTGGAGAGAAAGGGCGGCCACCCCTGTGGGATACGCAGAACCAAGTGGCTCGGATCAGGCCACCACTTCTCAGCACTGCCCTTAGCAAGTAGGATGCCCAGAGCTCAAGAGAGTATGAAGAAAGAAGGCTTTTTGTGTGATTGTTTTAAAAGTACAGAACATACATAAATCCTTACAGACTGAGCGTAAGGATGGAAGAATTCCACTGCGCGGGACCCCACACACCACCCGGTTGAAGGCAATTCCTGCTTATTGTGGAGTCCTCCTGCCTTTTCTCCCCATTCCTACATGACCAAACCCTGAATCATCTTTCTTTGCTTTTTCTTTGTGTCATGCATGCATATTCTTTTCGACTCAAGACAGGACAGAGTTAGCTGTGTGAAGTTTGCTTTGCTTTCTGCATAGGATGCATCCTGTGAATACCCTGCCATGCTCATGTGTCCTACCCTTTCTGCACCTGCCTCCCCATCTTTTCCTACGATGCGGTTCTCCTGCTGTGACCTTTTCCCTGCCTTACACCAGAGCCCATAAGCAAGAATTCTCTGTGTTTGGCACCTGGACGTAGAATTTCTGAGCCGCAGGCTGTAAACGTCTGCAGCCTTGCCGCATTAACCCAACTAATGTTCATTCTGACTTCACACATTTACATTCCTGCCAGGGACGAGCTCCGGAAGTCCATATTTTAATGCTGCTTTCATGCCTGCGCACCCAACATCCATTCTGCGGCCCACGGATCAAGGAGTAATTTCGACTTTTGAGGATTATTATTTAAGAAATACAGGAAATGTGGTATACATTTCCACAGAGTGCTACTCAGCCACAAAAGGAATAAAATCCTGTCATTTTCTGCATCATGGATGAAACTGGAGGACAGAAAAGAAGGTTGAAACACTACATGTGCTTACTCCTATGTAGAAGCTACAAAAAGTTTATCTTGTAGAAGTAAAAAGTAGAACAGAGGAACCTAGAGGCTGGGAAGGGCAGGAAGAAGGGAGGGATAGGGAGAAATTTGCTAAAGGATATGAGATTACAGCTTCATAGGAGGAATAAATTCTAGGGCCTGATTCTACTGTAGGATGACTAGAGTCAACATATTTTACAGTTTCAAATAGCTAGGAGGATATTAAACTTTTCCAACATGCAGAACTGAGAAATGTCTCAGATGATGGACACACAATTAACTCAATCTGATCATCATGTTTTATGTGTATCAAACATCACTATGTGCTCCATAAATGTGTAAAATTTTATTTGTTAATAAATACACAAATATATTTAAAAATGTCAAAAAGGAATACATGCAGAAAAAGACATTTCATTAGGCTGCTGTAAATAGTGATTCATCTGATGGGTCTGGGCAAGATGAAACCAGGAAAGAATTCATCATTTTAGACGCCAGTAGAAACATTTGGAGTTGCGGGTCGGGATCAAAATATCAACATTCACAGGAGTTCCAAAAAGTTTATTTAAGTTCTCCTGGATGACTTTGCTGCATTCAGGCCTTCAGTGGAGGAGGTGATTGCAGTGTGGAAATGGCAAGAGAACTGAGAGAAGTGGGGCCTGAAGAGGGGGCGGAATTGCTGCAATCTCATGACAGATTTGAAAGGATGAAAAATCGCTTCTTGCAGATGAGCTAAGAACATGGTTTTTTAAGTGGAATGTACTCCTGGTGAAGATGCTGCAAATGTTGAAATAACAACAAAAGATTAAAAATATTATGTAAATTTAATTGGGTAAAGAGGTGGAGGGCTTTGAGAGATGAACTCTAGTTTTGAAAGGAGTCCTACTGTGGGTAAAATGCTATCAGGCAGCCTTGCATGCTACGAGGAAATCTTTCACAAAAGGCACAGTCAATTAATGCAGCAAACTTCATTGACACCTTATTTTAATAAAATTCCACAGCCACCCAACCTTCAGCAGCCACCACCCTGATCAGTCAGCAGCCGTCAGCGCTGAAGCATCTCCACCACAAAAGATTAGGGCTTGGTGAATGTTGGGATGAGTGCCAGCACTTTTTATCAATAAAATACTTAATTAGGGTATGTACATTGTTTTCTAGGCACAGTGCTGTTGCGTGCTTTATAGACTGCAGTATACCATAAACACAACTTTAAATGCACTAGGAAACAAAACCCTTGTGTGACTGGCTTTGCTGTGATGTTTGTAGGGGGATGGAATGGAACCCACAATGTATCTGAGGTCGGCCTGCATGCTGTTCCTTATGTTCAAATCTACCTGTGTGTCTTTCAGATTTTTATCAACCTCTGTTTATTTGTTTTTGCTTTACCTTTCCTGTTAAGAGGACTCCAAGGCATTTCTTATCTGTTTGGTTGCTATTCTTGCTAGTAGTATCTTTTCTTTCCTTGTACTTTCAGGCGGGTTTCGCGGCCCTGGATGGTGATGTGTTAACCGGTACACAGGGGTGACTGATTACTGCACTTCATTTTGTCCTGCGAGCTTACTAACTTTTTATCCTTTGTAGTAATTTTTCAGTGGATTCTGTTGGATCATATATGTATAAATGCAATCTGCAAAAAAGAGTTTAATGTATTTCACACCTTTTTACTAGTTTTTGGATATCCAATTTCTTTTTTTGTCTAGTTACTTTAGCAAGTTTTTGCAGTAGATACTGACAGTGATGGGGCTATTGTTGTCTTTTTTCTGAGTTGAATGACAATATTTCCTTTGACTCACAGTAAGTGAAATCCAATAGCTTATTCGAGATTTAATTTTTTAAAATCAAGGATAGACATGTTTTGTCAAGACTTTTCAATATCCATAGAGATTGCCAGACAACTTTTTGTTCTGAGACCTACTAATATGGATAATAGAACAGATTTCGTATGCCCCTTTGCGTCTCTGGAATACACTTTCTCTGGTCATGGGTGTGCCATTGGATTCTGTTTGCTAAACTTACAGAAGGTCCCTGTGGGCACCTATATGGTCAGAGGAACATGGGGTGCAGCAATGTTTCATCCATCTCTGAGGACCCAAGCAGACTCGGACCCCTGAAGAGTCCCAGATTTTTAGAAGGTGCCTTGTTACATTGCTTTCTGATATCTGCCAGATCTCTGCCTTCAGGCACCCCCCACTCTTTCCTGCAGCCCTTGCATTGTCATCTAAGCTGATGCTGCCCTCAATGGGTCCTTCTCGGGGTGCCTCTCTCCTGACTGTGCTTGGTCTTGACAGTTTCTGAGATCTCCGTACCCCTCTTCTCACCTGTTAGCTTGTCATTGGCTCCCTTTAGGGTTTATGGAAATGTTCTTGGGCACCCCTTACATGTGATTGACAGTTCACAGATTTATTTTGTGTTAATTGCGTTGGTGGGCAATCTTTTCCTGTCTGTCTTCTTGTTGCTTGTGTGGTTAGATGAGAAGTGAGTGGATTCGGAAGGATGCTTTCTGCATGTTTCTAGTGGAAACGTGACTGAGAAAGCATTTTCAGGGGGGTGAGCTCTGTGCTGAGTACCCCGGTTCAGGGGCTGGAGGAGGCTCCTACTCCCTCCCTCAAGGAGGTACTTTGAGTGTGGGAAGCCCCCAGGGGAGAAGTCAGGGACTTCCTCCTTCCCCACAGCTCAGAGAAGGGTTTGGGGGAGACAAATAGAGCTTGGTAGGGGTTCCTGTGGGCAATGGGACACAGGTTAAGTGGGCTTGCTTGCTTTTAGGTGGGATAGATACACACACACACACATATCTGCCTCATGTGTGCAGCTGTCTTCCGGATTAAAATTCTCATATCATTTGCCACTTGCTCTTTTGCATTAGCCCCTGAGTTACTGAATCCAATCGACTCAGTTCCCTGACACTTTTCTGGACTCCTGTCTCCTAGCTCATGACATCCTATAAAACCCATTTAATCTATTACTCTTATTTTTTAAAAGAAGTAACTCTGCACAGCCATGACTCAAATAACTACTTTCCATAATTTGAAAGGGGTTTGGATTTTTCCCTTGCTACGTAAGTATGTAAGTTGTGTTTTTCTTACAGATGGCTGAGAATTGAGTTCATATCATTCCCATAGTTTGTCATTCCCACAGATTCACAGTCCACTGTAGACAGCATGCATGCAGAGATGTGAAGGAGTGTGGTCTAAATGTAAAAGCCATCCTCAAGTAGCTCCCTGCTCCAGCTCTTTACTCCTAGCTGTCCTTGTGATGAAAAGCCAATCTGTCGTGAAGCCCTATCTCAGGCCTCACCGGAGTGGAGGGAACTGTTTCACCTTCTCCTCATTGTTCAGTGGAGCCATCTGTCTGTCTAGCCTTTGTATTAGAACAAGAATGCCTCAAACTGCATTGTGAATAGAACTTAAGGAAAATAGGGATGATCAAGAGAAGACAGTATTTCTTTCACTTTAACATTTTTTTTTGCAGCATGAAGAGGTAATTATATATAATTTCAAGTAAAATTTCAGAATTTCTGAAAAGAATATCCAAGCAATGGAAGAAAACAAATATATTTTATAAAAATTTTCTTGGAATAAAAGAGCTGACAATATCAAAAGGGCACTCGGTGTACCTAGGAAAATCAGCACAAAATTAACAATCCTCACAAATAATCTCAGAAAGCGGCTGACTTTCAATAAAAAGAAAACAGCAATGATCCACTGGCCACCTACAGATAAACAAATGTAAAATAGCACTTAATACTCACCTTCTGCCTTTGTGCTTTGTTTCTCTAGTGATTCTGGGTGTCTGAAGTGAGTTATCAGAAAGAATCTTCAGGAACTTTCCATGGGAACAAAACTCTCTAAATTATTGCCTGTTCATATTTCATATTTCTTTTTATGTCCTTTTCTTCTTGAAAGTTAATTCAGCTGGATGTGAAACTCTCTCACATTTGCTTTTCTAGAGCGTCTTTTTAAAATTTTTTTGAGACAGAATTTTGGTTTTTTGGCCCAGGTTGGAGTGCAATGGCACCATCTTGGCCCACTGCAACCTCCATCTCCTGGGCTCAAGAGATTCTCCTGTTTCAGCCTCCCTAGTAACTGGAATTACAGGCATGCACCCCCACGCCTGGCTAATTTTGTACTTTTAGTAGAGACGAGGTTTCACCATGTTGGCCAGGCTGATCTTGAACTCCTGACCTCAGGTGATCCACCCACCTTGGGCTCCCAAAGTGCTGGGATTACAGATGTGAGCCATCATGCCCGGCCTTGAGCATCTTAAATATGTGACTCCATTGTCTTTGACATAAAGTATCGTTGTTGAAAGTCTGATGTCAACCTGATGATTTTCTTTCCTATGTAAGTCACCATATTATTGGTGTTAGTATTGTTCCTGTGAAATATTGTAGGCATATTGTGAAATAAAGAACATAGATTAATACGTAGGTTAATCATCTTGACAAAAATGTGTCAGTCTTTTCCAGATAGTCACCTTGGCTTCTGACATTTGATATGATAATTATCTAGATACAGTGTGGTCATGAATTTATAAAACATGTTTAAATACTGTCTGAAAAAATATTTTGTGGAAGCATTTTGCTAAGAATTTCTTTTTTGGAAGTGTTTTGTTTATAGAATTTAAAATATACCTTTTCTATGGGATACTAATTCAAATAGCACTTAGGAATACATGTTTAAAATGAAAACAATGAAACAATTCTTTATCAAAGCATTGCAAGTATGCAATTTTAAATGACTAAACGTCACATTTTCTTTCTTTTTTATTATTATACTTTAAGTTCTAGGGTACATGTGAGATCCTGCAGGATTGTTACACAGGCATACACGTGCAAAGGTGGTTTGCTGCATCCATTCCCCTGTCATCTACATTAGGTATTTTTCCTAATGTGATTCCCTCCAAACCCCACACACCCTGCTATCCCTCCCATAGCACCCCCACACCCCAACAGGCCCTGGTGTGTGATGCTCCCCTCCCTGTGTCCATGTGTTCTCATTGTTCAACACCCACTTATGAGTGAGAACATGTGGTGTTTGGTTTTCTGTTCCTGTGTCAGTGTGCTGAGAATGTTTTCCAGCATCATCCATGTCCCTGCAAAGGACATGAACTCATCCCTTTTTATGACTGCATAGTATTCCATGGTGTATATGTGCCACATTTTCTTCATCCAGTCTATCACTGATGAGCATTTCAATTGATTTCAAGTCTTTCATATTGTAAACAGTGCCTCAATGAACATACATGTGCATGTATCTTTATAATAGAACAATTTATAATCCTTTGGGTACATACCCAGTAATGGGATAGCTGGATCAAATGGAATTTCTATTTCTAGATCCTTGAGGAATCACCACACTGTCTTCCACAATGGTTGAACTAATTTACACTCCCACCAACAGTGTAAAAGTGTTCCTATTTCTCCACATCCTCTCCAGCATCTGTTGTCTACAGATTTTTTAGTGATGGCCATTCTAACTGGTGTGAGATGGTATCTCAATGTAGTTTTGATTTGCATCTCTCTAATGACCAGTGATGATGAGTTTTCTTTCATATGTTCAATGGTCACATAATGTTTTCTTTTGAGAAGTGTCTGTTTATATCCTTCACCTAGTTTTTGAAGTTTTTTTTTTTTGTAAATTTCTTTAAATTCTTTGTGGATTCCAAAATTGTGCTGCGAAGGAGATTTTCTTTCTTCAAATTAAATAAATACTTTATTAGAAAAGACAAGAGCCAGAAGCCCTGGATTTGAATCAAGATATTTTCAAGCAGAACAAGTTATTTATTCTTTCTGTGCTTTAGTTTTCTCATCTGTGAAATGGGGATAATAATAGTACCTAGGTCACAACATCATTATGTTAATATACGACAGAATTTATAATAGGGCCAGTGCAAAGTAAGCCCTATATAAATATTTTCTTTGCTAATTGGGATGGCAATAGTGGTGATGATGTTGTTGGTGATAGTGATGGTGATGGTGATGATGATGGTGATGATAAGAATCATGGTGATGGTGGTGATGGTGATTTGATGATGGTGACGGTGATAAGGATGAGAATGATGGTGATGGTGATGATGATGGTGATGATGATGGTGATGATGATGGTGATGGTGATGATGATGATAAGAATCACAGTAATGGTGGTGATGGTGATTTGATGATGGTGATGGTGATAAGGATGAGGATGATGATGATGGTGATGATGGTGATGATGATGGTGATAAGAATCATGATAATGGTGGTGATGGTGATTTGATGATGATGATGGTGATATGATGATGGTGATGATGATGGTGATGATGATGGTGATGATGGTGATGATGATGGTGATAAGAATCATGGTAATGGTGATGATGATGATGGTGATGATGATGGTGATATGATGGTGATGATGGTGATGATGATGATGATGGTGATGATGGTGATGATGATGGTGATGATGATGGTGATGATGATGGTGATTTGATGATGATGGTGATATGATGATGGTGATGATGATGGTGATGATGATGGTGATGATGGTGATGATGATGGTGATGATGGTGATAAGAATCATGGTAATGGTGATGATGATGGTGATATGATGGTGATGCTGATGGTGCTGATGCTGATGGTGATGATGGTGATGATGGTGATAAGAATCATGGTAATGGTGATGATGATGGTGATGATGATGGTGATATGATGGTGATGATGGTGATAAGAATCATGGTAATGGTGATGATGATGGTGATGATGATGATGGTGATGATGGTGATGATGATGGTGATGATGATGATG
>CM052661.1:106601979-106622700 GCA_028533165.1 Leontopithecus rosalia
TGATGATGATGGTGATGATAAGAATCACGGTAAGGGTGGTGATGGTGATTTGATGATGGTGACGGTGATAAGGATGAGGATGATGATGGTGATAATGATGGTGGTAAATGTGTCTCCTTTCAGGATTTTATCTATTTCTAGGTACTGTCTACACAAATTGCTACTGTAGGTTTCACAGTACCTCATACCAACAAATTAAAGTTTACTTATTTATTTTTGGTTAGAAAGGTTTTTGGTGTGTACTAACTGAATTTGCCTAATTAAAGTTCAAATGCATTTATTTTTTAAATTATTTTTATTTTTATTGCATTTTAGGTTTTGGGGTACATGTGCAGAACATGCAAGATAGTTGCATAGGTACACACGTGGCAGTGTGTTTTGCTGCCTTCTGCCCCTTCTCCCATATTTGGCATTTCTCCCCATGCCATCCCTCCCCTGCTTCCCCCCCGCTGTCCCTCCCCTATTTCCCCCAATAGACCTCAGATTGTGGTACTCCCATCCCTGTGTCCATGTGTTCTCATTGTTCATCACCCGCCTATGAGTGAGTATATATGGTGTTTCCTTTTCTGTTCTTGAGTCAATTTGCTGAGAATGATGTTCTCCAGATTCATCCATGTCCAAACAGATTTACAAGAAAAAAGCAAACAAGCCCATCCAAAAATGGGCAAAGGAAGTGAACAGACACTTTACAAAAGAAGACATACAAGAGGCCAACAAACATGAAAAAATTCTCATCATCACTGGTCATTAGAGAAATGCAAATCAAAATCACATTGAGATACCATCTCACACCAGTTAGAATGGCGTTCATTAAAAAATCTGGAGACAACAGATGCTGGAGAGGATGTGGAGAAATACGAACACTTTTACACTGCTGGGGGGAGTGTAAATTAGTTCAACCATTGTGGAAGACAGTGTGGCAATTCCTCAAGGACCTAGAAATAGAAATTCCATTTCACCCAGCAATCCCATTACTAGGTATATATTCAAATGCATTTCTTAAAGTAAAATAAGGGAAAGCTATTAGAATGTAAAGATCCCCTGTTTTCCTTAATTAAAATAAGAAATAAATATTAAGCCTTATTTTAATAAGTCAGATTTCTTTTTAGATAAACATTTTACCTCATGTAAAACTGTTATTGTTAGGCAACTATGTGAAATAATAATACTTCTTAGAAGAGATAGTTGGCTAAGAAAGTTCAGAATCATTCATAGCAATTTGAAATGTTGAATGCTGTAGTATCTCATCCTGCTGTGACTGTTAAACCCTAAATGTGTTAAAGGAAACATTTCTTTGCTACATAGTCTATTCCAGCCAACACTGATTTATCACATAAACCCAAGAACTCCCAGAACGGCTTTCATTCCCATTTTAAAAAGTGGATTTCTCATGTTTCCACTTATCACAGTGCTTCTAAGGGAGACCCTGTCAATGCTAATAGATTTACCTAGTATCTTCCTCTGGAAACCAATGAGCACATTATTAACATCATCCAATTTGTCTGATACATCTCTGGGATAACTAAGAACTAGAAGTGATATTTCCATTTTAGACATCAAAACATAAAGGCTAGAAAAAATACTGAGAGTTTCTCTGTTTCACATGAAGAGAGCATAAGGCCAGAGCATCCAGATGAGAAGTAAAGACACTAGGCAAACTTCTGCATCTTCACGCAGATGTGCGAAATGCGGATTGTTTCAAAACCAGTATTCATATTTGAGATAAAAGAGATGCTAGGCTTTGCTTCTTTATTAACACATCTTCAATTACAATGATAGCTACAGAAGCCTACTCATTATTGCTCAAACCCTAACTGAAACAGCACTGACTGACATGAGTATAAATTCCATCAGGAATTCCTGAAGGGTTAATTTGGCGACTGATGACTCAGCTCCCATGGTCTCCACAGGCACTTCCATTTTCAGGACAATGGCAGCTCCCTCTCCCCAGTGGCCGTGCAAGGGGACTCTGTGCTTTGCTTCCTTTCCTTCTGCTGATGTTTCTTTTCCATCTTCCATTGTGTTGCATTCTGGAGTCCAATGCATGGCTCACAGCCCATGTATGACTGTGCTGGGCTATTCCATCATGCAATTGTATTTCTATTTCTACCTTTGTAAATAAGACACATATACCATAACAGATAGGACTGTGGACATGGTGAATAGGGGTTATGCCAGTTAAGTGGAAGAAACTATGTCTGGCCATGACTAAGGACTCAAAAATGTAGTTTCTATTTGCTAATTGAGCCATATAGATGATCTAATCAATCCTCATGTTACTGATGAAGCTGGCCCCTGAAAATAGGAGGTCTGTCTTGATTGATGTCGTAAAGCCAATGCACACATAGAAAGGTGAGTGTCAAGCAGTACAGGCTTTATTTGATGGCCATGGAATTGAGGTGGGAGCGCGGCTCACAGATCGTCTCAACCAGCGTGGGATGAGGGGGTGAAAATATAGGGTTTCTCTAATGAAGGTGTTGGACGCCAAAAGGAAGGGGAAGCCTATCCATGTCTTTTCCAGAAACGGGAAATGAACTTTCCCAGTCACAGTGCTGCCTTCCTTTTTGTCCTTATATGGCTGCTCCAGTCATTGTCATGGCGACTGTCAACTGTCACGGTGCTGGTGGGAGTGTCACTTAGCCCAGAAATGAGATGATAATGAAGCCTGAGGTCTTTTTGAAATGGTTTGGTTGGCTGTCTTGGCTCTAACCAGTTTCTGCTGGTGTGTTTACAAGGGAATTTTTGTTATCACAGACATCCTGTTTCTGAAAGATAAGCAGAGTTAGAGTAGGGTAGAAATGCAGCCATTACACAGGTGTTACACCACACAACAAATCCCCTTTTATCTGCATTCACTCCCATTCTTAAGGAGTTCTGAAGGGCAAAGGTTCATCTTCTGTAAATTCTTCAAGCTGAATTGGGTGTTGACCTGGGGCTCAGTAGAGGAATGACATTCTCACCAGTTATCTCCTGGATGGAAGCCGAGCTGCTCATATCCCTTCATGACCTCACTTTGCTTAGACACAAAAGAGACCCGACAGCTGGCCCAAAGATAAGTCATATGACTACTGTGTGGCGCTGAGTGAAAACTGGTGTTCATTTCAATGGAGGCCCTTGGGAAAAAAACACAATTTTTTGGTCATATCAATAATTTCAAAATAATTTTTATTTATCAAAGGGTACTAAATTTGTGTGAACTTAAAGAGCATGTGGACTTAATTTATGAGTACTCATTACTTATAAACCATTTGTTAGTATGCTAGACATAACATACAACACAATACACACGTACACACACACAAATATCCAATAGCTTTTTTTTTTGAGACAGAGTGTCTTGTTGCCCAGGCTGGAGTACAGTGGCGTGATCTTGGCTCACTGCAACCTCTGCCTCCCAGGTTCAAGTAATTCTCCTGCCTCAGCCTTCCAAGTATCTGGGATTACAGGTGCCCGCCCCCATGCCCAGCTAATTTTGGATTTTTACTGTAGACGGAGTTTCACCATGTTGGCCAGGCTGATCTGGAACTCCTGACCTCAATGATCTGCCTGCCTCAGCCTCCCAAAATGCTGGGATTACAGGTGAAAGCTACCATGTCTGGCCCCAATTGCTTTTACTTTGGAGTTTTAGACATGAGACAGCAATACTAACTCATGATTTTATGAAAGATAGTGGGATCAAAATTATTTTTATCACAAAATTGGAACTTGTTTATGTGGCTGAGCTTTGTTTGCACCAGTAGATAATCAAGGAAGGCTGAGGACCAATATTTGAGAAAGCCTATTTTACCATTTTCCCTTCAGTTTAAAATGAGTTTCTATTTCCATTTCAGTTAGACTGTAAATAATAAGACTGATCTCAGCACCAGCAACTTGGTAGATATAAAGCAGGCAGAGAAGAAAAGAGAGCAAGACTGAGAGCTTTGGAAGGCTCTACTTCACTCTAAAGTTCCAGGTTCACCATTCAAGCTCTGGGTTTTCCTTACTGTGCACAAAACCACTGATGATTGCACCCAGGCATCCCTTCCCGAAGGCCAGCTGGGTGTCCCTGGAACCGCGTCTCACCTGCTCCCACACAGGTGTTTTAACCTCAAAACGAAAATTTCCTCCAGTCCCCTGAAGGTGGTGTGACGTGCCAAGAGGGATCCGATGCCAAGGCTTGTGTTCAGACTGTGCCACAGAAAGACACTGATGAAGCTGCTGGCCTGCACTCTGCCAACCTGTGCGCTCTGCAGAAGGCTGTGAAACACAGAGACTGAGAAAGTCTCCCAGATTTAAGCGGATCACAGAGACGTGACAGCTGGATCCTGGATTTTATTTTGCCATAAAGAACAGTCTGGAACAGTTAGAAAAATGAGAAAAATGGCTTTAGTTTCGTGACAGAACTGTTTCAGTGTTACTTTCTTAATTTTTACGATTGTACTGTGATTATGTTCAATTGTTTGCAGGAAATACGTGCTGAACTGCTAAGTATTCAGAGAGGGAGAGAAAATGATAAAGAAAATGCAATAAAATAGAAATAATTGGGAAATATAAGTAAAGGGTTTTATAATTTCTGTATACTTGAGAAAAAATTTAAAGTCTGAACTTATGTAAAATCACCTATTTGATCATTAGTAGGCAATTAATTTACTTCTGCTGTTTGCAGTTTTTGAAGAGAAATTAGTAAATAGATTCACAAACTCCAATATGAATTGAATTAAATAAAATTCTTAATAAAATTTATGGCACTGTATGTACAGTTAAGAACATACATATATATGTGCAGAACTACCTCAAACTTCATTGAGAGAATAACTTGCCTTATTACTAACCTTTACAAACTAATATATGTATATATTCTTTATAATGTTGTTAAGAACAATATTTAAATTTGGGTTTTAGTCTGGTTTTAGGATCTAAGCAAACTTGGGTTGATCCAGGTTTTATAGTGAATAGAAAATGGTAATGTCTGCAATCCCTTAGGAGGTTCACGTAAGGTTAAAGTATTTACGTTGATAATATTCAATTTACAAACAGTTGTTCTCATCAGGCGAGGTGGCTCACGCCTGTAATCCCAGCACTTTGGGAGGCCAAGCTGGGTGGATCACGAGGTCAGGAGTTCGAGACCAGCCTGACCAACATGGTGAAACCTCATCTCTAAAAGAAAAAAAAAAAAACAGTTGTTCTCTGTGTAAAGCTTGCTGTAGACAAGATATGATGAAGATGAAGTGTAGTTTTCACAGGTTTCTTGCTTTTCTTTTTTTATTTCACATTCAGATGCTCTCAGGTCAACACTGTGAGGTCCCCTGTGAGGCGGCCTGGAGCCAGTCTCACTCCTTCTGGGCTTCTTTCTCTGCTAATGTGAAAATGGGCCTAATGATTCAAAGCTGCACATCTGTAGACAAATGAGGAACATTTTTGGAAATGCCTTAAAGCCACAGAGACATTTTTCCAGTAGAATGCTAACCAGCACAGCAGCCCAACAGGGTAGGCAAGATTTCTGATACACTTAAGTCAAATGATATGTAATATAGAATGACTGATGTATATTTTATTCTGATTTGACTTTATGTAATTAAGTCACTTCTGCTATGTATGCATCAATGCATGGCTAAATTTTCAGAGTATTATATTACTTTTACATAGTAAGTTCTGCTATGGTTACAGCACAAATTTGAAGTTTCTTTTCCATATTTTATTACTTTTCACACTTATACATTTTTTTAGACACATAAAATCTGTCATTGTAGATACTATGCACTGAATACGTAAACTAGAACAGCAGGTGGGAACACAGCCCTGAAAAGATTCCTGCTGTGAAAAATGTTGCTTTCTCTTCAGATTGCTAGCACCCCAGGAAACCACTTGTCTTGATGTATATTCAAAATAATTGCAAATGTGTAAACCCTTTAATCAATGTACAAGGAATAGAAAAGTGTGCTTGTCTAAAACATGTTTATCAGCTGTAGCTGGCTTCGTCTCCTGACTTGCATCTGAAAAACAAACTTTAAGTTTAATGGAGGTTCTAAATGTCTCTAAATATGAACTCTTTATAACAACTATTCAGATGATCATATTTTCTTTTATTTTTGCATGGACATTTAGTGGCACATATCTTAGATCTTTTAAATTCTCAGCTTTTCTCAGCTGGCTGATCTATAAAATGAAGTTGATGTCGAATTCTGGAATAGCTGCCCTGTTTAATATGCTATCTTTGGCCCTGTCTTGCAGGCGTATCCAGAAACAGAAGTGGGTGGGAGCTTTTCTGCAATAAACTTGTAGTGTATTTGGGAGGTGAGGCATAAACCTTGGAAACATTAAGGAGTCCCATAAAAGCATATGCAATGATGACATAGACTTTGTGAAATTTAAGCCATGATTTCAAACAGAGACTGAAAATATCCTGCACTTGTCCCTAGACTTGACCCAAGGAACGTCCTTTCCTAGTGTCACCTGGCAGAGAATTCAGGGGCCCTGTCGTATGATGAACCAGGCTGGTGCAGGCAGATCGGAGACCCAGAAGATTCCCAGGCCTGGAGTGGAAACTCTCTAGATGGCTGATCAGAAAGAACAGTACTTCCTGCAATCCCAGCACTTTGGGAGGCTGAGGTGGGAGGATCACTTGAGTTCAGGAGTTTGAGGCCAGCCTAGCCAACATGGTGAAACCCCATCTCTACTAAAAATACAAAAAATAGCTGGGTGTGTAATGTCTACAATCCAAAAGGAGGTTCACATAAGGCCAAAGTATTTATGTTGATAATAGTTAAATTTAAACATAATTGTTGTCTGTGTAGAGCTTGCTGTGGACACGGTTATGATGAAGACAAAGTGTAGTTTTCACGTTTCCTGCTTTTTTCTGTTCCACGTTCAGATGTTGTCACATCAACACTGTGAGTTTGTCCGTGAGGCGGCCTGGAGCCAGTCTCACTCCTTCTGGGCTTCTTTCTCTGCTAATGTGTTTTTAGTTCTAATCCATTACTGCATGGGTTCTTCTCACCGTGACACCTTCCTTTTCTGTGGCCTTCTTTCTAGCAGTGAGAAACCTGGCTCCACCAGCCACCAGCCACCAGCCACCAGCTGTTCACATCACTGTTCAATTTCAGTACATCCACGGCAGTTTCAGAATTGTTACCCTGTGCCCCCATGGGAAACAACCTGTCCACTTGGGCACAGTACTTACGTGCAGCCCATTTTGCGTTTATTCTTTCAGACTCTGCTCATTCCCAAAGTTTCTTAGGTCAGCACCTTTCCCCCTTCTCCTTCAGAGAGTTTTCAAACATTTTCATGCTATAAGACGTTCCAACACCAAGCTGTCATGATTTCTTTACACCTCTCTGATTCTTGTATTTAACGTGTATTCTTGTAAACAACATGGAGTTGGGTCTTATTTTCTATTCATTCCTTCCCTAATATTCTTCTTTTCTTCATGCAGATGCAAGTTTCTAATAATATTTTCCTGGCTGAAGAACTACTATCATTTTTTGGAGCTCAGGACTACTGGAGATGATTTCTCTGTTTTTGAGGTCAGAGAAAGTCTTTTTTCTCCTTTATTTTGAAGGATAACTTTGCTGCATATAGAATTTTAAGTTGGTATTTTTTTTTACTTTCAGCTGTTTAAATATTTCACTCTGTTTTCCACCTGAACACTTTTGTGCTAATGAGAAGTCCACTGCAATTCTTATCCTGCTTTCTCTGTAGTTAAGATTTCCCCTTCTCTACTCTAACAAGATTTCTCATTGTCTTTAATTTACTACGGTTTGAATATGATAGGCCTGTGTGTGGATTCTTCTTTGTTTTTAATGTGTGTGCTGCTTCACATTCTCTAACGCTGTGAGTCTGTGGTTTGGTGCGTGTTACTCATTTTGTAAGATTTTGGCTATTATTAATTCAAGTGTTTGTTTTGCTTAGTTCTTTCTCACCTCCTGGTATTCCAGTTAGGCGTCCGTGATACTTGTGAATTTGCCCCATAGGTCTTGGGCATTCTGTTCTCTATTTTTCATTATTTTCTTCTACATGTTTTGATTTAGGAAGCGTCTGTTGACCTATCTGCAGTCTCAATGATTTTTTGTTTTGTTTTGTTTTTGAGACAGAGTCTCGTCTCTGTCACCCAGGCTGGAGTGCAGTGGCATGATCTTGGCTCACTGCAACCTCCACCTCCCAGGTTCAAAGGATTCTCCTGCCTTAGCCTCCTCAGTAGCTGGAATTATAGGCATGTAGCACCATGCCCAGCTGATTTTTGAATTTTAGAGAAAGGGTTTCACCATGTTGGCCAGGCTGGCCTCAAACTCCTAATCTCAGGTAATCTGCCTGTCTCGACCTCCCAAAGTGCTGGGATTACAGACATAATCATACTTATTTTAAATCCCTTGTATGATAATTCTAATGTGTGTATCATGTCTGTGTCTGGTCCTGATAATTAATCATCTCAAGCCTTTTGGCACATGTGAATTCTGTTGAAAGTCAGGCATTGTATTGCATCACAGGAACTGAGGGACATACACTTTTAGTGTGAGGACAGCCAGGTATGTGCTACAGCTGTAGTTCCTGGAGACTTTAAAATCCTCCAATGTCCATGTCTTTGCCTCCTTTCTTAACTTGGGGCTTCCCTAGGTTCTGTTCTTCAGAGCACCTTGGAGCTCCTTCAGCTAGAATCCACTGTTATGGGCAGCTCAGCTGGTGTGGAGGTGAGGCATGGGGGAAGGTAGCATTCCATATCCTCCGGATTAAATCTCAGCATTTTGTCGGCCTGTTTCTTGAAGCCCCAGCTTCCACACTTTCAGTGTTCACCAGTGGTACAGGTTTTCCTGTTTCCTACTCACCTCCTTGGCTGCAGTGCCCCCCACACCCTGTCTATTTCCTTAAGGCCCTTGCTGTGTTGGCTTTGTTTTATATACATGTGTGTGTGTGTGTGTGTGTATGCATGTAGGTAAGACAAGAAGACTAGAGGTTCTAGAGTGAGAGGGAATTCTTCCCACCTGGTATAAAGCTCTGACAGAGTCTTTCTTCCTGGAGAGTTAGCTTTTGCTATAAAGAAGGTTCTGGGTGAATTTCACTGAGATCTCTCTTCCTCTCTCTCTGCTGAAGCCGTGAGGAATCTTCCATGGATCTTTATTGTGAGAACTGGTAGGATATCTGGGTGGAAAGTGGTAACAGCAGGTGTCTGCTTCTGCAGACCCCAGATAGTGGTGTGTATGGTCAGCCCCAGCAATTCAGCAGAGTGGCCATTTCCATGTTCCTCCCAGTTCGTCTCTCCAGTGGCTTCTCCTTTAGGTGAGCAGTTGCTAGTGGATTTCTGGACACAACTGTCTCTAAGATGTCAAGGAATTACTTTGCCCTGTAATCTCAGTCTCTGATGGCTCTAAGAAAAGTCGTTGATTTTTTTTTCCATTTGTCAAGATCTTTTCTTACTGTAAGGTTGGGAGTGATTATACGCCCTTCATATGTCAGAGCTTCACAATTCCATTTCCAGGGTCATGCTTAGATTTCACTTTCAGGCTTATGCTAACCTCATAAAAGGAATTAAAAATGCTACTTTTTTTTTCTAGGAGACAAATATAATTTTGTTTTTGAAGTTAATATTTAAATTTATATTTAAACTTGGGGTTATGAGATAAAAATATTACTAAATAACCTCATAAAAGGAATTAAAAATGCTAATTTTTTTCCTAAGAGACAAATATAATTTTGTTTTTGAAGTTAATATTTAAATTTGTATTTAAACTTGGGGTTATGAGATAAAAATATTACTAAATAAAAATACTAAAGCGTTGTTTATTTCTTTCAATAAAATATTCTGATATAATAATATGACTTCTAAAATAATTTAAAAATCTATATTTTATTGAGGCTCTTTTTGGCTTTCCCTGGAATTTAGTTTGTTGTTCTAAGTATATTTTTTGATAAATTTTTAAATACTTGGGCTGAAATTTCATATTGAATTACCACACAGACTGTAGGAAAAACTCTAGGGTAATTTTGATAATTGATGCAGATGAATGAAGTTTAACTTCCTGGCAGAGCATCTTTCTGTTCATTTCATTTCACTTTAATCCAATTAAAAAATATATATATATAGTAGTCTCCATCCTTGAACATTAATGAATTGACTCATTTTTTCAGGTACCTATCATATACTGGAAACTGGAGATACAAAACTAATTAGGATTGTTTGCCTGATCTAAAGAAGGAGTCATTTTCTAGACAGATAGAGGAGGGAGAAAGAGAGGTAGACAGAGAGAGGAAAGAGAAAGACACGGAGAGAGGCTGAGAGAAAGAGAGAGTGCCTGAGGCTGAAAGCAGGAGAGTAGTCTGGTAGATGCTGTAACTCAAACAGTCAAGACAGACTTTAGCATGGGAAACTCTTGAGCATCGAGGGACAGCCCAGTGCATTGATTTTTCTTGATGCAACGACCAAAGAGATAAGCAAGACTTTCACATTTGTACAAGGAGAGAGACGTCATGGGCAGATGAATCAATTTCTGCAGAGACCAGTAGGGAAGAAGCAGCACGATAACCTCAGGGGGTGTAAGTCTAGTGTGAGGCTGGAATTAGGATTCATGAGGTCAACCATGGAGGGTGTGAGATTGGAGGAGACAGACAGGGCTTGTGTTACAAAAAGATTTGCATGCCATGAAAAGTAATTTGAGTTCCGTCTTGTAGGCAGCAGGAGATCGTGGATGTGTCTTAAGATACAGAAGACTCCAGCCAGATTTTCACAGAAGAAGGATTCTTCCTGTTGTGGTGGCATTGATGAATAATATTTCTTTTCCAGGGGTTCAGTAGAGAGATATTAAAATATTTAACAATGTTCTGATTCATACAAATATGCTGAAGGGATTTCCAAATTTTCTGAGAAGTTCTAATGTGTTGACAAATAAATTAGACCTCTAAAGAAGTCTGTAATAAATGCTAATGCAATAGTAGAAAAAGAAATGTTACATGAGCAAGGAATTGAGAAGAAATTTTCTCAGATGCAGAATAGAAGGGTTTCATGCAGAAACATATCTTCATGTAAGTGAAACAAAGCTCCTTTTCTTTAGGCAAGAAATATTCATTATGATTCTGAGCAGGTATCCTGCTGGTTTCTTGTGGGACATTCGTGCAGCTGTGTGCAGGGGTGGTGACTGCAAGCCAAGCTCTGTGAGGTTTTGGTTTCTCCTTGAGCTCTCCCCTCCATGAGCTCAGGTACCCTACGCCAGAAACAGTGAGATCGGATGCCTTGGGGATGGGTGGAGGGATGGGGGAGCAGTCCCTTGCCTAGTTTGCCTTTCTATAGTTGACTTTCAGAACAAACTTAATGTTTCACTGTCTAAAAGTGAATAAACACATAAAATCCACAAGTGTAGAAAAAGAAATATTAAAAGAAATAAAAATGGAATGAAATGAGTGAACTTAACGTTTTTCACATGAATGACCTAAGCACACTGCAGGGAGAGCAGAGTGAGTCTCAGCGGCTCTGGCAGGCACTGAGCACCATGAGCACCAGGCTTGAGCTCCGTAAACACGGAGGTGTGGCTTAGAAATGATGCAGTTTTCATAAGAAAGTAAGTAAATAGATTGTGGTACCGGGGATAATGTGAGTGGGGTAAGCATAGAAGAAACCATCTGGTGTTGGATTGGGATCAGTGAGATCAGTGTGAACTCATGATTTTTAATGCACATGTATAGAATTTAAAAAATAGAGATATAGACGGTAGATGGAAATGGGTATACATATAGATAATGTGTGCGTCTATATCTCCATTTATGCATACACATTTCCTATCTTTGCTCTGTATATACAAACATTTCCAGTACCAACGAGCATGCCCAGCACTCAATTCTGGCTTGTAAATATTGCTCTTTAGTAAAAGTAACCTGGGTTCCTTAGACATGTGGCTGATGCTTGTGTTGGGGCAAGAAAGGCTCCAGCTGCCCCATTACCAGCTGGTTAGCAAGGGCTCATGAGAAGTAGGCGTCTCACTGGCAAAGTCTGGGACAATTTAAGTGACAGACTAATTGATGGAAATGGGTTATGTCCCCTGAATAGAATAAAAATCTACAAATGCACACTAGGTATGTACAAATAGATAAAAATAAATGGAAGAGAAGGGAAGATTCTTCCATATGGCAGGAATCTGCTAATAAAGATAGATGATGGAATTACAATATCACCATTTGGTAATTAGCTGGGGAAGGAAGGATCACCTATGGTCATTCAAATTATGCGGAAATAGGCAAAAATGGGATATCTATATATTTATTACAGAATATCTAAATGTTTCTTAGTTGCCAAAGGAAAAATAGGAACTTTGTAGCAGGCGCCACCTGAATGGAGTTAATCACATGATCAAATTAACAGCACAGTGATGGACAAGCTGAGCTCCTCTGCCCTCAGACAGGAACACACCGCCTGGCCTCTGGGCATCTTCTCCAAACTTCTGTAACATAGATCTAATCAGAAGGAAGCAGCCAGCGAACGCAAATGGAAGTTATCCTTCAAAACAACTGATCTGCACTCTTTGGTGTCAAGATTGTGAAACACAAAGAACAATGGAGGAATCCTCCTCGATTACAGGGGACTAAGAAGACTCCCAGCTGAATGTGCGGATAATGGGATCAGCTCCCGCAGCAGCTCAGGAGCACGAGGGTAACCGGCACACCCGGATCAAGTCTGTGGAGGAGAAGGCAGGGTGCTGTCGGCACTCACCTCTTCGTTTTCAGAATCAGACTGTGGTTATGATTTTTAGAAATACACACTGAAATTTTCACATGTAAAGCATCAATTTTGTCTGCAACTTGTGCTCATAATTTTCTGAAACATGCAAACATACACACAAACTGCATGTATAGACAGTAAAGAAGGGTAGAAGCATGTTAACATGTGGGAATTCTCTTGTGCAGCTTCTTTGTAAACCTAAAAGTATTTTGTGTGTGTGTGTGTGTGTGTGTGTGTGTGCGTGTGTGTGTGTGTGCATGGATGTAGTTCTTAGCAGTTTTATCACATGTAGGTTTTCGTGACTGCCAAGACAAGGGAAAAACACACAAGGACAAACCCGACACGAGAGCCTCTTACTCACCTCTTTCATAGCCACAGCCGCCTCTCTTCCTTTCCACTCCCTAACAATTGGCAACCACTAGCCTTTTAATAATGGTACATACATGGAGTCAGACAATAGGTAATTCTTTGAGGCATCGTTAGCATAATTCCTGTGACATCCATTCGAGTACCATGCTTTGCTCCTTTTTGTTACTGAGCAGTATTTTTTGACATGAATGCACTGCAGTTTATTCATCCACGGAAAGATTGGTCAGGTTGTTTTCAGTGTGGGCTCTTGTGAGTAAAACTTCTATGAACATTTAAATGTAGGCTTTTGGATGAACTTATCTCCATTTCTCTGGGTCAAATGCCAGGAGTAAGAACCCTGCACGCTGTTTTCCGGAGTGGCTGTCTCATGATAAATTCCCACCAGCGATGGATGAACGACCCAGTTTTTCCACAATCTCGACAGCATTTGGTTTTATGACCATTTTTTTTTTTTTACTTCAGCCACAGTGATGTCATGCTGTGGTTTGATTTTGTGTTTTCCTGCTGCTAATGAAGTTGAACGTCTTCTTATGCATCGATTCATCATCTGCAGAACCTCGTCCACGAAATTTATCTTGCATTTTCCCCATTTCTGAATTGGATATTTGCTTTCTTAATGTTTAACTTTGAGTTCTTTATTATTTTATATTTTAGCCTTATATTGGGTTTGTGGTTTGCAAATATTTTCTCCTAATTTGTAGGTTGTTTGTTTATCCTCTTAATGGGTAGTATTTCACGGGTCAAACTGTTTAATTTTGATGAGGCCCTATATTATTTTTCCCTTAAAAGTTGTATAGTTTTATATTTAAGTCAATGATTAATTTTGAGTTTCTTTCCTATAAGATGTCAAGATTAGACAAAAATTTTCTTCTCCTCTTCCTCTGTCTCCTCTTCCTCCTCCTCCTGCTTATTATTGTCCAATTGCTTCATTGCCATTTGTTGAAGGCTATTGTACTGAATTGCTTTTGCTCCTTTGCCAAAAGTCAGGTAGATGTATTTGTGTGGGTTGATTCCTGGGTTTTTAAAATTCTTTTCTGCTGATGTCTGTGTCTCTTCCTCTGCCGGTACCACACTGTCTTGGTCACTGCAGCTGTAGTGGCAGGTCATTACCTGGAGCAAGAGTGCTCACTCCCACTCTGTTCTTTTTCAAAATTGTTTTAGTTACTCTCTGATACCTTCCAAATTTTAAAATAAACCTGTTTAAGTCAGCAAATATCTTCCTGGGATTTTTCTAGGAATGGAATTAAACCTATAGATCAATTTGGGGAGAACTGACATCTTTCCAATATCGAGCCATTATATGCCTCCATTTCTTCATCTTGCCTTGTTGTGCTCGTTAGTATTTCTAGTAGTATGTTGAATGAGTGCTGAGATCAGACATCTTTTTATCCCCTGATCATAAGAAAAAACTAAGTTTTTCACCTTTAAGTTTAATATTAGTCGTAGGATTTTTGTAGACGTTCTTTATTAGTTTGACATTGGTTATGTTTCTAATTTTCTGAGAGGTTTTCTCATGAATGAGTGTTGCTTTTGTCAAATGCTTTTCTGCATCTGTTGATATGGTAATACAATTTTTCTTCTTTATGCAACTGATATGGTGGATCCCATTGATTGATTACGGAATATCGAACCAGCTCTGCACACCTCGGAAAAATCCACTTGGCCATGGTGTATTTTTTAATACACTGCTGCATTTGATTATTAATGCCTTATAATTTGAACAGTTAGAAAATATATTTACTTTTAGATTTTGTGAATTTTCTCATCAGAAGAGTTCTGTTACAAATGGAAAACTGAAAACTAACTGGTAGAAATTAAGAAAACAAGCAGATAGGTGAGTGAGATAAAATAGTTCCTTTCTAGTCCCAAAATTTCTATCTTACTGGTATTTTTATAAATGAGGCTATTTTGCATCCTCAGATTGGACGCTGTACTGGAAAATGTTTAAAATAATTCAGATGAGAAGTGCTAAGTTGAACTGAGTGAGTGACAATGATATGGGCAAATGTGAATACGTAAAAGAGATACGAGTGTTGTAATTCCATCAGGGCATGACTTCTGACTGTACCTGGCAGAGTTCTTAACGATAAGGAAAATATGCTAATTTTTGAGACTAATATGCAGTATTAGTATGATTTATAACCTTTGCAGAATATTTAAGTGGCACAGACATGGTGAGGTTAATAATAAAACATGTCGCTGTAATTGAAGAATCAACATCCTGAATTAGCTGGAAGGAAGCTGTTTGGAGCAAAGGTGTTTCTTCCTGTGACGGACAAGCAGAGTGAGCTAGATGCGGGTGGAGCTTTGTGGTAATTTGCAGGGACAATGAGAACATCTGAGTATACAGCACAGATTTGGGAGTGTTTGGCAAAAAGAACTGCACAGAAGAGCTGGAGGAAAGTAAACAGGTGAACTCAAAGTCAGCAAATGCTGGTAACGAGGAACCAGCAACTGATGGGACATTTACCTTGACCTTTGAACTTTATCCTCATGTGAACTACTAAATGAACTTACCTGAATTCTTTAACACAAAATTTACAAAACTTGAGTTTTCTAAGACTGTAGAAGAGGCCCTTTCTAGTGACCTGTCAATCACATTTCCATCCCTATTGAGGTTGAAATTTCTGTTTTATTAAAGCAGCACAAAAGGTTTTTGCTCCTCATTTAATTAAAACAAGAATACAATTAAGATAAAGTTTATTTATCTATTTAATGTGGGGGAAACATCCCACCATCTCCTCTTGGACTTGAACTCCTCCTCCGCCTCACTCAGTCAGTTCCAACCCTATTCACTCTTTGGATTCTCAGAGCCTCGAACCGCTGGGAGCAACCACACCTGCAGACTTCGGGGCTTGTCGGGTCCTGTGTCCAGAGTGTGCTCTCCTTTCTTTCAAGTTCTTTCTCATCACCTTCTCAGCAAGCTGGCTTCTGATTATGTCATTAAGATGACAAGCCAGCCTCCTCACTCTGTGTTCTGCCTTTGCTTTATCTCTTTACTTAGTGTGAATCGCCATCTGATGCATGACGTGTTTTTCTGACTCAGTACTTATGTCCTTCTCCTCCCAAAGCTAGAATTAAGATCCATGGAGGCAGGGGGTTCTGTCCATTTTCATGATGACCTCCCAGCATGGAGAACAGTACAGGCACAGGAAGGACTGCCAATAATTATGTGTTGAGTTAGTTAATGAAACAATAAATAAATGAATACCAAGCCAAAATATGAAAAGTCTTAAAATGGTCAGCTTAATTTTCATTGCTTCTGCCTCACAAATCAAGTCAGAAAAGCATGGCTACATGTCATGGTTTTCACATTGCTCCTAGAAATTTTGAAAATGTCAAAGCTGTGAAAATACCAATGGTGCCTGGGCAGTAACGGAACCTACATAAATTTAATAGGTTTAACATTTTGAATGTTAACAGGTAAAGACAACACTTGGGGGTGAAATAGTAGTTGCTATTATTCTCATATTTCAAGTTATTTTCTTTATTAAATGAAGCAGTAGCTTCAGTTCTGAAGACCCATGTTTTTCTATTTCACCAAGCTCTTTCAAAGTACTGTTGGAAAACAACCAATCAAATAAAGCATGATATTTTAGCAAATGCACTCACGTCATTTTATGAAATTTATTTTATTAGTTCATCAATGCATGCGAGGTTAACTATCATTTTGTTTAAGCTCATTATTATGAGTAGAAAATATAATCAGCTTCAGCATCCAGTGGCTCTCCCAGGGACACTTAGGGCTGAAATATCTTATCCTGATGGACTTTCAAGCACCAGCCTTGAAACAATCATGTGTTTCTCAGTTGCAATTAAACTGGGTTCTCTATAGAATCTTATGAAGAAACAGCATTGAGGATGTTACCTGCATGGAGGGACATAACGCTGTTCTGTACTAAAATGAACACTGAGAGACCAGAGACCTATTTTGGTGGCCTCATTGCACCACTTACCAGTTTCTTATTTTTAGATATGTTAATTGACGGGTTTGAACCCAGTTTCCAAAACAGGGATATTAAGAATTAGCCCCTGTGAAGCTCAAGGGATGAGCTCAAAACTTCCTTGAGGTACAATTGAACTCTAAGATTCCTCTCGGCTTTTTGATGTTCCAGCAAGCCCCTCTTTCTCTCCTGCTGTCTTTATGTTTGTGTAAGCATCCATGGAAAACACACACAGAAGTAGGGACCTTGCCTACCTCACAGGCTGTCCACCGAGTCATTGGCTTTGGAGTTATTTAGGCTCAAACTTTTGGTTCTGATTCCTTATAAGATTTGACTAAGGGAACCATCTTTAGGAAGGCCCAAGCTCTCAAGATACTGATTGCTTGAAACAAAAACAATTAAATAAGTTGACTTGTATTGTGTAAATTATTTTATCCTCTATATCTTAAAGTATAATGTTAGAATAGGTATGTTGGTTGGGTGTGGGGGCATGCCTCTGTAACTGCAGCACTTTAGGAGGCTGAGGCAGGAGGATGGCAGGAGCCCAGGAGGTCGAGGCTGCGGGGAGCTGTGTTCATGCCACTGCACTCCAGCCTGGCCACAGAGTGAGACCTTGTCTCTAAATAAATATATAAATATATATACATTGTAGTTCTCATAGCATTCTTTTTAAAGTAATTTTTTTGAGGAAATCACTTTTTAACACAGTTTAAATGTAGTGTTTAAGTCCTATCCTTACTGATTATTTTTAACTTTTTTATACTTAAAATATATAATTCTGATAATTTTTCTTTCCAAGTAATAATGTCTGATATAACATTTTCTGTTTTCTCTGAATTTACCCACTTGCATTAATTGTTACAGTATTGCTCTAAATGAAAAGAATAATTAAAATTCAATATTATCACTAGAAAACTTTTTATTCAAATTTTGGTCAGGAAAAAATTTCTCTCAAGAACTGTGAATATTTTATGGCTTAGGTAAAATTTACAATAAAAAATATTAATTTATAATTTAAAAAGTCCAAAACTCTTAAGCTCAGCTTATTTGACATATATAAGGTCCCTTTCTGAAGTAACAAGGCCAGTAAAAATTATTTCTATGAGAACAAATATAAGTCCCCAAAGTGGGGAACACTCTTCCAGCCAAAAATCACCTTAGGCTGTGAAGGTCTTGTGGGAGTGTTTGATCTTATTGCTCACAACATAAAACAATTTCGTATGAAATCATTCCCCCAGAGACATACAAAAATTCTAGCTTAGTCTGATGTCCACACAGGAAAGGCTGACTTCCCAGTGCCTTAAAATCCCAGGATTCCTGGGTTTTACCAAGACATGTAAGAGGGGAAAAGTGACTCGTGAGCGACACCTCAAAATACAATTCTCATTAAGCAGCACACCAGATCCAAAACATCTTTGCCTTTCATGCTTTAATTCCTTAAAAAGAGAACCCAAATTATAGGTAGTTGTCCATCTGAAACCAAGTCTTTCTCCTTAAGGATAGACTCGCCCTTAGAAATGCCAGCTAGATTCATATCCAGTACTTACGGCACCACCTCCTGTCAATATCTTAAAAAAAAAAAGGGAAAAAGGGGGGTGTTTGCATAACCCATATAAAAAAGCCACACTACAACAGTTAAAGTGATATACCTTTATAATATCGAAATTAATTTGTTTTACAATTAAAAGTACTGGCTCTAAAATGAAACAACGTAATTAGGAGACTTACTTCCTATAGTACTTAGAAGCATCCACAAGAGACTCTGACAAAATTCTTTCTGTACACGAAGAAAAAAGCTCTCTAAAATAAATGAATAAATAAGCAACTGAGCCGATTCTCTCCTGCTTCCTCGTTTCTTCCCCTCCCCATCTGAACTGTCTCACCTGCACTCACCTTTTCCTCTTTGATCCTCTCCTCCCACTCCTGCTGTTCTAGCTCAATTTAGAAACAGCCAATATCTGGCAGAGGAAAACCCACCTTAGTTTATCAGCCATCATCAAAGGTAAACCTTAAAGACCTAAGGAAGAGATTTCCTGGCCAGGCACAGTGGCTCACACCTGTAATCCTAACATTTGAGATGCTGAGTTAAGAGGCTCACTCGAGCCCAGGGGATTGAGACCAGCCTGGCCAACATGGTGAAACTCTGTCTCTACAAAAAAACAAAAACAAAAACCAAATAGCCAAAAATTATGGCATGTCCTGTGGTCCTGGCTCCTCGAGAAGCTGATATGGGAGGATTGCTTGAGCCCAGGGTGCTGAGGCTGTGATGAGCTACAATCGGGCCCCTGCAGGGCAGCCTGGGTGACAGAGCAAGACCCTGTTTTAGAAAAAAAATGAATTCCCACCAGGACCCTATTGGTTTTGCCAGAAAGCTTAAGCTTCATATCAAAATGATGACCATGGTTTTTCTGATTTACATCAACTAGTTCACATGTTAACTTAATTTTTTTTGAAAATATAAAAATTTAGTAGCTGAGACACAAAAGAAGGGGTTTTAAAAATGTGTCTCAGCTACTTAATTACAAAAGAAGATCACAGATTACAAACGTGCCTGTGAGGTTACAAAGCTTTGCTCCAAGCTGTCCAATTAGTCTTCCAAACAGTAGTAGACCAGAAGAAGACGCAGCAATGTCGACAGAGTTCAGATAAGTCAATGCTGACAGGAAGGAAGAAGATGCAGCCATGTCAGCAAAATTCAGATAAGTCAGTGCTGACATATGCTGAGAGATTAAAAAACATCTTTAAATAATATTCAAGATTATTTAATTTTTTGTACCAGTAAATGCTGATTTGGTGACTATGGCCTTAGTGTAGTTTGAAATCAGGTCGTGTGCTGCCTCCAGATTTGTTCTTTTTGCTTAGTCTTGCTTTGGCTATGTGGGCTCTTTTTTGTTTCCCCGTGAATTTTAGAATTTTTTTTCTAATTCTATGAAGAATGATGGTGGTATTTTGATAGACCAGTGGAACAGAATAGAGAACCCAGAAATAAACTCAAATGCTTGCAGCCAACCGATCTTCAACAAAGCAAACAAAGACATAAAGTGTGGAAAGGACACCCTTTTTAACAAATGGTGCTGAGATAATTGACTAACCAAACATAGGAGAATGAAACTGGATTCTCATCTCTCACCTTATACAAAAATCAACTCAAGATAGTTTAAGGACTTAAATCTAAGACCTGAAACTATAAAACTTCTACAAGATAACATTGGAAAAACCATTTCAGACATTGGCTTAGGCAAGGATTTCTAAGAATCCAAAAGCAAATGTAATAAAACCAAAGATAAATAGGTGGGACTTAAACTGAAGAGCTTTTGCATGGAAAAAGGGTCAGGAGATTAAATAGACAACCCACAAAGTGGGAGAAAATCTTCACAATCTGTACATCTGACAAAGGACCAATATCCAGAATCTACAACAAACTCAAACATTAGCAAGAAAGAAACAAACAATCCATTAAAAGTGGGCTAAGGACATGAAGAGACAATTCTCAAAAGAAGATACACAAAGGGCCAAGAAGCATATTAAAATGTGTGACATCACTAATGATCAGGGAAGTACAAATCAAAACCACAACCACCGTGTGATGCCACCTCACTCCTGCAAGAATGGCCATAATCAAAAAATCGAAAAACAGTAGGTGTTGGCGTGAAGGCACTGATCAGGAAACACTTCTACACTGCTGGTGGGAATGTAAAGTGGTACAATCACTGTGGAAAACAGTGTGGAGAT
>CM052661.1:106622800-106637344 GCA_028533165.1 Leontopithecus rosalia
TACATATATATGTATAATGGAATACTACTCCATATATATGTGTATAATGGAATACTACTCAGTCATAAAAAGGATTGAATTAATGTCATTCACAGAGACCTGGATGAGACTGGAGACTATTATTTTAAGTGAAGTAACTCAGGAATGGAAAACCAAATGTCGTATGCTTTCACTGATAAATGGGAGCTAAGCTATGAGACTGCAAAGGCATAAGAATGATACAATGGATTTTGGAGACTTGGGGGGGAGGGCGGGAGGGAGTGAGGGAGAAAAGTCTACAAACAGGATGCAGCGTGCACTGCGCAGGTGACGGGTACACCAGATCTCACAAATCTCTGCTAAAGAGCTTACTCATAGACCACACACCACCCGTACCACAATTACCTGTGGAAAAAATGTCTACATATATAAAATGCGAAGGCATAGTCCATTTTATATAATCCAAATGTATGAACAATGTTGAAATTTCAAAATGCAAACCACATAGAAACATTAAAGCAAAAATATTACTTAACCTGTTAATAAATCTTAATTTCTGGTTGTAAAGTTCTATGTGCAAAAATGTAAAAGAAAAAAATTGAAATGAAAAACTGGGAAACAAGTAAAAAAGATTATCTAAAGAAAGTTATTTTGTCATCAAAATGATATTCTCAGTTTCAGTTTTACAAATAGAGTAAATAAAAATGGATAATAATAAAAAAACAATGTCTGAGTTAGGCTATTTCTCAGACTCATAATTTGGTTAATCTTGCTGATCAATTACTTTAACTGAGAGAGGCAGAGAGAGACTGAGATATCAAACAAACAAAAATAGCCTAATAAAATTATAAATTTACGATTAAAACAACTATCCACCTAGTCTAGACCTCCAAAATAGCCCCCAATAAACCTCAAAACAGACCTAACTTTCCACTTTACAACTGCTACAGAAAACCTGGACACTTAAAAAAAATGCCAAAAACTGAAACAAAGGAAGTAACAGCAGGCAAAAAAATAGGGGTACGCCAAAAACTTCAAAAGACTCTTCCTTTCCTTCTTACTAATAACCTGGGAGAAATAAAATTATTTCTTAAAAAGAAGTACGAGCTCTGTTGATGCTGGAATTATATTATCTCTAATGAATCTCACATTATTGCAAAGTCTCATTTCTCAAAATTAACAATTCAAACAACACTCCTAGATTGGTACATAAATCTCAGCCTGTAGCTTTTCAGCTAGATCTTTTACAAGACCCATGTTTTTCTCTTGGTTCCCTCAGCCCCATCCATTTAACAAAAAGAAACTTAAAAATATACCCACATTTCTTTTCCCCCAAATGCAGACACATGTTTAGAATTAGAACACAAAAGTGAATTACTAGATACAGTGATTTTTGGAATCTGATTCTCTTAATTTACAAATTGGAGTTTATGTTGCCATAGGGGACATCAAATTATTGAGCAATGAAGAATCACAAAATCTGCTAAAGGCACACCAGATCCACTATGGTCAGTCTTTCGCTGACATAAAAAACAAAAAGTCTTGAAGATTATAATTAGTGGACTGAGCCACACTTGAGTTCATGTCTATTGCATCTGGCTATAAGTCAACACCATGGGAGAAAGTCTTTCTTTCCATTTTCTATAGTCTGGGAGTGAACGTTTTCGCTTCACAGATTTATCCCTCTTGGATGTGGAGAACACATGCTTACTGATTTGTACATGAGGATTTCCATCAGCATGTGAAATTCGCATGGATTTCTTTTTTTGCTCTTCACTGATGTCCCAGTTGGGGGTGGATCCACATTAGGCTGATGATTTAGTCCTAGGCCTTCATGGAATAGTGATTACAGGAAGTACAGAAGCACACACTGTCCCTCCTCCCTTCTGGCAATAATCCTCACTGTTTCACAGGAACTAAAATGGAAGCAATAATTTGGTCGCTTGCAATAAATGCTTCTGAATAGTCAAGATGGAAAATACAGCACAAAGTCGTGGCTTTAACTTCAAAGAGCTTGACCTCTGCATTCAGATAAAAGAGGGTTTCTGTATTTGTTTGAATACATTTTCTGTGTAACCTTGAATATATTATTTAACTTCTTTTAATTTGCTTATCTATAAAATGTGGCTAGAAGTACTGCCCTTGTCAGGCTGTTCTGAGGACCAGTGATAACATACATGAGATACCTGGTACATGATAAGTGCTGTGTGCACTCCTGTAAAAATAGACAATGTGTGAAGTATGCTAAAAACCTATGAGCTTCTCCCTCTATCCTGGAAAGGAAGTGAGATTTTGTCAAGTTGTATAAAGAAGCACTTTGGTCTGGCACGGGAGAAAGGTTTATCAGACTTAGGAAGTAAAAATACCAAATACCCCGTTAAATTTGAATTTCAGAAAAGTGATGAATAATATGTTTTAGTATAAGTATATCCCATGCTATATGTGGAATACACTTATACTAAAACCGTATTTATTGTTTAAGTCAGTTCAAGTTTAACTGGGTGTTCTGTACCTTATATGGCAACCCTATGGGAGATTGCATGGAAAGACTTTTTTCTTTTTTTCTTTCTTGGACTATTCTAAGGTATTATTCTTTCCTCAACAGTCTCACCCTGTGTTTGGCAATGGTGGTGCCTTGTGAAGCAGCAGACTGTATTGATGGCCCGGACGTAAATGCCCGCTGTTGGAACACTCCTTGTTCTTCATTTGTGACACAGTCTACTGCACAGGTTTGCATATTGTTACAATTAAATTGGTTACTAAATGTAATGGATTTGGAAACATGACTGGCACTGAATAAATTTTCCAAATGTTAATTATTTCTAACTTTATTTTAGTATGTTCACTTTTTTCACATTTTAAGATTCTTAAAAAGAAGTATTAAAGATTCTTAAAAAGAATCTTTAAGATTCTTAAAATGTGAAGAAAGTGAGTTTGAACTGATGTCCATTTACAATGCTGTTGGCTTGGTGGCAGTGATTACATGGGCATGTGAACAAACTCGACACCGCCGTTCATATCAGCATGGCTTCAACTGAGTCCTATGTACCATTTGGAAAGACTTCACTTCTCAGGAAAAGAAAATTCACAGGCATAACAGGGAATCCCAGAGGAACATGGCAAAGTAAATCTTTCCGTTAGAAAGAAACCCTTCTAAGGCTCAGATAAAGAATAGAAAGGCCAGGCTTTCTTGGATAAAAGACACGGGAATATGAGAAAGTGTTAGTTCTTGGTGCATTTCTATGAACATGGACGTGAACTGTGAAAGAATGAAGTTGATTAGAGGAAGTGACTCGGTGTTGGGGGCATTGCCAGATACAGCAGTCCCTTGGTCTATGAACAACACATTGTTCATAGACCACTGGCAGAAGAAAATGTTCTGGAGTTTGCTCAAGAACTTTCTTTTGAACTAAGAAAAGGAAACACCTTTCCTTGCTAAGATCAAGGAAACACCAATCTCAGACTTGCGGAGCAGGTATCAGCTGGGATGTGCATCTCATACTCTGTGTTGAGGTCAGCTCCCAAGCGGCCCTAAGACTGGCTGCAGCACCAACACTCTAGATGAAACCGAGGACAAAATTTTGTTGATAAAAACATGGATACTGAGGACGTTGAGTCAAAAAGTGATTCAGAATAGTCAGCCTCCAAATGTGAAGATAGTTTTGAAATAACCAATTCATTTTACTTATAGATTTTATAAAACCAAAAGAGAATGTGTGATGAAAATATATATTTAGGCCGGGTGCAGTGGCTCATGCCTGTAATCTTAGCATTCTGGGAGGCAGAATTGGGAGGATTACCTGAAGTCAGGAGTTCGAGACCAGCCTGGTCAACATAGTGAAAACCCATCTCTACCAAAAATACAAAAATTACCTGGATGTATTGGTGCATGCCTGTAGTCCCAGCTACTTGGGAGTCTGAGGCAGGAGAATCACTTGAACCCAGGAGGCAGAGGTTGCAGTGAGTCAAGGTTGCATCACCGTACTCCAGCCTGGGCAATAGAGGGAGACTCCATCTAAAAAAAAAAAACAAAGAAAAAGGAAAAAAGGGACAGTACCAGAAACACTTTTTGCAGATGATGATTTCCTTGATAGATCTATGTCCATCATGAAATTCATAGTCATGCTTAAATATACACTTTGGTGAGATGGGCCTATTTCATTCAATAGGGAATGCTCTGTCACTCCCAATACTTGTTAATGTGATTATGAAGTCCAAGACGCTGTCTTCTATGAACCAGAAGACAATTCTCACCAGACACTAATGTGAATCTGTTGGCACCTTGACCTTGGACTTCCCAACCTCCAGAACAGTGAGAAATAAATGGCTGTTGTTGAGAAGGTATGCAGTTTATGGTATTTTGTCATAGCAGTCAGGACGGATAACACAATCTCTCTGTGGTTCAGTTTGTCCTCTGCAACATAGGAATGATAATACTTCCTTGGTTTATTGTGAATATTAAATGAGTGAGTATGAAAAAATCACTTAGGACTTTCCCTGGCACATAGTGAATAATAAACAAATCCTAGCTATTTTACTCTCACTGCAATGGTAGTAGGGCATAGTGTTGAAATATAGAATCTAAAGCCAGATGCCTGAAGGTAAGTTTCTTACTGCCACTTCCTAGCTTTGTAATTTTGTGTATGTCACTTACCTATGCTTAGGCTCAGTTTACTCATCTGTAGGATAAGGATAGTAATATCCACCTTAGGAGTTGTTGCAATGATAAATTATTAAATGTAAAATACTTGGAAGCTGTAGTCCCAGCTACTTGGGAGGCTAAGGCAAGAATCACTTGAACCTGGGAGATGGAGGTTGTAGTGAGCCGAGATCTCACCACTGCAGGCACTCTGGCATGGGCGATGGAGCAAGACTCCTTCTTAAAAAAAAAAAAAAAGAAGACAATATATATGTCTAAGTACATCTAGGAGATTTCTCTAAAGGGTATAATTCAAAGTGACAAGAAAGCATTGGGTCACTTCACTTGGTCTCATTATTTTTGCAGTGGTGTGTGAACTATTTGTATGACTTAGAACCAAAGGAATTTTAGAATCTGCAAATGAGGCATTATTTTCTCTAGCCTTGCTCCCACTGAAGAACATTGCCAGGGGTTCATCTTCATTCAGCTGCTTTTATGGAGCACAGTCTACTCTTCTAGGCACCGTGTTAAGCAAAGGACGCAAAGGCAAAGAAAACAGAAGCAAACCTGACATTGTGGACTTTTTATTCTAGGCCTGAGGTCAAAGGGCTTATTCTGTGTGAGTCCAGATGTTAACAAGTTTACACTTTCTGGACTGTCCATGCTCCGTTGCTGCTACTCAACTCTGTCACCTTATCCTAAAGGCAGCCATAAACAGTGTCTAGATGAATGAGTGCAGTTGTGTTGCCAAAAATTTTATGGACACTGGAATTTAATTTCCCATGTGTTTTTTTAACATACGTCACAAAATATCCTTATTTTGAATTTTTCTACTTAGAAATGTAAAATGCATTCTTGGCTCTCAGGCCAGAGGTTGGCCACATTTTGCCCACAGGTTATAGTTTTTGAGACCCTGTTCTAGAAGGTGAGAAAAGTAAAAAGTAGGCAAACAGGCAAATGAAATAAGTACACATTTCAAGGAAACACACATGAGGGCTAAACTGGAGAGCGTGAGACAATGCCTCCCATACGAAGGAACGGCTGGGGCTTGTGCAAAGATGAAACAGGCGAGAAGCAGCTGGCATAGGAATGTCTGGAAAGGGCTTGCAAGCAGAGGGAACAGCTCATGCACAGAACATAAGACGGAAGAATGCCTGAGCTTGGCAGCTGCTTGGGAGACTGAGGCAGGAGAATCACTCGAATCTGAAGGGCAGAGGTTGCAGTGAGCTGATATCATGTCACCGCACTCCAGCCTGAGCAACAGAGCAAGACTCCATCTTAAAAAAAAAAAAGGCTGGGCATGGTGGCTCATGCCTGTAATCCCAGCACTTTAGGAGGCTGAGGTGGGCAGATCACAAGATCAGGAGTTCGAGACCAGCCTGGCCAGCATAGTGAAATCCCATTTC
Source organism: Leontopithecus rosalia (assembly GCA_028533165.1). Lineage (NCBI taxonomy): Eukaryota > Metazoa > Chordata > Mammalia > Primates > Cebidae > Leontopithecus > Leontopithecus rosalia. The sequence goes on from CM052661.1 coordinate 106,628,825, forward strand.
TACTAAAAGTACAAAAGATTAGCCAGGTGTGGTGGCATGCACCTGTGGTCCCAGCTGCTCCGGAGTCTGAGATGGGAGAATCGCTTGAATCTGGGAGGCAGAGGTTGCAGTGAGCTGCAACCACACAATTGCACTCCAGCCTGGGTGACAGAATCGGACTCTGTCTCAAAAAAGAAAAGAAAAAAAAAAGGAAGAATAATGGAGAATGCCTGGGCTCTCTGAGCAATGTAGGAGCAACTGGTTTAACTGGAAAAGACAGTGTTACAGAGAATGGCAGGCTGAGCTGAGAGAGAAGGGGAATGCAACAGAGACGGAGGTTGCTGAGAGGGCCAGCAGAAGACCTCGTCGCCTGCTTTTGCAAGCACTAGTCATTGTGTTGACTTTAGCTGTGTGATTTAATAATCTTTGTAAATATACACTTTCCCTGGAGTTTTCAATGAAAGAAACACTTGGGTATGAATGTGTGTGTGCAGGAAAAGAGGTAATTATTAAGCATCTATTATAGACCCAGGGGGGACTTTTCAAGGGTCATTTCAGGTGAGGACGTAGAGATGGGAAATCAGACCCAGATGAACTGAATCATTTGCTGTAGCTTATTCAGCTTCAAAGCAAGGTTGTCTAGTTCTGAAAGCTCATGCTATTTCTTCAGTGGCCGAGAGGCGAAAATGAAATAATTACATGTAATAGTAGTAATATCTTCTACTGTTAATGGGAAAAAATATAAGAACAAAATAATAGACATGATGTGAAAATGGAATGAGGGTTAATGAGTTAGTTTTATTTTAAAATTTATTCTTTTAAGTTTAAAAATCAGAAATCCCATGCAAAGGAATGATCTCATGAAGACATTTTAGAACTCATGCACTGTTTATTACTCTAGAAGATGTTAGTGCTCTTTCATTATCCAGGGCTCTGCCCCTGCAGTATAAAAGCCTGAGTACAAACAAGTCTTCTCCTTGTCCTGTTTTCAGTATGCTAATGAGCACAAACAAAAATCATTAAGATAAGACGGTGGTTTAGGAAAATGCCGTTGACCCTCATTATTCGTGGACTCCATATTTGTGAATTCGCCTACTTGCTAAAATGGCTTTTAACCTTGAAATCAACACCTGCCAGGCTTGTGCAGTCATTTGTGGACACGTTCAAAGAGGCAAAACGTTTGCATTGTCCACTGAGTACCCTCCCAGACAAGTAAGAGCAAAGAATGCTCTGGCATCTGGTTTTGGCTCTTCCTGCAAACAGGTGACTCCTTCAGTCTGTAAGTAGACACGTGTTTTGCATGTTTGTGCTTTGCCTTGGTGACGTCACTCTGTAAATGGTCTACAGGTGTGGTGCTGGATGCTGCTTCGTGTTCCCAAGCACCAGAAGGCTGTGATGTGCCTTATGGACTGGGTCTTAGATCAGCTTTGTGCAGACACGAGTTACCGTGCTGTCAGCCGTGAGTTTAACGTTAATGAATCAACAATGTACATTAAATAAGGTGTCCTTAAACAAAAAGACGCACAAAAATAATATTGTATATTGTTGGTTGGTGGGAAAAAAGTGTTGGGACCAAAGGCTTGCATCTGTTTTCCCTGCGGACCAATGATTCAGCACATGTGGTGACTTTATAAACATAATTACCATGAACAATGAGAATTTGACCCTTATCCCTTGAAGAGCTGAGGTCTGAGCTCCTCTGTGTCTGGGAGGATGACCAATGTACTTTAGAGAAATGAAGCTCTATGACTTCTTAGGCTTGGTCAGAAAATGCCCTGTACTTCAGCCTAGTTCATTTGGGAAACACTTTCTAGAGGAAGCCAGCCACCATGTAGGAATTCTGATCACCCTACAGCTGTGGCGTGAGAGGAACCGTGTGGAGGAGCTCCTGTCCATGGCTCAGCTGAGCCCAGCGCTTCTGGCCCCACCGCCAGCTCTATTGGTGAGGAAGCCATCTCGAAAGTGGACCCTCCAGCTCCTGCTGTTCCTGCCCATCCATTCAAATCACTGTCAGCTGTTCTTGTCTTCCCGCTTGAAGCCCTAGAAATTGTGGAACAGCAGAACACCCTTTCTTGTGCCTTCCTCAAATTTCTGACCCACAAAACAATGTTTGTTGGGTTGTACTACAAGATGCAGGGTGATTGGCCAACCAATAAAGGATCACTGGAACGGATGGTGGAGATCTTACAACTCATTAAAGCAGAGCAGTGGAACGAAAAAGGCAGAATGAATCTAACAACATTATTAAGTTGACTGATTTAGAATGCAGAAATAATAATGCAGTGGTTTTTAATTCTGTGATGCCAACAAAGGGCTAATAATTAAAGATAAATGACGCATTGTAGAAGGCAGGACACACTTCGAATGTCGACTTAATCGTGGAGAAAGCTGCCAGGTTCTATTGACAAAGGGTCTCGTCCCACCTTGTATCTAGGAAAGCAGCAAGTGACTGTGGCAGGGTCATGCCAGGAAGGTTTTTAGGGGGCCCATCTGCAGGGTGCTGTTGACGTGGCCGTGAACACATGGTCTCAGCCTCTGTGCCTGCAAATATATTTCCTATAAGCCAGTTGTACCAAAAAGGGCCATAAGTTTATGCTAATAATGTCTAAGATCTCTCAAGAAAATATCATATTGTGTTTACTGAATGAGGTAGTGTAATGAGTTAGGGAGATGTATATTTGACTTATATTTTATAAGCAATGTAAATTTTAATGTTTGGGAAATTAAAGATTAATTATACTTCTATGAGTTGTCTGTAGAATCAGAATAGAATTCTATTGTTTGCTCTTTGCAGACAACAGAATGATAAAGAAAGTGAAATAGACGACACCATAATGTAATCAATTAGTTTAACTCTACCCTTGGAGAGCAGGATGTCCTAATTTAGGAGAATGAGTGGCTCCTCTTTGGTGTTACTGAATTCTGGGTGTATTTTGTACAGAATCACTTTGCCTTATTACGTTATGAAAGTTTATGAACAGACAACCATGATGCATATTTCTAATAAACAATACACTTAAAATTCCCTTTTTTGAAAGCAATAAGTTTACCTTTTGAAGGGATTTGTTGTTGGAAACCATAAAATTTCATACAAACAACCACTAAGTTTCCGCACTAAGGGTGATGTTTAGTACACCTGGTAGTAAACGCAATCTACAAACAGTGAATAAATTCTCCAGAAAGGAGCCCTGGTTGCCAAAATTTTCTATTGGAAGGTATAAGGTTTAAATTTAGATATACTGGCTGATAAGAGTGTGACAATTTTCTAAAATATCATCTCTGCAGGAAATATTTGGTCATGTGTACCTGTTTGCTTTACTTATTTATTATTCATTTTATTTCAATAAGAAAGTAATTCTTACATTCAAGTTTTGCTTATTGCTATTGCTGATATCATGCCACATACCATATAACTACTTAAGTGTTGGGAGACTTAGAAGGGGGCATTCTAATAAGAAGTAAGGCTGATTCCTAAATGGACCGAGTCTTCTGGTGTAGCTCTGCTCTGTGAGTCCTAAATTACACCCTTAACTTGGCGTACATTTCTCTTCCGTTTGTGTCTTTCTGGACACACACACACACACACACACACACACACACATTGCTTCTCGGCAATATATACCACTTAATTACCTTGGCTTTTGTGGTTGTAGTTTCTGAAGGCAATCTAACATGAGACTCCTAAATTTCATTTGTTCCAAGTTTTCCAGACCCAGGGAAGGCAAATAGGTGCCTCCTGAACATAATGGTGTAGGGAGTGCGCAGATTCTCTAGGATTTTCTACCATTAATGGAGAAATTACTTTTAAGGCCAAATTCTAAACACCCTCAAACAGATATGGTCATTGCGTGAGGCCTCCTAGGAAGACCACTCTGGATTGTGGGCGAAGGTCACAGTTGCTAGCTTCTTTCTTTTAAATTGCAATTTGTGTTGAAATAGTTGTGGGTGCACATTCAGTTGTGAGAAATAGTGCAGGGAGATCCCTTGTCCATTTCTCCCATTGTCACCCAGTGGTGGCATTCTGCAAACCTGAAGCACAATGTCACACCAGGATGCTGACAGTGACGGAGCCCACTGCTCTTACTCAGAGCTTTTTAGTTCTATTTGCACTTCTGCATGCATGTATGTGTGTGTGCATAGGGAAGAGTCTCATCCAGTTTTACTGCAAATGTAGGCTCGTGTGTCCGCCATCACAGGTGAGACATCCCACAGTTCAAATCCCATGAAGAGCTCTCATGTCACTTTGTTATAGCCACACATATCACCCTCCTGTTCCTGCTGCCTCTGCCCTAACCCCTGGCGACCACTGATGTTCCTCCGTTGCACTTTGTCGTTTAAAAAATGTTATTTCAACAGAATCCCCCAGTCTGCAACCTCCTGAGGTTGGTGTTTTTCATTCACTGTGGTTCTTGGAGATTCATCCACGTTTCTGTGTGTGTATGAAGAGTTCACTCCCTCATATTACAGAGTGACATTCTGCAGTAAAGATTTGCATGCTTTGTCTAACCATGCTTCAGTTGAACGATTTCTTGGCTGATTTCAGTTTTTGGCTTTAAAGTGAACTCTTAGAGGCATTCATGTGCAGGTTTTTGTCTGACTATAAACTTTCGTTTCTCTGGCATAACATGAATGTAATTGCTGGGTGGAATGGTAGCTGCATATGTAGTTTTTAAAGAAAATGAGAAACTGCTTTCCAGGATGGCTTTACCATTTACGTTACAGTCAGCAGCACATTAGAGATACAGCTTCTTCACATGCCCACCAGTATTTGATGTTGTCAATGTGTTTTTTTCTTTATTTAAGCTCCCTTATAGGTGTGTAGTGCTCTCTCATTGTGGCTTAAATTCACATTTCCCTAACGGCTAATGTTCTTCAAGATCCTTTTATACGTTTGCATTCTTTAGGTCCTTTTTGGTAAAAGTCTCTTCATGTCTTTTTCCCCTTTCTAATTAATGTGTTTGCTTTCTTACTGTTGAGTTTTGAGGCTTCTTTGTATGCTGTAGATACAGGTCCTTTGTTGAATATGCAGTTTGCGGTTTGCAGTATTTTCTCACCATCTGTATTTAAACTTTCCACCCTCTTCACAGAGTCTCTCCAGGAATAAATGTGTCTTCGTTTTGATGCCGTCGTATCTGTCCATTTTCTTCCTTGACGGATCGTGGTTTTGGTGTCAAGTCTGACAACTCCATCCATAGCCTTATCCTGTTCCTTCCTGAAAGTCTTATAATCGTAGATTTTACATCTAATTATGTAAATACACATTGATTTTTTTGTAGTTGTTATTTTTAAAATTTATTGATATGTAACAATTGTACATATTTATGGGGTACATGTGTATTATTTGCACACATAGGTACATACATATAGGTATACATAGGTACATAGAAGTACATATGGTAATTGCATACATAGCCGTGTATGCAATGTGTAATGATCAGATCAAGGCATTTAGTGTATCCTTCACCTTGAAAATGTATCTTTTTTTGTGTTAGAAACTTTTAGGATCTTCTCTTGTAGCTATTTTGAAATACGCCATATACAGTTAATTACGATCATGCTACTGTGCTGTCTACCGCTAAACCCGCTCCTTCTATCTAGCTGTGATTTTGTTACCATTTACCACCCTGTCTTCATCCTCCACCTCGCCCCTCCCTTCCCAGCTCTGGTTACCATCACTGCACTCCGCATGGGATCTGCCTCCATGAGGCCACCCTGAAGCTCCACTGATGAATGAGAACATGAGATATTTGTTTCTACGTTTGGCTTATTTCACTTGACATAATGGAATTCAGTTCCATCTGTGTTGTTGCAAATGACAGGATGTCATTCTTCTACATAGCGTTCCGTGGCTCAACACGACCACATTCTTAACCATTCATCTGCTGTTGTACACTTGCATTGTTTGAGTTAATTTTGTATAAAGTGTGAGGACTAAGCTGAGGTTCGCCTTTTTGCCTGTGGATGCCCGGGTGCTCTAGCATGGTTGTTGAGAAGGCTATCCTTTCTTGGCTCATGTTGTTGATGGTACAGTTGCTTCCTGTTATGGCATATGGGTTGTTGGAGAAGGAAGGTCAAACAGATGGGCTATTAGAGAATGTTTCACACTGTAGGGGGATTTGATTGACATAAACCTTCACATGTGAGCTGGCCCTGTTGTGACATTGCCTGCTCCCTGTTGCTGTTGGACACTGTGAAGTGTGCAGTTTCCTGGGACACTGTGACTGTGCCTTTACTAAGTTACCCTTGGAACTCAGAGTTGCCATGACCTGAAGTCGTTAGTGGCAGTGTGTGTGGGGCGGGATGGGGCCCCCACTGCCAGGGATAATATCAGTTTTCTTGATGGCTTCACTTCTGACTGTATTCCATTCTACACAGCTTTAGTGTGAAGTTCTAGTTTGCAATTAGAGAACTCTTCTTCCCTTTTAAATAGCCCTAAGCCAGTGGGTTTTTTCCATAGTCATTGTTAGATGATGGTAAAATTAAACTGATTTTTGGAATATTTTTGCCAGAAAGAGAAGCACTAAAAGTTATAAGCATGTTAAGGTAGCTCAGGGTATGTCCTGCCTCATCTGATGCTGTTGTGAACTTCGTACCGGGAGGCTGAGGAGGGAAATAGAACTATCAGGTAATGGAATGGCCTTCATGACAAGGAATAAAGGTTGCCAAAGTCAACACTTCCTGAATAAGTTTCATGTCACGTGATTTCAATGACTTGTGAAACTAATTAATGTTCTTGTGTGGTGGGTTCTAATAGTCATTCGCCTTCGGACTACACTTACCCCCTTGACCCTACATTAAACACCTGCAATTTCCGTTTTCACCAACTCTGTCGAGTTTTACATGGAGGTCCAGAAGTTCCTTTATTATGTTTTAGATAAGAAAACAAAAATGATAATTTGAACAATTAGTTTCTTTCTTGATGTTTGCAATTGTTTTGCGACAGGTGTGCTTGCTTGTTCATGCTTTCCAGCATGGAAGAGCAGAGAAGAGGAAGGGGGAGTTATAGTCACACCGTCTGGGTAGCCATTGTGAGCCCGACCCTTGCGTTTTTTCTGATCATCTGCTTTTCTTTCCTTTTCTTTTTTTGAGACAGAGTTTTGCTCTTGTTGCCCAGGCTGGAGTGCAATGGCACGATCTTGGCTCACCGCAACCTCCGCCTCCTGGGTTCAGGCAATTCTCTTGCCTCAGCCTCCTGAGTAGCTGGGATTACAGGCACGCACCACCATGCCCAGTTAATTTTTTGTATTTTGAGTAGAGACGGGGTTTCACCATGTTGACCAGGATGGTCTGGATCTCTTGACCTCATGATCCACCCACCTCGGCCTCCCAAAGTGCTGGGATTACAGGCTTGAGCCACCACGCCCAGCCGATCATCCACTTTTCTGATGGCTACATTTTAAGTTGTTTCTGCTTTCTTCTCCCAAGGAGCCTTGGCGATGAGCACAGGCTAATTCCTGTTCAGCAGATGAATGAGATGTAGATCCAGTGCTCCCGGATCTCTGAGTTTAATAGAAAATGTAGATGTGTGAGCAAGTCCGTCCAATGAGGTATTTACAGATGCCATCTTAGAAGGATTAACCTGATGTGAAACAGTACTTGAAGTGGGGGTAAGGCCGTTTTATACAGGGAGAAAAGAGGCACTGCACCCTCAGTTACTCGTCAGATTCACAAATAACCTTGATACATGAAAAAGGGCAAGATACTTAGAGATGTGTAAATAGCTCACATAAGTACAGTACAGTGGGTGAGGAGAAAGTAAGGAAATAGGGCTTGAGGAGAGGCAGGCTTCAGACAGTTGAAATGGTCAGTTGTGAAGAAGTTAGAATGCACTCTATAGGCAATTAGGGTTATTGAAATGTTTTCAGTAAGAAAGTAATGTGGGCCGGGCTCAGTGGCTCAAGCCTGTAATCCCAGCACTTTGGGAGACCGAGGCAGTTGGATCACGAGGTCAAGAGATCGAGACCATCCTGGTCAACATGGTGAAACCCCGTCTCTACTAAAAATACAAAAAATTAGCTGGGCATGGTGGTGCGTGCCTGTAATCCCAGCAACTTGGGAGGCTGAGGCGGGAGAATTGCCTGAACCCAGGAGTCGGAGGTTGCGGTGAACTGAGATCATGCCATTGTGCTACAGCCTGGGTAACAAGAGCGAAACTCTATCTCAAAAAAAAAAAAAAACCAAAAAACAACAAAAAAGAAAGTAATGTGAAAATATTTGCTATTAGGGACACATTTCTGGTAATAGCAGGGGAAAGAGACTGGAAGAAGGCAAAATTGGAATCTGGAGACCTCTCATCCAATCCATCATGCTGAAGATATCATGGTGAACACAACACAAGCAATGTCCAGAAAGAGATAAATCTCTGAAGTAAGACTGTAGTAAAAGAATGCTTGGTTTCCTCTAAAATATTAACATTCAGCTTGACTATTAAAGTAGACTGCAAATTAGGAACTCTATCCAGCCAAGTCAGCTTTACATAAACTTAAATACTGATGAGGGTATTGTGGGCCCCCTACTTACTTAAATTTGCCTTCCTCCTTC
>CM052661.1:106637444-106682279 GCA_028533165.1 Leontopithecus rosalia
CCTCCCTCCCTCCCTCCCTCCCTTCCTTCCTTCCTTCCTTCTTTTTCTTTCTTTCCCTTTCTTTGTTTTTGAGACAAGTCTTGCTCTGTTGATCAGGCTGGAGTGCAGTGGCACAACCATGGCTCACTGCAGCCTTGGCCTCCTGGGGTCACATGATCCTCCCACCTCAGCCTCCTGAGTAGCTGGGCCTGCAGGCATGCACCAACACACTGGGCTAATTTTTTCCTTTTTTTGTTTTTTGGTAGAGACAGTGTCTCACAATGTTGCCCATGCTGACCTTCAACACCTGGGCTCAAGCAGTCCACCTGCCTCAGTCTCCCAACGTACTGGGATTACAGGTATGAGCCACCACACCTGGCCTTAAAATTATTTTCTAAATTGTAGATATGCATTTTTATATGAGAGTGAGCATTTGACAATGCCGTGTCTACTACACTTTAGTCTGTTAGCTTTGAAACTGCTCAACATCTGAAACTGAAAATTCAGGCAGGCTACTCTCTGACCAGAACCTTCTATCATCTAAGTTTGCTAAAAAATTTAGCACTTGTCTTTCTTTTATGTCACTGAGACCTAAAGTTCATTGACATTTTTACTTTTATTTTTCTCCAGAAATGCCTGCCTGCTTCAATGACTTTCTTCCACAGAACCTCATATTCATCCTTATTTTTAATAATGTAAAATTTTCTCCCAGCACTTTGGGAGAAAGGCAGGTAGATCACCTGAGGTCAGAAGTTCGAGACCAGCCTGGCCAACATGGTGAAACTCCATCTCTACTAAAAAATACAAAATTAACCGGGCTTGGTGGTTCATGCCTGTAATCCCAGCTACTCGGGAGGTGGAGGCAGGAGGATCACTTGAACCAGGAGGCAGAGTTTGCAGTGAGCCAAGATCACACCATTGCACTCCAGCCTGGGAGACAAGGGTGAAACTTTCTCTTAAAAAAACATTATTACCCAATATTTTCATTTTCATAGCCTCTTGGAACAACTTTAACTTTAGATGAAACAAATCACCTGCTGCACTTGAGGTAATTGGTAGCACTTGGGTTCCTGGCTACTTTCTTCGGCTGGGTTCCCTAGAAGCAGATCCTGGGCTGGCACTCTTTGCAGGTGATCTAACATGGAAATATGCTTAGGCAGAAGCAGCAGAGCCAGGAGACACTGAGCAAAGCCTGGCATTCATGGAAGGCTGGCCTCAGCCTGATTCTGGGGGGGCTCCGAGGCATGCTGGATTTGCTGCCACAACCCTCTGCCAGTCATGGTTGGCTGTGGGCTCCCCCAGATTGCAGGAGAGTACACTCCTAGGCATCTAGGGTGAGGTAGCTCCTAGTAGTTGCAGGCAATTCTTCAGAGAATAGCACAGCTGTGAGCTGGCAGCAGCCAACTCCACTCAGCTCTAGAAATGGGGGTGGGTCTGTGTCTCTTTGTAGCTGCTGACTCCAGCTGTGTGCTCCACTACGTCACAGTCATACTGTGATCCTAATGCCCACTCACTGAATGGTTCTTTTTTAAGGACTGTTTTAAACTTTCCGGACCCTGCTAAACCTCCAGTTCCTCAGCACACACACCCTTCTTTCTCTGCAGATGGCCTTGGGCCTTGCTTTACAGAGAAAATAGAGGCTGTCAGGCAAAGGAACCCTCAACTTGCTGGCTCTAAATCCAACCTTCCCTGGCATCTGTGCCCACACCACCTTCCTACTCCCTGGTTGAATGGGACACCTGGCCTCTCCCCACCCCATGCACCTCCTGGGAAGACAGTCCGTTCACGTCTGAGGAGGACCAGACCCTCACAGCTTTGAGGAGACCATGCCCCTCTCTTTTATCTTCAGTGCTGCCCTCCCTCAGACCCTTTTTCTATTAGCATCTTGAAATTCACAGATTTCGTACATCTCACGAACAACAGCCAGGGGTCCTCTAAGCAAATCTGCATAGCTCTCCAGCGCCTGTCCTGTTCGCCCCCTCCCCTTCACAGCTGTCCATTTCCTCACTGCTTAGCAAGTCTGAATGCTGCTGATTCCCCACTGAACCCCAGCAAGAGAGAGAGGTCATGGATGTGGACACACCCTAAGGTGTCACCCTGCCTGCTGCCTCTGCACCTGTGTCCTACTCCCTGCCCTGGAGTGGAAGCCAGGTTGATGACTTGCTACTTACAAATTAATGAAACGAAGGTAATGGTTTGCCCCCATCCATAGGTTCTGTAACCTGACGGGTGATAGGCTGTCCTGCCTGTGTGTACATCACATTAAATAAGACTTTGCACATGAGCTGCAGCCTTCTGTGGGCTTCATGGAGCTGAAAGTCATGCGGGAAGAGTACTCATGGCTGTGAGCCTAGAGCCCAAGGGTGGCACCCACCTAATGGCCCTTGGTTTTACAACCGCAAGGACAGGTATGCTGCCAGCAACCTACACGAACTCAAAAATGGATTCTTCCCCAGTTGAGCCTTCAGATGACAATGCAGCCCACCAATGCCATGGTTTCAGCCTGTACGATTCACACAGGAATGAAAGTTGGAAAATTTACATGTCATGAAAAAAACATAAAAAATGGTGGTTTAGTTCAGAGTAATGAGTTCAGAGTAATTTATTTAGTGCTCTACAGCCTCAAATTCAATTTCCAAGTGTGATTTTTCTATGTGCATTCCATCAGTTACTCATTTGTACATTCATGTGAAAAAACAGCTCAAGATTTTTCTCAGAGTAATTAAGATCAGCCACGCCTCTTTTAAAGTATGATTTAACTAAGACCTACAGAAGGAAGATAAGAATTGCTGGTGTGAATACCAGCCGTAGAGCATTCCCCACATGAAGATAGGACAGTTCCATGTTGCCAGTCACATTGCCTTGAAATAGGTAATGAACAGATCGCTCATATTGACTGGCTAGACAGAAGACCCATGAAGTCAGGTGTCATTTTAACCTCAGATCAACATCAGCCTTCAATCACTGCAGGAAGAGATATGCAATCAAGGAGGAGCTATGCAACGTGACTTTGTGTAACACAAAGTTATGAAGGTAAGAAACCTACATCCGGCTGGAGGCAGTGGCTCACACCTGTAATCCTGCACTTTTTGAGGCCGAGGTGGGTGGATCACCTGAGGTCAGGAGTTCAAGACCAGCCTGACCAACAAGGTGAAACCCTGTCTCTACTAAAAATACAAAACTTAGCTGGGCATGGTGGCAGGTGCCTATAGTCCCAGCTACTCGGGAGGCTGAGACAGGAGAATTGCTTGAACCCCAGGAGGTGGAAGTTGCAGTGAGCTGAGATCGCACCACTGCACTCCAGCCTGGGTGACCTAGTGATAGTCTCTCAAAGAAAAAAGGAAAGAAATAAAAGACAAAAGAAAAACAAGAAACCTACATCCTTCAATTTTTCCTAACAGCAAAATAGGCTCATTTAGCAGCAGTTGCTTTGCTGATAGTGAGACACGTTGCTTAGAAGTGTGAAAACAGAAAACAATGAACAGCTGGAGAGAGAAGACCAGCAGTGTGTGGTAACCAGTCAGTCACACTGGGCATGCACTAAATATGTCCTGCTGTCACTGCTGGGAAATGAATGTTGTCAGTAATTATGAGCCTGCATCATTCATTCTAATAGGTTTTCCTGATAGAGAACACAGCCAAATAGGCAATAATTTTGGAGAAATTTCAATCGTGAGTTTTTGCTTATTAAATGGGCATCATGTTAGTTTGCTACTGCTGCAGGAACAAATTACCACAAACCGAACAGCTTAAAAAGCATGGGTTTATCATCTCAGAATTCTGTGGGTCAGAATCCTGGGCAATGCTCCTCTCCAAAGGCTCTGAGAAAGAATCCACTCACTCAGGATGCTGTCAGGATTCAGTTCCACGTGGTTGTAGGGCTGAAGTCCTTGTTTTGTTGATGGCTGCTGTCTTCACAATGCCTTTAGCTTTAGAAAAAAGGTTTCATTTTCTCTATTTGTTAGTAGTTCCTTTGTTTTTCTGGCTATCTGGTGTGGCTTCTATCTTGAATATTGGACCCTGGCATCTGAGTGTTCTTCCTTAGCAGGCAATGCAAAGCCATTAGGAGCGTGGTCTGCAGGGGTGAGCTGGCAGCCTGTAACCTTCAATGTTGAGTGTCTCTTCTTACTTGAGTCGCCCAACTGCTTGGCTCTGTTTGCCTTTTGGTGGTGCTTGAGGATGTCTGAGAAAGAGCCTCCAGTCTCTTGTTTTGGGGAGAGCCTGGCAGCCTTGGCTGAGGAGAGAGGGAGATTCCCATTTTGATCTTTCATTTCCAGCTGCTTGGTTCTTTACTTGCTGGTTGTGTGTGTGTTTGCAATCTCCTCATGCCTTCCTCCATGTCTGGATATGGAGGATTTCTGATTGAGTTCCTTTAGAAACCGTACTTTCTGTCTCCTGAGGGCTGGGGAGGGTGGTTCTAGCCATCCCTTCAGCGGAGACTGGCCCCTCTGGTTACTTGGCTATCCTGCTGTTCTCTGGGTGAGCTGGCTTCTTCCTCATGGTTTCTGAGGCATTCAAGCTTCATCTTCCTTTGTTCTGCAAACTCATTTATTGTTTCAACTTTTTGGCTTCATAAATTTGGTGCTAGGCTACAAGTGTCTCCTTGTGTCATTGACAATGGTGTTTACACTTTTTGTCCATAATTCTTTTTTCTTTGGGGGTGAAATATAAGACTACATAGGTTTTCACTTCATCATCGTGAAGCAAATGAAGCCTGCCTTCATTTTCAGGTGAAGAACCTGATATTCAGAGAGACTGGATGATCTTCACAAAATCACATAGCCATTTGTAGGTTTCTGGTTCTCAATCTTCATGTGATTTGCACTTATGGACTTGACAGTGACTTTCAGTTTGGCTCATTCAGCCACCAGTTGCCGCATAGAAGTGACTATATACATGGGAAAGGAATAGGGTATTGCATGAAACCAAGTTTATATTCAGATAAACAACCTGACCAGCTAGGCTGTATGAAATCTTCAGTGCCCTCACATCTCAGAAATGCTTATCACTGTCGTACAAACTGATCACAGAGATGAAGGTCAGCTCAGAGCCAGTCTCCCTGAGTTGATGTGGACATCCTTGAGGTCTCACTTGTCTGTGTCATGTCCCCAACATGGTACTGGAGCTTGGCCTGTGGGTAGCTATGTGGTGATGTCATGAAGGGTGATGGGGTGTGTGTCCTCGTGCTTGTGGCCCCGGTGGATCGGGGCAGAGAGAGAAGGTTGTGTGGCTAGTGCCTGTGGTACGCACATTTACCTGTTGTGTTAGGAGTGGAAAGTGTGAGTGAGCTGATTGTTGGCTCAGCGCTGGGCTAGACGTTATAGGTCGTCAGAATGGATCTCCTATAGCAAATTGATAGTTGCATTATAAGACTATAACCATGCTTGATTAAGCCATACATTTATACAGTACTTTTAAGCTTATTTGACTTCCATAAGAACACTACTGAATTATTAGCTCAAGAAGAATCCAAGGGCAGTTGGTTTCAGTAAGTATTCCCAGCCACAAAGAGGATAATCTCAGGGTGTACTTGGGTTTTCAGATTGTTAGGGCTAAAATAATTAATTAATATTGTGCTAAAATGATAATAATTTTCACTGAGCTCCTAAAATAGTTTTTATTATTTTTTACCTGAAATGAATAAATGTGGTTAGTAAACATTATGAAGGACTTTTAGCAGGAACTTATGTAAATTGCTGTGCATATTGAAATTTATCAGCGGCTGTTATTTCTGCTCAGCAAGGATCCAGCTAACTTCAAATTTTATAAGTATGTGCAACAACGTGCTTAAAACACACAAGAAAGAGTCACAAAAGAGGTGTAATGTTGAATCCAGGAGTGCTGAAATTACTCTAGCTGCTGCCTGATGTTTAATATCCCAGATCCTATTAAAATCTGTGCATCACTGCAGAGGCAAAAAGTAAGGAAGAGAATCTAGCATCATTTTAAAACTCTCACTGTCAAGGGATGATTGCATAGGAAAATGCATCATCCTATTATCAGCTGATTCAAATCCAAAGCTTACTTTTACAATGTTTCTATTGGAAGGATGATGATGTACGTTATAAGTGACAATCTCTCCAAGGCTTTCAACAATCTCCCATATGGAAAAAGAAATGACTTTATTATTAAAAAACCCTGAAAATATTAAAATAAAATACTATAGTCTTATTTCCTATTAATTTTGATATAATTGCCTTTTTTGGAAACACACGTACTTAAACTTTTTGATTAGAAATATTGAAGATTCAGAAAGTAGAGAAATCGAGCTTAAATCTATGGATGATACTTTACTTGGAGCAGTTTATTCTGTCAGTTCTTTCGTGAAAGGTTTATGTAATCTGCCCTCCTGTAGTGTTTATCTTGAAGGATAAATATATTGCATATAGTCGGGAATTACCTGTAAGAAACCTCAAGGACTGTGTGTTTTGTTGGTATCAGTGAGATTAAGCCAGATATGGTAGATGTGTGTGTGTTCCTGGCCTGTGCTATTTGTTACATTTGTTAAATTATGTGACTTTCTGTCACATAATCTGAAAGTTGCCAATGAGACAAATAAAGACAGAGTGGGCAGAGGGGGCAATGGAAACAATTTACATTTTAGTAAAGTATAGGTTAAAAGAAAAAGCCATCTGGGAAAAGTGCCACAGCAAACCTACCCACTGAGGGGCGGCTGGTCCACTCATGCTCCACTAGCAAACACGTACTTTGTAGCCTCCATGTGGAAGGTAGTTTACTGGATACACAAAAATGAACAAGACCTACTCCCGGGAAGTTACAGGTTGGTAGGGAGGGGGCAGTTTACAGGCAAATAAACCATCAGGATTTCAATTAATAGTGACAGATGCTGTAAAGGTGGCAGCACAATGAGGGAACACAGGGCAGTGTCTACCTACATCAGGTGGAGTGCTGGGGAAACACAGGGCAGAGTGTCTACCTACATCAGGTGGAGTGCTGGGAAACACAGGGCAGTGTCTACCTACATGAGGTGGAGTGCTGGGGAAACACAGGGCAGAGTGTCTACCTACATCAGGTGGAGTGCTGGGAAACACAGGGCAGAGTGTCTACCTACATCAGATGGAGTGCTGGGAAACACAGGGCAGTGTCTACCTACGTAAGGTGGAGTGCTGGGGAAACAGTCAGAGGGTATGCTGAGGCTTCGTTCAGAAATTAGTTGGCTAGAAAACGACAGAGGGCCTCCAGGCGGAGGGACTGACAAATCCAGATTAGGAACCAGCACGAGATATTTATTGGCGTGATTCTGTCCCTCCCACACGGCTGAAGATTGAAACTCAGGAGGAGGAGCAGAAGATAGATGCTGAGCATGTTCCTCGAGGCTCCTCGTACTCTGCTGTGAGAAATGAGGCAATGGAGCCTGTACAGAACCACGGGAAAAGTCTTCGGTGCTTTGTTTAAGATGAAGGGCAACCTATTCAGATCTGCCTTTTAGAAAGTTGCTCAGAAAGTAACCTGGAAGTTGAGGAATTTGAAAGGAGCACAGCAGGGGTCGCTGGTCTGGGACCCATTGTGCCTGGGACCTTAGCTGAGAAACTTAAGGTCTGGGCTTGTCGGGAGCCTGGCGCCTTGCCTGTCCTGAAGAGTGGCTCACCCGCACTGTAGCTGTTGATGGGGCCTATTCCTGGGAACATCCCAGGACTCTCCAGATGGCCTGTGCCTCTTCGAAACATGACAGCTGGGTTCCCAGGGGAAGTGTCCCAAAGGAGAGTTCAACAGAAGACATGCAGCAATTCCCACTCTAATCTTGTACACAGCTCTGCATCGCTTGGGTGTACTCAGCCCGTGGCGTCCATCGCAAGGTTCACCTGAGTTGAAGGTGAGGGAACATAGATGTCACTCATGATGAGAAAGAGGCAGGTTCTGGAGGAGCTTCTAGGGTTGCTGATATAGTTGTAGCTATTTTTGAAAAATACAGTAGGCTGAGCGCCATGGCTCACACTTGTAATTCCAACACTTTGGGAGGCCGAGGTGGGTGGATCATGAGGTCAGGAGTTCGAGACCAACACGATGAAACCCGTCTCTACTAAAAAAAATACAAAACTTAGGTGGGCATGGTGGTGCATGCCTGTAATCCCAGCTACTCTGGAGGCTGAGGCAGGAGAATCGTTTGAACCTGGGAGACAGAGGTTGCAGTGAGCCGAGATTGCACCACACACTCCAGCCTGGGCAACAGAGCTAGACTCCATCTCAAAAACCAAACCAAACCAAACCACAGCAGTGTTGCCGTCACCCGCGGGAGATGCATTTTTCTGTAAACCGGAATGTGACTGTCTGTGAAACAGTGATTTTCAGTGCAAAAAACACAGGTTGCAACAGAAGACAAGGTGCACAGTACATACGATGACAAGGAAGTAGGGTGGTGGCACGAGAAGTCAGATGGGGCCAGAACCTGGCCTCTTAGCCCGTGGTAGGAAACTTGCTTTTTTTTCTGTGTGATGGAGGTCACTGGAGGCTGCAGGCACAGAGGTGTTACCTCGCTGTGTATGTTTATTTTTAAGCTCGATGGCCCCTAGGAGAACATTGAATTAGAGAGGGAGAAGGTGGAGGTGGGGCCTGAGCTGCAGTGGAAGTGAGCAGCTGAGTGAGTGGGTAGAGCAAGCCCTCTGAGGAAATGGGAATGTGGGCAGAGAAATCTATAATTCTTGGGACTCAAGTGGAGTCAGCAGGTCTGTTTTGGGAGATTCATGTTTGAAGTCCCTTAGAAAGGTCAGGGCAGGAGATAAAACATTGATAATATGATGTAGTTCAGGGGTCCCCAATCCCCAGCCATGTACCAGTGCCTGACTGTCCACGGCCTGTTAAGAACCGGGCTGCCCAGCTGGGGCAAGTGAGGCTTCATCTGTATTCACAGCCCCTCCCCATCACTCGCATCCCCACCTGAGCTCCACCTCCTGTCAGATCAGAGGCAGAGTTAGATTCTCACAGGAGCCTGAACCCCATGGTGAACTGCACGTGGGAGCAATCTGGGTCATACGCTCCTTATGAGAATCTAATGCCTGATGACCTGTCACTGTCTCCCATCACCCCAGATGAGACCATCTAGTTGCAGGAACACAAGCTCAGGTTCCCACTGATTCACATTATGGTGAGTTTTATAATTATTTCATTATATATTAGAATGTAATAATAATAGACATAGAGTACACAATAAATGTAAGGGACTTGAATCATCCCGAAACCATCCCCCAATCTCATCTGCATAAAAATCGTGTTTGACAAAACCAGTTCCTGGTGCCAAAAAACTAAGATACTGGAGACGAATGTCGAAGTTGAGTAGAATTGGCCAAGTGAGTGAAGAAGGATGATGATTTGTCATCCCAGGGAGAGGAAATTGCTTGAGAAAACCACAGAGGCAAGAAACTGGAGATCTCTGCTCTGGGTATGTCTTTGCATGATGAGATTTAAAGGCAGCGGCAGCTCCTCTAGGGCAGAAGGGGTCCACTGTCTCTGATGGCAACAGATTTATAGCTGTCAGTATGAAATTGTTCCCTTCTCCTTAATCCATATGCTCATTAATCTATGGTATCTTTCCCCAAGGAGTCTGCACTTACTGTTATTAATTTATTTATCTATTCATTTTTGATATGGAGTCTAACTTTGTCACCCAGGCTGGAGTGCAGTGGTACAATCTCAGCTCACTGCAACCTCTGCCTCCCAGATGTAAGCGATTTTCCTGCCTCAGCCTCTCTAGTAGCTGGGATTACCGGCGCCTGCCACCATGCCCAGCTAATTTTTGTATTTTTAGTAGAGACAGGATTTTGCCATGTTGGCCAGGTTGGTCTTGAACTCCTGACCTCAAGTCATCCACCCCCCCCCTTGGCCTCTGAAAGTGCTGGGATTATAGGTGGGAGCCACCGAGGCTGGCCTGTTGATCTCTTTAAATATAACATGCAAGTACAGAAAGCAGCAAAGCACAGTAAGCAGAGGCTTGTGAGTTAGTGACGGACACAAAAGTGATTAAAAAAGTAAGAACATGGGGAGTGCACAGGCTTGTATAATAGGCATTCCAAGAGTAGGATTAACTTTGAAAGATTACGTGAGTTCTGAAACAGAAGGAAAGTCCTGGCCCGTGGAATGAAGCACAGGGCATGAGGGAAGAGGGCAGGACCGAGGCTCCGTGTGGAGAAACACCCACACCCTTCGTATGGTTGAGCTAATGGTGCAGCGGGTGTTAGAGTTTAGTTCTCTGTTCGTGCTCAAATCTCATTTTATGTTGTAATCCCCAGGTGTCGAGGGAGGGTGTCAAGGGAGGGACCTGGTGGGAGGTGACCAGATCACGGGGCGGTTTGCCCCGTGCTGTTCTTGTGATAGCAAGTTCTCAAGATATCTGAGGGTGTTATAAGTGGTGGTCTCCCTTGCTCTTCTCTCTTCTGTCTCTTCCTGGTGAAGAAGGTTACTGCTTCTCCTTCTACTGTGATTATGTTTCCTGAGGCCTCCCAAGCCACATGGAACTGTGAGTCAACCAAACCTCTTTCCTTTATAAATTACCCAGTCTCGGGGAAGTTCTTCATAGCAGCTAATCCAGAGGGGTTTTTGCCTGAAAATATTTTAAAGGTAATGAAACTGGGAACAGTCACCTCAGAGAGTATGTGTCAGCAAGAAGATTTCAAAGGACAAGGTTACACTTCTACCGCCTGAAAAATCAATCTAAGGACTGTGTGCTTCAACGCCGCCTACTCACGTTGGCGTTATAAACCAGCGGGCTTCTGAATGTCCATCTAGGATCTGTGCATGGGTAGAGGACCTCCTGTACACCAAACCTTCTTCTCTGAAGTCCGTGTATCTGTGCATGGCACCATTACCTCACACAAATTTTGCACCCAAAATATTTGCAAACAATTTCCCTTTTCCTATCATTTAAAAACCTTTTAAAAATTTGCTCTTAGACACTGAAAAAGATATATTCCAGTATGTTTTTATTCTTCTTTAAAGGTCACATCTTTGCTAGAGATTTGACATGCATCTTTGCATTTTATCCCAAAACACCCTATAAATATGATTGTCATTCTATTTTACATATCAGAAAACAAGGAATCTAAACAGACAAGAACCTGCATGTCCCCAAACTTATGAAAAGTGAGACTAGGATCTGAAGCCTGTTTAATCTCACCCCAAAGCCCATTTGTCTTTCCCCACACGGCGCTGCCTTTCTAGGCTGCTTGGCTTTCTCTTCCTCCTTCTCTTGGTTAGTTCCACGCTGCCCGCTTCCTTGTCCCCCCTTTCAAGGCAGGGCCAAGAGAAAGAAAGCAGCAAGCATGGTAGAAAGTGGCTCTTCACAGCCTGTCATTGTTCTGAATCAGCCTTTTCTGCTCTCTCGGCTAAATTCACTAGCCTGAGAGTTGCCTATTTCATTCTTAGTTGCTAACTGCTCCATCCATACTGGATGGTTAGTAATAAAAGAGTACCCTCTATGCAATAAATGTTGACTGGACACCTGTTATATGAAATGCAGAAGACTAAATTGTATAGAAAGACCTCTTCCTGGTTTCCGAGTAAATTTTCTTCAAAGGGTGTGATACTATGAAAATGCCATTCCTCACCAGGGTTGCCTTTGCCACACTTACGTTCTATGCTATGAGATGAGGTTTCTGTCCAGTTCAGTTCAACTGTACCACACATTATAGTCACCTCTTGGGTTTCATGTACATTTTATTCAACACGAGGATTAATACCAGAGCTGCTATTTCAGCTGCTTTCCCCAGCTCCTTCCTACTTCCTCTGCAAATTAAAAGTCAGCCCGTGGTGAACTGTTGGTCAAGGCCAAGGAATGAATCTTCTAGTGGCCAACTAAAATTAGCATGTATCAGACTGAAGAAAGCTTATCATAACACGAGGGTCATTCACTTGCTCTAGATTATAGCTTTTTATTAAAGCAAATACAAATTATTTAAATAAGCAAACTAGAGTTGTAAAGTTAAGCCAGCTGTGGGGTTATTTTCACCTGCCTATAAAGCATTCTGCGACTTCCAGTTAAATTATGTTGGTTTAGGATTTAGAGTATTTTAACAATGAAACATATACATTGTCCGATTCCTCATAAATGATCAACAATAAGCCTGTTTTGAGCATCTCAGAATTAATGTCTTTGTTTATAACTACTTTAGGATTCCTTAAGTTTCAATTGTGAAGATTAAAAGATAATTAACAAACATGTAATGAGAT
The DNA here is from genome assembly GCA_028533165.1 of Leontopithecus rosalia. Lineage (NCBI taxonomy): Eukaryota > Metazoa > Chordata > Mammalia > Primates > Cebidae > Leontopithecus > Leontopithecus rosalia. The sequence goes on from CM052661.1 coordinate 106,649,604, forward strand.
GCTACCACAATTGACAAAATTGAGCAATTGCTTTATTATAGGAATTTCTTCTTCTTCTTTTTTTAAATAATGAGGCTTCTTAATCCTTCTAAAAATGTAAAAATTTAAAAGATACTTTTGTCATTCTAAGTCCTTAAGGATGGTGGAATTTTAAGTCACACATTTAATGCTTCTTGCCAAAAGCCTCATCTTAGCAGCAGAAAATATATTCACTATGATAAATTATCATCGACAAAAGGTAGGCATTTAATAAATATTTGTTGAATGATGAATGAAGAAACAAATGAGATAAGGATCAAAATTTCTATCAGACTAAGAATTTTGCAAGTTAATTTAGCCTTATTTAAAGAAGTCTTAGTTTGAATTTTTTAACAATTTTTGGATATTATAGGAAGGGATGACTATTAATAGACACTTTGGCAATAAAAGACCATACCTAGAAGGTGTTTTTCTACACAGTCATTTTCGTCTTGGGCATTATGCTCAGGGGATAGTAGTACCATTATTGTTTCCATAGGAACCGTGATTTTTTTAAAAGCAGAAAGGAAGGTGAAGAGAAAAGAATGCACAAGGAAAAAGAATTTTTCTCAATACTAGTCCGTGCCTCCCGCGGTATTGTGGAATATTAATTGCATTGCTTATCGAAGTAAGAAATAACAAACCGAGAGTATTGCAAAGAAAACTGCTCCAAGGGTTTTCAGCTACATGGATTTACAGTGTAGCAGCTTCCATCCACAGGAGTAGGGAGTCTGATCTTCGGGGCAAAACTAAAACTGAACAGAGTCGACATGGCTAAGGAGGTGGCTTCCTGGGAGTGAGGTGTCTCTCAGGTTTCATTTCTATGCACCTGCCTCTTGACGAACGGCCTCCAGGATGCCATTCCTCCCCTTGCGTCATGCCCTCTCTTGCTTCCTGGGGAGGCTTTTTCTGCTATTTACATGGCAGTTTAGTTTTATTAATGCATTATTTCTCCTGGGCAATATAGGTGTTGCATTTGTTCATGGTGTGGTGAATGGAACTGTCCCCTGTATTTGAACAGGGCCCCACAGCAGGTGAGAGGACAAGGGGTCTACATTATTACCTCTGGGACTGTTCAACAGACAGCACTAAATACAGAGCTTGTTCTGACCACTTACTGCTTTCACAGTTGCCAGTACGTGGCAGAGAGATTGGTCTCTTATAGAACATCAGGGGAAGAGATTAAGCTCCTTAGAAACTTTAGCTGTGATCATTGGGTTGAGAGAGCCATTAGGGGTTGGAACAGTGTCTAGTGAGTGCTGTAACACATTACCACAAATGGGCCTTATAACAAACAAACTTTATTCTCTCACAGTTCTGGAGGCCAGAAGTTCAGAATCAGGGTGTCGTTAGGACCACGCTCCCTCTGCAGACTTTAGGAAGAATCTTTCCTTCCCTCTTCCAGGTTCTGCTGGTCCCAGGTACTGATGGTTCCTGATTCTGGTTCTGGTACTAGCAGTTCTGTGTCTTGGTGCTGCCAGGAACTGCTGGTTTCTTGTCCTTGTGGTTCCAGGTTCTGATGTTCTAGGTGCTGATAGTTCTAGGTTCTGATGATTCCTTGTGCCCTTGTTTTGGTGGTTCTTGATTCTAGCAGTTTCATTTACTGGTGGTTCCTGGTTCTGGTTCTGGTACTAGCAGTTCTGTGTCTTGGTGCTTCCAGGAACTGCTGGTTTCTTGTCCTTGTGGTTCCAGGTTCTGATGTTCTAGGTGCTGATAGTTCTAGGTTCTGATGATTCCTTGTGCCCTTGTTTTGGTGTTTCCTGATTCTAGCAGTTTCATTTACTGATGGTTCCTGATTATGGTTTTTCTATGTTCTGGGGTCCCAGGTTCTGGTGGTGTCAGATATTGATGATTCCTGGTTCTGGTGGGTCCTGGTTCTGGTGTTTAGGTTCTGATAGTCCTGGGTTCTGGTGGTTCCTGATTCTAGTAGTTTCATTTACCAGCGATTCCTGGTCCTGGTGGTTCCTGATTCTAGTAGTTTCATTTATTGTAGTACACCAAATCATGTACTACTGGTCTGTACTAAATGGTCCTGGCGGTTCCTGGTTCTGTGTTCCTGTGTCCTGGTAGTTCTGGGTTCTGGTGGCTCCTCAGTTCCTTGGCTTGTGCCTGCATCACTCCAGTTTGTGACTCCTACTTCTCATGGATCCTTCCCCTTGTCTGTGTGGCTCTGTAACCCCTCTCCTTATAAGGACACCAGTCCTCATACTAGGGCCCACCCACATGCAATAGGACCCATATTAACTTGGTTACATTTCAGAAACCCTATTTTGAAATGAGGCCACAGTCACAGGTACTGGGGGTTAGGTTTGAACATCGCTGTTCTGCACAGGCTGCAATTTCAAGATGCTGGTGGGAGCTTGGCCAGAGATTTTGACTTTAAAAAGATTAATGAGGGAAACAAAGATGACAGTGATACCAAGTAATGTTTGTGTTTTGAGGGGATGATGTCCAGGTGAAAGTGACACTGAGCAGTCTCTGTGTGTGAGGGTGATGTCAGATGCACCTGGTAATACTCTGAATTGACCATTGCCCAAAGTTCAGACTATACCAGGAAACCTCATTCTTACCCAAACAGCCATCTTGGAAGAGAAGAAATGAGTTGGTCACTGTGAGTGGAAGAGAGAATATTTAAAAAGTTAATATTTATAAATTCTTATGATAAATATGAACTGATGTGGACTGCAGGCAAGGCCATACCCAGAACACATGCTCTCTAGATTACCCTCTTTAATATATCTGCGTGAAAATGTTTGAAGTAAATCTTAAGGTACTATCATGTTTGCAACTCTGTTGAGCTCTCTGTGTTTTGTCAAAAATCAGGAATCGGGAAAACTTGGTTACTGTTGTCTGAAACTTCCTTTGACCAATTCTTTGTTTTCAGCTGGAAATCATTTTCTTTCTGGATTGAGGAGAGAGAGAGAGATAGAAAGAAGCTAGACACTTGCTTGGCCTCATGTCCTTCTGAGATGCCAGTTATTATCTGTATGATGATTAACCTCAAATATGTATCTTCGGTGTAGGTTTTCTGCAAGATTTAGTTCAAAATCTTCCAATGCTTTCCAGGCCTCTCCACTTTAATAATCACAAAGATAACAAGGCCTGATAGAATTGGACTAAACATCTTCCTCCTAATTCAGCTTCTTCTATGTGTATTAATTAGATTGACATTATTAGTAATAGAGGGATATGACATTAATAAGAAGGTAACAACTTTCACACAATATGTCCATTAACTATTCACAAAACTTACTCAAGAGCTTAAGCTAAATAACTTGAATAGCTGTAATCTGCATTATTATTTTTTCTTATTATTGATAAGAGTAATTGCCCCAAATAATTGTTTTAAATTGCCATTGCCCCTACCAGTTTCCCAAATCAAATCATGTACTACTGGTCTGCAAATTTCAGATCAATTGCTTCTTTGATGCACAAGGCTAGACTTGACCATTCTGGAGAAAGCATTGAATATCATAATCCTTAGTCAAGGGAAAACCAGGTAACTCTCCTTTTCTAGCCCTTTAGCCATGTAAGCACACATAATTGAGAGGTGATTTAATTTTGTGTATTTATAATACCATAAGTATAATCAGATAAAATATCTTTATTATAAATAAATAGTATGTATATAAGATTCTAATAATATGAATAACAAGTGGTAATTCTAATAATTTTTTAGCACAATGGAGTTTAGAAACTCTTTCTCCTAAATTTTTATAAAATCTTGAATTCTCAGCACATTTCTTCATTCAACAAATATTACTTTTGGCCTATCAGTCACCTGACGTGGTGAGGGTACTAAGAAGGTCTCAGGAGAAAATAATTTCGTTGGCAGCTTTCTATTAATTGTCTGATTTATTATACACCAAATTGATTATTCTTGCACTTAAATTATTTATGATCAATGCCTTGCATTTGAGTTTAGAATCATTTGTAAGTACACTAAAATATTCTTCTGTTCCCCAAGAAGTCTCACACTTGGAAATTCTGGATCAAATATTCCTCATCCATTATGTCAGGGACACACATTTTAGGCATGCACAGGCTGCATAGCAATGGATTATGGATGGCACTCTGTGAGGACAGGGTGAGCCTGTGGCTGCTCCTGTGAGTCCTGAGCTTGTCCAAGCTCTGCACCTTGGCTGCAGTGAGGTTGCCCCAGCTGCTCTACACAGATGGGCATGCACAGTTTGAGGCCCTGCACCCCGTTTTCCAGGCTGCACAGTGAGGTTTTGGCTACGTGGTCAATGAGGCAGAAAAGATCTCTCAGGAACTATGGTACTTATCAGCTCTTTCAGTCACTGCAGTTTTTAACATATAGAAAATGCAGTGATTGAGATCCACCAATCAGGACCTTTCTTTCTTTTTTTTTTTTTTTTTCTGAGACGGAGTTTCGCTCTTGTTACTCAGGCTGGAGTGCAATGGTGCGATCTCGGCTCACCGCAACCTCCGCCTCCTGGGTTCAGGCAATTCTCCCGCCTCAGCCTCCCAAATAGCTGGGATTACAGGCATGCGCCACCATGCCCAGCTAATTTTTTGTATCTTTAGTAGAGACGCGGTTTCACCATCTTGACCAGAATGGTCTCGATCTCATGACCTCATGATCCACCCGCCTCGGCCTCCCAAAGTACTGGGATTACAGGCTTGAGCCACTGCGCCCGGCCTAGGACCTTTCTTAGAGGGATTATAAATAAAAGATTATTTTCAGTTGACTATTTTAGTGCTGTTAGATACATCCTTAAATTTTCTCTTGTAATGCAAACTCAAACCATGCCATTTAAGAAGGTCACCCCATTGTAGTATATAGAGAGATGACACATACTTGCAATAGAAGTTATAACACTTTCACAATGCTGTTGATTCCATTTGTGAAGGGAGAATGTCCTCACAAGATGTGGCTTTGCCTTGTCTAACATCTACTACTAATGGCAAGGTGGAAGACCGAAGGTGGTGTAGACAGTGTCGCTGGTGTAGACTCTATGTTTTGGCCTCAGGCTACAGGTTGCCAACACCTGCTCTCCATCATCTGTTACACTGCAGCACAGGAATTCTGAAATTCAAAAGAATTGTTGAACTACATTGAACCCAGCATAGGATCCAACCTAAGCAGTAGGCAGATAGCCTTTTTGAGACAAGAAGTCTTATTGAAGTTGTGAGACTATATCCTCCTTTTAAGACCTTCAAATTTCTCAAGTGTCTTATAGTTTAAAACTACCATTGTAAATATGTCCATTTTAAATTGCCTAATGGTTCTAGAATTAGTTAGCCATGATCGTATTTAATAGAGATAGATTGTATTACATATATCTGTGAGTGCAAGGTATAATTCTTAAGAACTTTTTGAGGTAGACTAGATGTTTAAACTCCCTGAGTTTCAACAAATTATCATCTATCTTCGAGAGTTTCTGGAAGGGCCAAGTGAAGGACCACGCGTGAAAGCAACAAATGCAGTGTCCCACACGTGGAACAGAGCCTGCTAACACTGGGCTTGCGTGGTTTTGTGGCTCGATTCATGAGCAGCCTTGCTTGGGTTCGCCCAGCTATTTTTCTGCATTCTAGTACTTAGGCATCTGCCTTTTTTTCTTTTTTCTTTCTTTTTTTTTTTGAGACAGAGTTTCACTCTTGTTACCCAGGCTGGAGTGCAATGGTATGATCTCGGCTCACCGCAACCTCCGCCTCCTGGGTTCAGGCAACTCTCCTGCCTCAGCCTCCTGAGTAGCCGGGATTACAGGCATGTGCCACCGTGCCCAGCTAATTTTTTGTATCTTTAGTAGAGATGGGGTTTTACCATGTTGACCAGGATGGTCTCGATCTCTTGACCTCGTGATCCGTCCGCCTCGGCCTCCCAAAGTGCTGGGATTACAGGAGTGAGCCACCGCGGCTGGCCCTGCCTTGTTTCTTTAGGACAATCATTTATGGTACCCTTGCTGCTGCCCCCCACAACCACATCCCTTTTTAGTTCCTGGGAGACAGAGACCCTGGCCCATCCCTGGCCCGTCCCTGTCGGCACTCAATCACCCGTGTTGGGTGGGGCCCATTCCTGGTCTCTGCAGGCCCAGTTATGCATCTTCAGGAGGTGAGATGTGGGACTGGGTTCAGTGGGTAATAAGTGGCAGAAGAAAGAGGAAAACACATTTGGATATAAGAAACTCTAGAATATGCTGGAGTTGGTAATTATTTGGTGTGAGAAAATAAGGGAAGGAAAAGACATCACACTAAAAGATTTCTTTTATTGCTGTGTGTTCAAGGTGAAGGTGCCACTAACAAGCATGAAGAGACATGAAGAAATAATTAGTTTAGGAAAATTAACTTTTTAAATAAAATGTATTAAATCTATACATAGGTACAGAGAGACAACGCAGACACCCACGTGACTGCCACCAAATGCACAAATGCTAATAGATTGTGGCATACATATTTTAGATGTGTTGTAGAGAACTAAAATATTACATGTGCAGATCAAAGGCTCCCTGAGCTCCTCCCAGCCCTTACTCCCCTCCTGTGTTTCTAATGAGTAACCATTTCACTCGGAACAACCTTCCCATCCACATTTGTGTTATTATTTTATTTATATTTTTGTTATACACATATATTTTATTATGTGTGTAATATTTAATGTGTTTACTATGCTGTTTTTATATATACACAGCGAAATGATCACTAGAAGTAAATTAAGATACTTATAATCTTAGTTTATGTGTGTGATAAGAACACCTAAAATCTATTCTTTCAGCAAATTTCCAGTATACAATATTATTATTATTAACTATGCAATATTATTAACTATAGTTCTCCTGCACCATTTTAACTCTTTTCTTAGTTCCAAAGCCATTAACAAATACGGTAGTTCAGTGTGTTTTGAGAAAACATACATACATGCCTGGTTTGTTTGAAATTATGTTTCTGAAATGTTCTATAGGACACTCAATGAGGAATGAAGTTGAGTCTCTAGATCCAATTGGAAATAATTGATATTTTAGCAATATTGCGTCTTCCAACTTGTGATCATAGAATATCACTCCATTTATTTAGATCTTTGATTTCTTTCATTAGAGTTCTACAGTTTTCCATAAAAAGATCCTACACATGTTTTGTTAGCTTTATACATAAGTGCTTCATTTTTGGTGCTGCTTCAAATAGCTTTTAAAAAATTTTAAATTCTAATTGTTCATTAAGTAAATATTTTAGAGTTTTGTTATTAAATTCACTTAGGTATTCTCTCTTCTTTTTTCTTTTTCTTATTAATAAGGTTATCTCTTCTGTTATAAATTCTAATACATACATATCTTCTAATTCATTATGTATAATATATGTAGATATAGATATTTTTGTGTATGATATATACATATGAGCTATTTTTCTATATCAATTTTATAATCTACCTTATTAAATTCTCTTATTTTCATATTAATGCTCACATCATAAATTCCAGTTAGCTCATTTTCTTCTTTCTGGTTGTTTCTGATTTTATTCCTAACATGTTGCTCCTGACTTTAGTGGAAGTCTCAAGTTTTTCTTCTTTAAGAGAGATGATGCATTTGGGCTGAGACATACAAGAAATATTACAAAGTCCTATTTGTTTTTATATTATTGAGTGATGAATTTTGTCAAATGTCTTCTTACATAGAAAAGAAGACATTTGACAAAATTATGTGTGTGTGTATACACACACACAATATATATATATTATATATATATAATATGTAATATATAATATATATAATATGTATATTATATATATAATATGTAATATATAATATATATAATATGTATATTATATATATATAATATGTAATATATAATATATATAATATGTATATTATATATATATAAAATGCTTTTTTTTTACGTTTAATGTTTTGGTTAATGTGTGTATTAGTCCATCTCACGCTGTTGTGAAGAAATACCAGAGACTGGGTAATTTGTAAAGAAAAGTTTAATTGACTCACAGTTCTTCATGGCTGAGGAAGCCTCAGGAAACTGACGGTCATGGTGGAAGGACCTCTCTTCACAGGGCAGCAGGAGAGAGAATGAGTGCAAGCAGGGGAAATGTTAGATGCTTATAAAACCATCAGATCTCATGAGAACTCGCCCACTATCACAAGAACAGCCGGAGGAAAATGGCCCCATGATTCAATTACCTCCAATCAGCCCCTCCCACAACATTTGGAGATTGTAATTCAAGATGAAATTTGGGCGGGGTTACTGCCAAAGCATATCTGTGTGCTTTCTAATAATGAGCCGCTTGAATTTTTAGAATAAACCACATTGCTCATGATGTACTTCTTTTTAGAGAAATTATTTTGTACTTAATTCTTTTTCTTATAATTTTTTGTAAGAATTGACTGGGATTCTTTGTTTTTGCTGATTTTTAAGTGAAATGTTTTTCCTTTACTTTTTGGATGGATTATTAAACCAGGACAGCTTTCTTGTCTCACAGATTCAGAGTTTTTCCTGTCCCTTAAATTATGCAGGCTTCAGAGTATGATAAAAGAGATGAACTCGCAATTTCTGAGGTTGTTTTCTCTGCTCTCCTTGTTCCTTTTATCTTGATCATCCTGATGTGCAGAGTTTTGTTCTGGAAGGTGTCTGGTTTTCAGTTTTGAGGTTGACAGGACCCCGGCCGCAGGGCAATTTCAGCATCTTTAGAACTTCTCATGGCTTGCTTGTCCTCATTCATCTAGCATTTTGTATCTATGCAAGTGAATGAATGCCATGGAATGTTTCTACCACGAATACATGAAAAATGTCTGAGATGATGGCTATCCTAATTACCCTGACTTGATCACTGCACATTATATGCATGTATCAAACTATCATATGTGTCCCATAGATATGTATGATTATTATGTATCAATAAAAATAAAAACTAAACAAAACCACAGCACTGAGAGACTAAATGCTGACCTCACAGAAGGGGCTGGCTTTAAGATAAACTTACAGTCTTGCAGTACTTTTATGGATATGAACACAGACAGCAGCAAGACATTTTGTAGAGCAGTGTTTCAAACTGCAGCAAATGAAAACATACTCAATTTCCTACAGATTCTTGATATGACTAAGAGAAACCCAGTGAAGTATCAGTAAGGGAACACAAATTCCTGCCTCTGCCTCTACCTCTGCTTCGTGTTGGGATTCCTGAAAATCTGTACTGTGTGGAATCTGGGTCAGCTGTGGTGACCTCTCCTTTGCTCTTGTCTTGCCTTATTAAAATGAATGCAGAGTGATATAATTTCTATAAGGGGAAGAAATCTGAGCCACAAGTAAAACACTTCGCATACCAAAAATTCAACATGTGTTTTCAAAATGTCTTCAGATGTAGTGGTATCTGACATCCTCCTCTGAAACAAAACAATATGTCAGGTTTTTGTCTGAATATTTATTATCTGTAACTGTGTTTCAGTGAGTCCTAAATCTCCTTTGTTTCAGTCAGTCTCTTGTGTTTTTACTTAGAAGCCCTTACTCAGTGCTTGGGAAGTCTGCATAAATAAAATGTTTACCAAAGCCAAGCATTAATGCAAATGAGTTTTTTGAAACAAAAATTGTTATTATTAAATATTAAATTATAATACTGTTATCAAAATTTTTCAAAATACATGCACTTAATCAGAAAATACAAAAGATTATCTGTCCAAAGAACATTTGTTAACCACTAAATTGATCCTATATATATTTGTTATATGAATAATATAATGGGGGCATTTATAAATTAATGTCCTGGTTAAAAATTAATGTCCTTATTATTCATTTTTTATTTTTAATAAACTAATGCCCTATGTGTTATAAACCTAAGGGAACTGGGACAGGAAAAAGGATTAACCATATCTATCTATATGTTTGAAGGGATAATGTATTTTTTTTTTTTGAGATGGAGCTTCACTCTTGTTACCCAGGCTGGAGTGCAATAGGGCGATCTCGGCTCACCGCAACCTCCACCTCCTGGGTTCAGGAAATTCTCCTGCCTCAGCCTCCTAAGTAGCTGGGATTATAGGCATGTGCCACTGTGCCCAGCTAATTTTTTTGTATTTTTAGTAGAGATGGGGTTTCATCATTTTGACCAGGATGGTCTCAATCTCTTGACCTCGTGATCCACCCGCCTTGGCCTCCCAAAGTGCTGGGATTACAGGCGTGAGCCACCGCGCCCGGCCCAGGATAATGTATTTAGAAACATCCCTGTTAACCATCTGAGTAATTATGCACTTGAGATATGCTAGATTTTTATGGCAGAATCTTCAGTAGATGGATTTCTTGTGTGTAATTTGCAAGTTTTTATACATGAATGTGTAATAATATAGATGTAGTAATATAGTAATGTAGATTAATATGTAGTCATAGAGATGCCTTGTGAACTTCATAGGTAGAATAAACGTTTAATGTATCATCAAGACCAGGACAGATTTGAGAGTCAAAGGAAAGATGATTTATAATTACCCTACTGAGGGAGTCTAGGTACTGCTAACACCAAATAGGATGTGTGGTCAGCCCACTCAGGGGTCGTGACTTCCAAGTGTACCCGTTACTATGTACGTACACAAATGACTTATGTTTGTAACTGTGACCTGAGTCTTAGGAATCACGGAGGCTCTGGCCTGTTAGGACTCTAACTTTTAACAATCAAATTATTCAAGAGATCCAATTTTCTGGGAGGCTGAGGTGGACAGATTGCTTGAGCCCAGGAGTTTGAGACCAGCCTGGGCAACATGATGAAACCCCATCTCTATAAAAAATACAAAAATTAGCTTGGCATGGTGGTGTGCACTTATGGCCCCCGCTACCTGGGAGGCTGCAGTGGGAGGATCACTTGAACCCAGGAGGTGGAGGTTGCAGTAAGCCAAGACGTGCCACTGCTCTCCAGCCTGGGCAATAGAGAGAGACTCCATCTCAAAAAAATAAAAATAAATAAAAAACATGAAAGTTATCTATGTATCCATGCGTCAATCACCCATCTGTCTCTCTTCATCCTACTGACCCATTTTTTTTTTTTTGAGACGGAGTTTCGCTCTTGTTACCCAGGCTGGAGTGCAATGGCGCGATCTCGGCTCACCACAACCTCCGCCTCCTGGGTTCAGGCAATTCTCCTGCCTCAGCCTCCTGAGTAGCTGGGATTACAGGCATGCACCAGCGTGCCCAGCTAAGTTTTGTATGTTTTAGTAGAGTTGGGGTTTTACCATGTTGACCAGGATGGTCTCGATCTCTTGACCTAGTGATCCACCCACCTTGGCCTCCCAAAGTGCTGGGATTACGGGTGTGAGTCACCGCGCCCGGCCTCTTGCTGACCCATTCTTATTGAGAGTGGTTCATCTTTCTCGTAGGAGTGATGATGAATTTTTCCTGGTTCAGTTCAGCCATTCATTGTTTCCTGGGCTTCTCTGAAGCATTTAACACTGTCTGATTGAAATTCTCTCTCCTTAGCTACTGTGATCCCATACTGTTTGAATATTATGTTTCTAATTTCATTTGCTGACCTTTACTCTTTCTCCTCTGTTTGGTGGCATGTCCTCTAAATGTGCCACAGAACTCTGTTAAGCTTCTTTGCAATTCTCTTTTTCTTGGTGATTATGTCAGCTCTTATATTTTTAATAATCTATACCTGGATCCTGAATCTGTACTTCCATTCAGATTCTACTGCTGTTCTCTCCTTACCTATTAAATCTTCCCACTTGGACATCCTATACCTGCCTAATTCTTAAAATCCAAATTGGTTTTGTCCCATTTACACCTTGTTTGCCAAGAACACCCTCTCTCCAAGCCTCAAAATGTGGAAAACAGCCATCATGTCATCCTGAATTTACTCCAAAAACATCTTTTCAATTCACTGCTACGTATCTTCCAAATGCCCCAGTCTAGTTCAATTCGTTAACTTGAAACAGAGATTATTAAACCTATAATATTTGCCCATGCTATTTTTATTCTACTAATCAAATTTATACATTGTGATCTCATTCACTTTCTCAAAATCTGCTCTTCATGAGTTTTGTCTCTGTTCCCCACACCATCAGTGAATATTTATTCCTCAAGGAGCAACTTTCAGGCTCCTTATCCTGAACTGAAAAGCCCGATGATCTTGTCACAGGTGCTATAGACCCTACCTTTCACTTTTGCTTTCAGTACTGTTCACCTGACCCAGCCCTCTGCCCACCCTTCCAAGACACATGGCCATGAGACACTGCACTGCCCGTTCCTACCTGGTTTACTGTGCCTTTCTTAACCTCTTATCTTCTGCAAACCCATCCTTTTCTCCTCTCTGACCAGGGCCATCACCATCCTCATAATGACAGCCAGTGACCAGTCCTGCCCTGGGACCTGGGAACAACCCAAGAAGCCAGGATCAGCCAGAACCCCAGGTCTGCTGACTCCTCCATGTCCCCTACCAAGGCCAGAGAAAGGCAGAACCCTCACCTGAGACAGATGAATAGCTTGGGGCCCCATCAACCTGCTGTCCTCAAGGACAACCTTTCATAGTCAAGTATGCCTTTACTGAAGTCTTAAGTCTCTCAAACAATTCCAAGTGTGATTTATGAAGGGTCATGATGTTGGATGAAACTTCCTGAAACCAAGTCTCAACCTTATCTTTTTAAGGCTCAAACCAAGTTCTAACATTTAGAGGAATTAGTTATATTAATCAACTTTGTATTATCCTTTTAGTCTCTGATCAACATTTGTTGCACCAGCTTCTCGCACAGGTGATTTACTTTTGAAGTCGGTTCTCTCTTAGTGACGGGTTCTCTCCTCGCCTGGCCGCTGTAAGCACTCGAGGACTTTCTCTGTGGTTCCTTCTTTGCAGGACAGTCATACTGTCTTTTCTCCATCACGCACTGAGGAACACTTCCTGATCCAATAAGTTCAAAATTATGGGCGGTTTCTTTATTAATTTGCATCTCTGAACTTTATCGTGGTGAGACTGTGTTACCTTAGTATATGTCGTGGGTAGCCCATTCTCTAGTTCTTTATCTGCAAATGTGTGAACGAAACCCTCGGTTTTCGGCTGAGTTGTGCCACCTAAAATTGTAATCAGCTACTTCGTTCCTCCTAGATGGGAGTTTTTCTTTTCTTGCCTGGAAACAAAAATTATAATTCTTGGTAGAAGAAATACGGGTCAAGTTAGTAATGATATAAGAGGCAGAGTGAAAAGATTTGTGAATTGCAAAGGACAGGAAATCCTTGCTGCTTAACTTGCACATTGGTGAGCTCTTGCTGCATTATGTTGTCAACCAAATAATGGAAACACTTTCACCAAAATCCACCTGGAGAGGTCATCATGCTTTTCACCAGATGTTCTTTCAAATATTGCTCTCCCGTTTCATCACCGTGGGTCCTGCAACTGAGTGCTGTATTTTGTTATGTCAAAGGGAAAATGCCTTTGGTCAAAGTGCCTTATTGTTCATTTTGTACAGTGTGCACTTGGACTGAGAAGGAAAATGGAAGTTGGTTAAAAGAAACAGTATGTGAGTCTTACTTTGACTCTGCCTTAGAAACTATGCATGTGTGTTTAATTTTTTTTGGCTAAGTACTGGTACACAATTTCTTATCTGCAATTACAAATCTTAAAAACTTTAAGAAATAAAGATTTTTGTTTGTTTTTGAGACAGAGTCTTGCTCTATCCCCAGCCTGGGCTGGGGTGCAGTGGTGTGATCTTGGTTCACTGCAACCTTCCCTTCCCGGGTTCAAGCGATTCTCCTGCCTCAGCCTCTAGAGTAGTTGGGACTACAGTCATGAGCCACTACACTCGGCACATGTTTGTATTTTTGGTAAAGATGAGCTTTCATATGTTGGCAAGGCTCGTCTTGAATTCCTGGCCTCAAGTTATCTGCCCGCTTTGGCCTCCCAAAGTGCTGGGATTACAAGGGTGAGCCCCTGCAACCAGCCTGAATACATTTTAAAATACATTTTTTACTGTTAAATATGCTCTGATGTAGAATGTTGGATAACAGGCACTATCCCAGAATCTCCTGAAATATTATGTAATATGAAAAAAAAAATCTTAGTTCTGAAGCAGATCAGGCACCAAGAGTTTTAGCAAAGGGACTGTGTACCTGTGATACGTAAACACTGGGTGAATAACTAAAAAATTATAGAATGAAATTAAATAGGAAGTAAACTATCCTTGTCTTCAGCCTTAATTTTATGGAAAATCAGGCCAGTGTAGTAAAGAAAGAAGAAAAAAAATCAGCAAGGGAAAAGTACTAGTCAACTTGGAAAAATAAATCTTTATATAAAATATTATAAATAATATGTGAGTTTTGCAAGGTTGCTGGAAACAAATTAATATGTGACATTACGGAGAACTACCTGGAACCTGGAGACCGTCATTCTCAGCAAACTGACATAAGAACAGAAAATGAAATACTGCATGTTCTCACTCATAGGCAGGTGTTGAACAATGAGAACACATGGACACAGGGAGGGGAGCACCACACACTGGGGTCTGTTGCGGGGGATAGGGGAGGGACAGTGCGGGAGGGGAGTTGGGGAGAGTTAGCTGGGGAGAAACGCCAGATGGAGGTGAAGGGGAGGAAGGCAGCAAATCACACTGCCACATGTGTACCTATGCAACTATCTTGTATGTTCTTCACATGTACCCCAAAATCTAAAATGCAATAAAAAAAGAAAAAAAAAGAAATAAAGGTAACCACATAGATAAATACAAAGGGAAAAACAAATATAAAAGGAAAAATACAGAAAAAGATTTAAAAGTAAGCATTTAAAAATATGCCATTTACGATATCACCAAAAATGTTATTTCTGCAAAAATGCAGAAACGCATATACGCATGCACCAGAAATGCCAGACCCACTCACAGCAGCGTCGTTCAAAATAACCCCAGCGTGAAATCAACTCAGTGGCCGTCAAGAATAAAATGGATGAACCTGAAAAAAAGAGTGAGGCCTTGTCTCTGCAAAAAACTTTTTAAACAATTAACTGAGCATAGTGGTGTGCACCTGTAGTCACAGCTACTTGGGAGGCTGAGGCGGGAGAATCTCTTCAGCCTGGAAAGTGGAGGTTGCAGTGAACTAAGATCATGCCGCTGCACTCCAGCCCTGGCGACAAAGCAAGGCCCTGCTTAAAAAAAAAAAAAGTAGAAGGATTCATTTAGCAAAAACCATACAGTAATATGAATGGAAGAATTGCAGCTCTCTAGAACAATGCTAGCACAGTGGAAGACCTGCTCCCAATATATCAACGTGGATTCAACATCTCTCAAAGTGATTGAGTGATCAGTGAAAAAGAAAAAAGACAAAATTTTCTTCAAAGCTGGGCCCAGGGAGACACCACATAAAGCCGCTCCGTGGATGTCTAAAATTCCCCTGAAAACCTCAGTTCTTTGTTAGGCCCTTTCAACAGGGAGGGTGGGTGAGGCTACACACACGGGAGCGTGATCTTCCGAAAGGAATACATGTGTATTGTAAAAGCAGAACCACGGGAAGGTAATTTTCTGTGTGTCAGCATCAAAACTATGCGCTTTAGCAAGAATAGAGGTTAAACATGAACTTACAGTTATCGGCAAGACTACACCTGGCTCACGGCTGCAGGGGATCAGGGTCTGACACAGGACAACCAGCCTGACCACAAAGCTGCAAGAGGAGGGGCTCCACGCAGGTCTGGAGGAGCCATGGGAGGAGAGAGACTTTTGCATCCTCATCTCCACCAGTGACAGGCCCTCCATGAGGGTTGCGTTCCCTTTCCAGGGCTGTAATTAACATGCCTTTCCTGGGAGAGGAATCTGGGCAATCAGCCTCTCCATAACACGTCGGCTTATAGGCTGTCTGCACTGAGAAGTTATTACGCGCTGTCATCTCTCTCCGGCAGTCAAGCTGTGTGGTTTGCCTTTTAGACGGGAGTTCCTGTTTTTTCAAGAACAGCTCAGCAGAGCCAGAGTTACAAGCTACATTTGAACTCTTCACACTATTCTTTGTATGAACAGTATAGAGCATAAAATGTACAGTAAAGCACATAGTTCATCTCAGGCAAACTAAGTTTAACATAGCACAATAAACGAAATGTCAACCACAGTTTCTTCTTGCAATCTCAAATGTCTTGAATTTTGCCAGTCCTTCTGGAGGCCTGGGGCTGCTTGGTCACCACCGAGGGGTCTGGCACGTTCCCAGCACTAGTGAATCTCAAAACACGGTGATGCCTGAAGGAAGTGACAGCAAATGATTCTACCGTGTCCGCTGTGGCTTTTCTATGTTCACAAAGAGACCTTCTCACAGGCACATACATGATGCTGCTTCCCAGTGAGAAACTTCGGAGAGAAGGGAGGAGGAGTCTTGGAATCTTTTGAGACTAGAAATGTCCCTTTCTTGAGGCATGCCGCATTTGTGTGCATTTGGACCTCGGATTGCACCTATGTGCCTCCATCGAGGGCTGGTCTGCGGTAGGCAGGACTTGGAGACATGGGGCCCACCGAGGCACAGGTGATCTACCCCGAGGCTGCAGGGCAGAGAAGAGGCACTGGTTCCCTGTGGGAACTGGGAACTGAGCTCCACAGGGCTGCCCAAGTCCTGTGACCTGAGAGTGTGTGGCTAAGGAGCAAGTGGGGTGGGATGCTGGCCCATCCCACCCAAGGTTGTACAGTGGTGCAGGGGTCCCAGTGCTGGGAAGAGCTGCCATGCCAGGGCCCATCCTCTGATGCCATCCCTGATGAGGTAGCCAGGGTCTTGGGACAGGGCCTGGGACAGCCCTGCAGTGTGGGCTCTTAGGTGGTCCTTATGTGCCTCACAGTGACTGTCCCAGAGCCACAGGTTCAAAGCTGAGTGGTGGCCTCAGGGACCCTTCCAGAATGTGCATGAATATTTACTGGAAAGAGACCATTACCCAAAGCAACCAAAAGCTTTGAAAAGACAAGATGCATTTTCTCTTCCATGGTGGGAAGAAGGGCTCACCAAGGCAGCTGAGTTAGCACAACCAAGAGAGAATCTTTCGTTTGAACACACGTGACTAAAGACAGCCTGGGGCATGTCATGTCCACGTCATACATATTCATTAACTGCTTAACCATTACGTCAGAAGTGAATCCACTTTCCTTCTTCATGTCTTTTATTACTGTGAGATCAAAAGACTCCTGAAGGAAATTTGCTCCCGTGTTTAAAATGGAAGCCCAGCTTGTCCTTCTGAAATGATGCATAAATAATTCACCCTCAAGAGGGAAGCACTGGACATGCTTCAGAGGCGCTGAGCTGGGAACCTGGGGCTCGGAAGCCAGGCTCTACTGTGCTGGAGCCCAGGAGGATGCGGCCACCCAGTGCGCTGCCCCCACACCTGGCCTGTGCTCCTCTCATCCCGGTCCGGTCCTAAATATCAAATTAAAGAGGGATAAAACTCTTTTTAAAGAATCTGTTAGATGTCTACATGGTTCAGAGAAGCGTCTCAAGCAAACGCAGGGCTTCATAATTTGCGATTTGCACCCAGAAGACAAAACCTGCTTGGCTTTGAACTAGTGTGGCTCTCTTGGCTGACCAAACTTGGTTTTTAAAGATGTAACACTCTTCAGAAATACTTAAGATTTAAGTTCAGCACCATAGATTCTGAGACGTTTCTTAATGACAGCCCTTTTGCCTTCACTGCTCATGTTTACAGACTCCTGGAAGTTATTGGTTTATCGTGTTAGTTGTGAAAATCCATCCTCAAAATCCAGTTCCCACCGCCACTGAGAAGAGGCTGGAGCGAGCGTGGTTAGCTGTTCTTGGTCTCCGTGGCAACAGGCATCGCCCCTTCCTCTGAGCAGCTGGCACTTTGACGCCATCCATGACGTTTAAAGGAAGAGCTGGTTGTGAGGAGCAGACGCCCATGATCACCAAGTCATTCATTCTATTCCAGCCACGAGGGCAAGTGATCGCTTCTTCCCACTTCGCTGTGGGAGAAAAGTGAGTCAAGATTCTCACACAGAAACTCTAAATGTAAGAAAGTCTTCCTTAGTGACTGCTCTGACAATGAACACCCTGTAACATCGCTGCAATCTTTTATTTTAAAAAGTGGCCAGATAACGATGTGAGTAAGAGAAACTGATGAGACCAGACGGAAGGCTTTCCTCCTCTTTGTGAAGACCTTAGGCACAGCGGTGTTTGGCGAAGTGATGACAACCTCCTACGTCCTCTTCAGGGAACTTTTCTTCTGAAAGGACTTGGGTTTTGTTCATCAGTCTGAGTCACAGCAATTCGTGAACTCACTGCCTCTTTTGCATTTCCTAGGAGGGTAACGCCAGTTGCCTTAAACCTTTGAAGCCTCAGTTTCTACCACAAAAGGTAAAAGTATAAATACTAATGATGTTAGAGGCGATTCTCTTAAACACTGACCCTTAGAAGTGCTGGACAGTCCACTGTCATGATTCAGAGCATTTATCAAGTGTTTGAATATATATTTTGGGATTACTCTAAGTTCCACACCAGAGTGTCTAAAGATTGGCCTCCAGTCTTATGAGGCTACAAGATCCCCCGACGCCACTAAACAGGAAAACTCACTGTAGAGGTCAGAATGGTGCTTCATCGATATAAAATGTGTTAGCCGTGTCACATTTATCACATACAGCATGTTTCTTGGTCAGTCAGTAGTCTTGCACTGGAAACATGTTCTGTGCAAGACCAAATTTTGAAACTTGTTCTGTGTAAGACCAACTTTCAAATATTGTAGAATAAAGAACAAATTTGACGTATGGCTTCTGCTGTCAAGAAGCTTACAGCTGACGGTTTTGGAGTCAGCCTCAGGGGAGAAAGGTACTGCTGGAAGCAGGGTTGGAAGCAGGAAAGGAAAGTGCATGGACCCCCTGGCTGAGCCATGCAGCTGGGGGTGGTGAGAGGAACTGGTCAACACCTGATGTGACCAATCACTCAGAGACTTTCATCCACTGGGTTCCCTTCTCACTTACATCCTTGCTGTTCACCGACTGGGCTTCCAGCACTGTGTGGTCTGTGCCTTAAAGATCACTTTCCAATTGATAAGATTTATAAACAATTTTTTCTTTTTCTTTTGAGACAGAGTCTCTCTCCGTCGCCAGGCTGGAATGCAGTTGTGCAATCTTGGCTCACTGCAACCTTCACCTCCCGGGTTAAAGCGATTCTCCTGCCTCAGCCTCCCGAGCAGCTGGGGTGATAGGCGTGCACCACCACGCCCGGCTAATAGTTGTTATTTTTTAGTAGAGACGGGGTTTCGCCATGTTGGCCAGGATGGTCTCAATCTCTTGACCTCATGATCCACCCACCTCAGTCTCCCAAAGTTCTGAGATTACAGGTGTGAGACACCAGGCCCGGCCACAATTTTCTTTTAAAATACATTTAATTTATTGAGTCATTGAATGAGCAAAATCCTAAGCAAGGTGCCAATCCAGGAAATAAAGAAAAAGCTCTGGGTTTTGATATAGTCAATGGATTAATACAATAATGAATGTGTTTTTAAAAATATGTAAGAATTGACTAGACAGCAAGACTGGCTTGGGTATATCAGGTATAGAAAAAGCTTCAGTGGTTCCATATGCATTTTAGGATTGATTTGTTTCTATTTATGTAAAAAATGTCACTGGGGTTTTGATGGGGACTGCCCTGAATCTGCAGGTCACCGTGGGTAGCACGGACGTCTTGACAACATTAAGTCTTTCAATCCATGAGCATCACGTCCTTCTGAAAACTGGAGCCATCACAGTTCTTGATTTCAAAATGCATTACAAACCAACAGTAATTGAAAAAGGTCTGGTGATGGCATGAAGACACATATAGATAAATGAAACAGAAGACAGAACCTGGAAATAAATTCCAATTACCTGGTTAACTGATACTGGATGAGGTCCCGAGAGCACACTGGAGAAAGGACAGCTAAGTAACTCCCTAACTCCCCCAAGCAGGAGACGCTCGGCCATTTTGGACAAACAGCGGGCACTTTCCCAGCGTTGGTGCTGCCGCATAGCCGGGGCACCCTCCAGCAGCCCTTATGCGGGCGTGACAGACAGCTTAGAGCATCTTGCCTTAGGATCACTTTGTTCACAGTGTCACCTCAGTTCCATGCTTCATAACCCAATAGTCATTAGTAAAATTAAAGGTTAAAATGAGTATATATCTTTATGATTATAAGTAACTATAAGATTATATAAAAGAATAACTATGTGCTTATATTTCTAATTCTTTTCTAAATCAATATTGATATGGGAACAGGTTGAGGCTTCAGACCCTCGCCACGGCACTTGTGGGGCTTCCCCCCTACAGTCTATGAGTGTGCACATATGCATGTGTCTCTGTGTGCATGTATTTGTGTGTGCACATGCGCATGTGTCTGTGTGCGTGCATCTCTGAATGTGTCTCTGTGTGCACGTGTGCACGTGTGAATGTGTGAGTGTGTGTACATCTGTGAATGTGTGAGTGCACGTGTGTCTGTGCATCTGTGAATGTGTCTCTGTGCATGTGTGCATGTGTGAGTGTATGTGTCTGTGTGTGTACATCTGTGAATGAGTGCACATGTGCCTGTGTTTGTGAGTGTGCATGTGTCTGTGTGTACATCTGTGACTGTGTGAGTGCACGTGTGCCTGTGTCTGTGTGCATGTGTCTGTGTGTACATCTGTGAATGTGTGAGTGCATGTGTGTCCGTGTGTGCATCTGTGAATGTGTCTCTGTGCACGTGTGCATGTGTGAGTGTGTATGTGTCTGTGTACCTCTGTGAATGTGTGAGTGCACACGTGCCTGTGTCTGTGTGCATGTGTCTGTGTGTACATCTGTGAATGTGTGAGTGCACGTGTGTCTGTGCATGTGCATCTGTGAATGTGTCTCTGTGCACGTGTGCATGTGTCTACCCTCCCCCTGCATGCAGAGCTTAGGGTACTTAAGGTACATCTGGAGATAAGGGTCACCCCTCATACCTGAGACAACTTTGAGGAATCTTCGCAGCTACCACAGCAAGAGGTTAGCATGGAAACCAAGCATTGTAGCCCTTCACTCCGAGCACAAAAGAACCACCAGGACCGCAAGCAGCTCATTAAACAACCCTCGTGCTCTGCTCTCCTATGATGCATCCGCCTTCCCCATCCTTACAGAGCTTCTGAAACGCTGAGTCAGGTCTCTTCCTGGCTCTCTCACCCTGGCTTCTTCCCTCCTAGAAAAGTGGGAGGGGTCTCCGGGCGGCCACACCGCCCCACCCCACCCTGCTCTTCCCCAGCCCCTTCTCCTGCCCCAGTGGGTACCCACTGGGATCCTGGGTACAGTCTTCCTTACTTTCTTCACACTTTCCACCACCTTAGAGCTTTGTCCAGGATAAAACTCTTCCTGGGCTCTCCTTTCCTTCTGCTCCCTCGAAAGTCCCCACATTTTTCTGAAGTAAACTCCTCCCAAGAATCAAGGTTTGGTTCCCATGTCACCATCTTGTTACATCCCTGCCAAGTCATCTGGGTTGGACCAGTTAAACTGTTGGCCATACTTGGATAACTTTTTAACAAGATCCTTAGTTTATTCAAGCATTCATAAAACATGAATTACATGCACATAGGAAGCCTTTAGAGTAGCATTTTCTAGTTTGCATCATTTTCTTTTCTCTCCCTTCTAGGTGGTGTCAACCTCTCCTGTGCAGAAACCAATTCAACTTTCTATTATTGTTATTGCTGTTGTTACTGTTAGCATTATTTTAGTGGCAGTAGACAGAGTACTGTGGTTAAGAGCTTAGGCATCTGAGAGGCTGAACTGCAAGGAGAGTTTATGTCACTGGAAAGATTAACAAACCGCTTTCAGCCCCAGTTTTCTGATCTAAATGGAGTTAATAATAGGATTTATCCTCTAAATTGCCACAAGGCTTCAATAAGTCTGGCTACAAGTGACTTGTTGCACAGTGATGTTAATAAACGTGAACTGTTGATATCATTCTCCCCAGCATCTGGTACAGTGAACCTGCAGGTGCCCGTAGATTTCATCAATCACGTGGAGCTGAGAATGAGCAGAGCGCTGAGCAGGGCTCTCCAGAGCCCTGGATTTCAGGCCAGTGTTCTGCAGTCGGAGGGTCGAAAGAGCGTCCTTTATTAATACAACGTGGTGCTTCTGTTCCTTTTATTTTCTTATTTAAAGTTGAAGGAACTTAAGAAGAAATCAAGAGTGAATGGAATCTTTTGGCAAACTCACTCATCTCAAAAGGCAGAGCTCTAGTTAATTAGCAGCAGGAATCGGATACTGAAGAAAAGGAGAGGCTGGGGGAGACTGACACACTGATGTTTTTATTGTTAAATGTGTGTGCAAATTAGGAGGATTCCAAGAAGCATCAATCTGGACTGTAGCAATTCCCTGTTCCAGGGCTGGAGAGGAAGAGCTTGTTCCTCTAATGGCAGAAAATGCTTTGGGATGGGATTTGACTCCATTCACAATACTGTGTCTCACTCTTTAAGTCTGGAAGCCTCGTGCTGTGAAATCTGGTGATGACCTAGGGTAATGTTTCTTAAACGTCTTGGTTTCAGGATCTCTTTTTAATCTCGAAAGTTATTGAGAACCTCAAAATAAGTTTAACTTTGTGAGCTATATCGAAATTTAGAAAGGCCCTCTAAATAAATATCACAGCCTGAGGAGAAGAGATTAAATAAGATATATCTTTGCCCCAATAAAGAACAAAAATGTATAAGTTTGTTTTAAGTAAAAGGACACTTGTTTTTTTTTTTTTTTTGAGATGGAGTCTTGCTCTGTTGCACAGGCTGGAGTGCAGTGGTGCAATCTCAGCTCACTGCAATCTCCACCTCCCAGGTTCAAGCAATTCTCTGCCTCAGCCTCCGGAGTAGCTGGGATTATAGGCACCTCCCACCAAGCCTGGCTAATTTTTTCATATTTCTAGTAGAGACATGGTTTCACCATCTTGGCCAGGCTGGTCTTGAACTCCTGAGCTTGTGATCCACCCACCTCAGCCTCCCAAAGCGCTGGGATTATGGGCATGAGCCACTGCACCCAGCCAAAGGACACTTTTTAAGCAAACTGTAAGATGACCTTAGAAAAAGAGAAATGTTTTTGCTTAAAATAGAAAGTTTGCATTGAACCTATATTTTGTTTTTCCTGCTTTACTGAAGTGTTGAGGCATTTTGAAATTTAGATAGACATTTTAATAGGCTTCAGAGAATGAGAAATAAGAATATGCATAGTATTATTTTCTTTTTTTCTAAATTTTACTTTAAGTTCTGGGATACATGTGCTGATCATGCAGATTTGTTACATAGGGATACATGTGTCATGGTGGTTTGCTGCAGGTATCCACCCGCCATCTAGGTTTTCATCCTTCCAAGTTAGGTATTTGTCCTGATGCTGAGGATACACATGTTATTGCTGCATTGAATTTCCACGTACTTCAATGACAGAAATTCTCTAAACAGTGCTGTCTAAATGTGCTGATGCAGCTGATCTAGCAAGAACCGTGGCCTGTTTGATAACCCCAGCAGGCGAAGCATATACACTTCTCATTGTGTGAGTGTGGAAGCAGATTAGATATTAGAGCTTCCCTTTCAGATATAATTCCTTTTCCCTTGTCAAAGCAATGCGACTTCCTCTACTAAACCGACAATGCCATAAAGATAAAACGTATTTTGATTCACTTATCACTAAGGAAGTAAAGTCTGGTTTCTAGGTATGACTTTGTTGCCATGGAGTCCACACTGAAAGGCTGTCTTCCTTATTCGGTTATGGCTCCATCTGCAATTAACACTGCATAGGCAGGCCTGACATTAGCCGAAACAGAGGCTTTGCTTTCGGTGAGGACCTCTGGCATTTAGAGACTGTGTTTATGTTTTCCTCCCTCTTCTCCATCTGGGACTCTATGTTGATAAAAAACAATAGTTTGACCAAACTATGGAGCTAGGCCCACGTGCAGAAAGCGTGCTTTTTGTGTGACATTTCCTAAATAGCTGAGTGTATAAAAAATCTTGCCATTCCCTGACAAATTCCTAGATTACAGCCTCCTTCCGGGAGATACTTTCTCATTTTGAATTGCTTATGATTGGTAAGAATATTGAAAACCCACATACTGAAATGTCTTATGATAGTTATTCCTGTTTTCATGATCCCAAGCGAGCGTCTGAAAAATCTAGAACCAATGTTTTCCAAGTGAATACATTGTTGCTCACGCTTAACAAAACGCCACATGACTGAATTGTTCATCATTCACTGGAATCCCTCTGTCTTCAGTGTGAAACAAGAGCATGTCTCTCTGGTCTGACCTGTGCATTTGGAGGAAACCT
The DNA here is from genome assembly GCA_028533165.1 of Leontopithecus rosalia. NCBI lineage: Eukaryota > Metazoa > Chordata > Mammalia > Primates > Cebidae > Leontopithecus > Leontopithecus rosalia. The sequence continues at coordinate 106,673,792 of CM052661.1, forward strand.
GACAGTTTCTTTACAATCAAATCTTTGTTGCAGTCTCTGTCTGCAGCCCGCGCCAAGCATACAAGTTTGTCTTCACTCACAACTTCACACTTCTTAGAATCTGTAAAAATCCCCATTTCCTGGGCACTCTGCTGCTATTGGCTGTTCTTTGATGACTCTGGGTATTCACTTGAATTAAAGCCAAAAGTCTTCCTTGTTTCATCTTTGGAAGGTTTGACTTAAGCACTTAACATACAAGATTAAGAAGAAGGAAAATGGGTTTATTGGTGTTTGGGGGAAAGAAGGAGGGGCAGGAGGCTGTGGAGCCTGCATTGCTTCAGCTCCACTCACTCTGCCCAGCCCTCCCAGGCCAGCCCTCCTCCAGGGGAAGGTGAGGCCTGCCCACGCATGCCTGTTGCATGGAAGTGGCTGGACCAGCTGCCACATGCAGGGTCCCTCTGAGATGATTCCCTGACTGTGGATGAAAACTCAAGGTTTGGGGCAATGTCTCAGGGTCACCTCTCCAGTGGGTGTGCACCCACCCCAGCTTCCACCTCAGACCAGGGCTTGATCCTGAGTTATCCCAGGCACCTTGGACCCCCCGACCCACCTGTCTTCAGGAGCCCATTCCAGGAAACATAGAAAGGCTCCATGTTGATTTATTTTACTTCTAAAACTCATTCAAGTTATTTGTAATCGCTGAGCATAATTTCTGCTCAACTGATACATTTTAGTTAAGGAATCAAAGTTTAGTATTCAAATAATTTTCACATGATTGCTGTCTTGCTGACTAGCTAACATGATTCTTCACTCCTTTTCTTCCCGTAATATTTGAAATTTTAAAACGGACTCACTTTTCTACACTTCTCCTTACTTCTGGGCAAGATAATAATTATAAAATTCTTAAGAAAATTTCCCAGACAGTAAGCATTACTCCCAATTCACATTGTTTCCTTATTCCTTACAGATAAAAGTCTAAGACTCAGAGACAGTTGAAATACCTTTACAACCATGTTAGTAATTAAAATAGTTGAATTTGGCTAGCCAAAGCCATGTAGCTCTTCTGGTAGAAGCAACACTAGAATTCACAAATGTAAGGTTTTCATTAGGAAATTATGCATAGTAAAGGGAAATAACACATAGTTTATGATTTAGGAAAATAATTCAATAGTTTCCTTTTTTGTTTGTGTTAATTCTTATACCAATAACACAAATACACTTCACTCAGAAGCTTTTTTAAATATATTTTTATATTTTTCATGGTTTCATATTTTTACATTTACTATCTAATGTAAAATAGGGAGATATATGTTAAATAATACATTACTCCAAAATAATATTGAATTATGTACCCTTTTCTCAATAGTTTGAAATGTCACCTTTGCCATATACTGACGTTATGTATATTTTAAAATTTACAATCTGTTTCTTAGCTTTCCACTAATCTGCTTGTCCATTTTTTTTTTTTTACTTTTGAGATGGAGTCTCGCTTTGTTGCCCAGGCTGGAGTACAGTGGAATGATCTCGGCTCATTGAAACCTCTGCCTCCCGAATTCGAGCAATTCTCTGCATCAGCCTCCTGAGTAGCTATAGTTACACGCCTTTTGTGCCACCAAGCCTGGCTGATTTTTGTATTTTTTTAGTACAGACAGGGATTCACCATCTTGGCCATGCTGGTCTTGAACTCTTGATCTTGTGATCTGCCTGCCTCAGCCTCCCAAAGTGCTGGGATTACAGGCATGAGCCACTGTGCCGGCCCTGCTCATCTGTTTTCAGACTAGCAGCAGTATAAATTTGAAGCTTTAAACTACAGTTAGTGTTGGCAAAGCAGACCATTCTTCTCCTTAATCATTTCTGAAACCTATGGTGGTTACTGATGCTCAGGTAACTTTCAAGTGAAATGTAGAATGATTTTTTAAAGTCTCATAAGAATCTTCAATGGAATCGGAATGTGTTTCTAAACTGATCTGGGAAGAGAGGACACATTGTCAGCACTGCACGCTGCCCACACAGTAACACTGCATGCTTCTCAACCTGACCGCCATCTCCTGTGACGTTTATCATTGCTGCATCTTAGAGCTTCTCTACAGTGTTTACCACTTTTATTCCTACATTAGTTTTAAAAAGTCAAACTGAGAATATGAGACCTTTTCAAATAAAAGTGTATGTCTCATTGACATTTATTGTCAGAGAAGTATACTTGGGCTTATTTCATTTTCATTCTGAGATTTGAAAAATTATCCATACTATTTCTCTGCCGATGAATATAAATTATCTTTTCATTTCTGTTTTCTATAGATTTTTTTAAAAAGAATAAATTCATTAAAAATTTTCAATTGTATTCAAAACAACATTTAAAAATATATTGGAATCTATATGTTTCTATTCAACATAAAAGATAAACTTTTTAGTTAGATTTTCTTAAGTAAAATAATAAAATACACAAATTTATTCTTTTTCTTAAACTGTCTCATTTCACTTCTTGATTTTTATGGCACAGTTTGGGAATTTTTATAGTTTTCAAAAACTTATTAATATATATACAAGAAGTGTCTTAAACTTTTTTGTTCTTGAGTTTTATTTTAATCATTTATTTTTAATTAACAAATAAAAATTGTATATATCTATGGTGTCCAAAATGATGTTTCGGTATATGTATACGTTGTGAAATGGCTAAGTCAAGCTTTCACTCTATCACCTCACATACATGTGACTTTTTTTGGTAAGGTGAGAACATGCAAAATCTACTCTCTGCAACTTTCTACTGTTCAACACACTGTTTTCAACAGTAGCCATCATGCTGTGCCATAGTTCCCTTGAACTTATTTCTCATGTCTAAAATTTTGCATCCTCTGTGTTAATTATACATAAATAATATTGCTTTCTAAAATAAAATGTTAAATGTTAAAAAAATAGACTCAGTAAATAGAGTTAGTAAATGATTATGAGTGTATTAACATACAAAATCTAACTTAGTTGCACTTATACATACATTTGTCTTCTATTCTCATGGTACATTCTATTTTATGTTATTATATCATATTATGTTAGAATGTAACATTATTATAATATTGTTACAATTAACATCTTCTATAAATAGGATATTAATTAAAATAATATTTATAAAATTATACACAAACTTGCAAGCAGTGAAAATATAATTAAAAACAACCTTCTCTTGTACACCTAATTTCAGGTTCCCCAAAGAAGCAACCGCTGACTTGCAAGTTTCTTGGGGAGCATGGCAAAGCCATGTGTATGTGTCTTTACCATAGATTAACCCAAAGCTATCAAAATAGACCTGCTCTTCTTTGCAGAGCCTTTGTCACTCAACAAGAAAATTTAGAATTTTTCATAGAATCCTAATTCTAAAAGCAACCTGATTATCTACTGAATTGAGGTGCTAGATATAGGATTTCTTTCCTAATATTTTGCTGTTGAATACAGCATATGAAGGAGCAACATGTATTCCTGTTATTTATTTAAAAGAAATGCATATTGTACTGTTTCCAAAAAGAGTTGTAATTTGGATTATTCACCAGGAATGTATGAGCAGAGCAGTTTCATTAAATGCTTGCCATCTTGTACATCACAGGTGTAAATGATAACCTAGCACGCACTGGATATGAGCAAGATAAGAACTCAGGTTACTTCCAGGTCTCTGTAAGTTTAGGACTGTGAGGCGGGCACCCGAATAGTCAAAACCCTAAGTGTTAGTTAAAGAAGCAGCCTAAATTTGGTATTAAGTAGACTGAGCCCTGGGGCTGCCTCCAATCTGCCGGAGATCAGAAGAGTTTGAGCTGGACAGCGTGCCTCAAAGTCACCTGTTAAGAAGGACCTTTTGGGCAACAGTGTTTCAGAAAATGTGTAAAATGAATTGAGAATGGAGTGGGGATCACTGGCTGTCAATCAGTTTTCTCAGCTCAGAGAGAAAAGACAAAGCTCTGAGAGTTAGAAGGTAGATGGAACCACACTTGGATAGAGTTGCCAGAGCCAGCCAGCCCTGATTTGCGATAGATTCGTTTTTCTAGCAGGGTTTGCTGGTGCTTGTTCTGTTTTTTGAGAAATGAAAGCTGGATAGAGAGTTGCCAGAGCCAGCCAGCCCTGATTTTCGATAGATTCATTTTTCTAGCAGGGTTTGCTGGTGCTTGTTCTGTTTTTTGAGAAATGAAAGCTGGATAGAGAGTTGCCAGAGCCAGCCAGCCCTGATTTTCGATAGATTCGTTTTTCTAGCAGGGTGTGCTGGTGCTTGTTCTGTTTTTTTGGGAAATGAAAGCCTGGTGGTGCTTGATTGATTTATCTCCCTTCTCTTTTTTGCCTGGGACCTGACTGGCTTCAGTTGATAATCCTCGCCCATCTTCATGTTCATCTGCTGCAGTCAGACTCCACAGATGCAGTCAGTTTAGACCTGATGCCACTTCACTTTACAACCTGAAGAAAATTGGATTTGAAGAAAAAAGTGAAAAGCAAGTGACCCTCCAATCTCCTTTTTGTCTCCTCTTCTTTTAGTCTCCCTGTTACTACCATATTAATTTTACCTGTAGTGTTCAGAGTATAGGATGCCTGACAGGCACATAAGAAATTAAAAACTAAATTTTGTCACACATTTTAGTGGCATTTTAACATTTCAGTTCCAACCTTGACTTTTGGTTAATTGGGTCCTGGATGTAGAACTGTTTACTTCTTGAATCCTAAAGATTCTGGAACTGTCATATCTGCATTGCCCATTGCCCTAAAGATCTTGGCTACATCGTGAAAATGCATTCTGAGGTGCCAATCCAGGTGACCTGCAGCAGGCTCTCAGGGGTAGTGCCTGGGAATCTGAGTTTCTAACCAGCCTCCCACTTGAGTCTTATGCAAGGCTTATGCTCAGGAATGGCTTCACTCCTCATGCCACCCGCTTGGGGACACTGGGGGACGGTGCTGGGCAGGGAACCACCTAGCAGGGGTCAGAGGCTGCTCTGCTGGTTCCAGTCTAAAATGATGAACCCTTACACTAGAGCTGCCTGGCATTACCACTGAGAGTTAATTGGCATAATTATATGATGTTATTCAAATCCCTTAGTTTAAATTTGTAGATGCTGGAAATGATGACAGTGAGCTGATTTGCCCCAATGTCTGCTCTAGGCTGGGCTGAGCCTCCTTCCCTGCAGTGTTTGCTTTCACACCTGATAGGATTGACCCACAATTTCATCCTGATGCTTGAAGCATGGCTGGTGCTTCCCACACACCACTCCTGGGAGCCCTGAAACACAACTGCTCACTGGGGAGAAATGGAAAAGGCGTTTGATGCCATGATTACGCCATGAAGTTAAATCCTTCTGGGCAGGTGTCGGATTCAGCTGAAATTTACCAGGATACCCAGTTAGTAAGGTGTCAGATAAACTACAGGATTCTCAGGTAAATTTAAATTTCGGATAAATAAATTATTATTTTAGTGTATGTTCAAAATAGTGCTCACATTGGGTATACTTACACTAAAATTCCTCATTATCTGAAATTCAAATTTAACTGAGAAGCTTCTAGTTTTAATTTCTAAAGCATTTTTTAAAATACCATAATAGTTGTACATAGGTATGGAGTATTTAGGTATTTCAATACGAGCCTGCAATGATCAAATCAGGGTAACTGGGATGTTCTTCACCTCGAACACATTTCTTTCTGTTGGGAACTTTCCAAATCCACTTCTCTAGTTATTTTGAAGCATACAATAAATTATTATTAACTACAGTTGCCTTATTGTACCACAAAAAACTGTGTTTTTGTACCCGTTAAGCACTCACTCTTTATTCCCTGCACCCTGTGGTGTTTCAGCCTGTGGGAGCCATCATTCTACTCCCAACCTTCAGAGTTCAAATTCTTAAGCTCCCATATGCGGGTGAGAACATGTGATAATGTCTTTCTGTGCCTAGCTTACTTAACTACTGTCCTCCAGTTCCATCCATGTTGTTGCAAATGGCAGGACTTCATTCTTTTTCATAGATAAGTAATAGCCATCGTGCATATATACCACGTTTTCTTTATTCATCTTTTAAGGAACAACTTGCTGTTGTGCGTAGTGCTTCAGTGGACACAGGGTGCAGGTATCTCTTAGATATACTGATTCCTTCCGTGTATTTCCCAAGCATGAGATTGCTGGATCCTATGGGAGTTCTATTTTTAGTTTTTGGAGGAAGCTTCGTCCTGTTTTCTGTAGTGACTGTTAATTTACATCCCACCAACTGTGTATGAGGATTCCCCTTTCTTCACATTCTCACTGGCATCCATTCATATTTACCTTTTTGATAAAAGCCATTTTAACTGGCATGAGACGGTCTCTCATTGTGCTTTTGATTTACATTTATCTGATGACTAGTGATGTTGAGCATTTTTTAAAGATACCAATTGGCCATTTGTATGTCCTCTTTTGAGAAATGCCTCTTCAGATATTTTGCCCACTTTTTAACCAGATTATTTGTTTTTCTGCTATTGAGTTGTTAGAGTTCCTTATACATTCTGGTTAATAATCCCGTGTCAGTTGAATAGCTTGCAGCTGTTTTCTCCTCTTCTGTGGGTTGTCTCTTTATGTTGTTGATTGTTTCGTTTGCTGTGTGGAATCTTTTGAGGTCGATGTGATCCTCTTCATCCCTTTTTGGTTTGACTGTGTGTGGTTTTTTCTTTTTTCTTTTTTTTTGCAACAGAGTCTTGCTCTCTTGCCCGTGCTGGAGTACAGTGACGCTGTCTTGGCTCACTGCAACCTTCGCCTCTCGGGTTCATGCAATTCTCTGCCTCAGCCTCCCCAGCAGCTGGGACTACAGGCACATGCCACCAGACCCAGATAATTTTTGTATTTTTAGTAGGGATGGGGTTTCACCATATTGGCCAGGCTGGTCTTAAACTCCTGATTTCATGATCCACCCACCTCGGCCTCCCAGAGTGCTGGGAATGACTTCACTCCTCAGAGTGCTGGGATCCAGGCGTGAGCCACTGTGCCCAGCTGACTGCCTGTGCTTTAGAGGTCTTACTCAGGAAGTCTTTGCCCTTTGCTCTTTGCCCAGAGCAGTGTCCTAAAGTACTTCCCCAGCGTTTTCTTCTAGTAGCTTCATAGTTTCAGGTTTTAAATTTACGTCTTTAACTCACTTTGTTTTGATTTTATACATAGTTAGTGGTAGAAGTCTAGTTTCATCCTTCTACATAAGGACATTTAGTGTTCCCAGCATCGTTAATTGAAAAGACTATCTTTTCCTTAATGTATGTGCTTGGCACCTTTGTTGAAAATGAGTTGGCAACCTTCTTCTTCAGGCTCTGTCCAACTGTGCAGAAGAAAAGAGAAAGATGTGGACAGGAAGGAGTCTAATGCCATTCAGCACAGTGGCAACTGCCCCATCTCTGCCAATATGTACTAAACATACACATTACTGCTCCCTCTCACAATGCCTTAACCAACAGTTTCTTTGAATCCTCTCAACAACCCTAAGGCATGTGTATTATCATCACCTACAAGTGAAACAAACTGAGGATGGAGGAGTTGCCCAAATGTCATCCAATGTGTGCACCAATGTGATACCTTTGTGTGCTATGACCATGTTATACAATACAAATGCATGACGTTCTTATGATAATCCCAAGCTGTAAGAAGATGTGAAGACATGGCAGAGCACAAATCTGTGCTTTATATTCTAGACACAAAATCTTCTAAAATTCAAGATGCAGTAAGTTTACATCTTTAAACCTTAAAAGAATCCAGAGATGAGCTAATTCTAATGTCAAATCTTCACATTGCAGTTGGAAACGAAACAGAAACTCAGAAAGGTGTGGTGATTGCTGAGTCACCGGTGGTCACTGGGCCTAGAAACAAGTGTGGTAAAGATGATCCAAGATGGCTGATCGCTGACAGCTCGGGATTGTAGCTCCCAGTGAAAGCCCAGAGAACGAGAGGACGCCACAATTTCAAACGAATTTTCATCACTCACGGACCAGAAGATTCCCAGTGGAGGAGCCCCACAGGTCACCAGCGCGACTCTTGTGGCTGGCGCAGCGGTTTTGCTGGCGTCTCGGCGTGGCAGCTCTTCGTGTAGAGTGGACGAGCTTGGTTCCCCTACTGACTAATGCTTGGAGCTCCGGGAAGGTAGAGCCGCTTGTTACGGACTCAATAAGGAAGCCAGAACAGAGATTCCCAGGCAGAGGAGCACCGTCATCCTTATTGCTGCTGTTTTGGCTGGCTCAGTGGGTTGCTCGGATTCCAGCACTGGGAATCAATAAATTGGACATCCATTCAGAAACCTAATTAGAAAGGCGGTAATTGTAAAGACGACAGATGGATAAATTCATAATAAAGGGAAGAAACCAGCCTAAAAAGGCTGAGAATACCCAAAATCAGAACCCCTCTCCCTCTACAGGGGATTGCAATTCCTTATCAGCAATGGAACAAGCACTGATGGAAAAGGACTGTGTCCCATTATCTGAAGTAGGCTTCAGAAGGTGGATGATAAGAAACTTCTGGGAGTTAAAAGAACTTGTTCTAACCCAA
>CM052661.1:106682779-106752330 GCA_028533165.1 Leontopithecus rosalia
GAAATACCAAATATGGGTGAGGGGGCAGAAGGCAGCAAAACACACTGCCACGTGTGTACCTATGCAACTATCTTGCATGTTCTGCACATGTACCCCAAAACCTAAAATGCAATAAAAATTAAAAAATAAATAAATAAAAAAATAAAATAAAATCAAGGTGTCAGAGTGGCCATGACCTCTCCTAAGTCTCTATGGAAGGACCCTTCCCTGCCTCTTCCAGCCTCCAGTGTCACTGGCGCTCCTGGCTGTGACCACAAAACCCAGTCTCCTCTGCCTGTCTCTCACATGGGGTTCCCCTGGCAGGTCTGTCTCTATGTCTTCTCTTCTTGTGAGGACACCCATCATTAGATTTAAGACCATCCTGAATCTAAGATTGTTTTCACTGAGAGCCTTCATTAATTATATCTACATAGGCCTCGTTTTCAGATACAATAACATTCTGGGGTTCTAGATAAAAATAAACGTGGGGAGACATCATGGAATCTACTACATATCCAACTCAGTACGTCGGCATACATTTCCTTTCAGTTATTATTATTATTTTTTGTATGACAGGGTCTTGCTTTTTTGCCCAAACTGGAGTGCAGTGGCATGATCATGGCTCACTGCAGCCTCAACCTCCTGGGCTCAAGCAGTCCTCCCACCTCAGCTTCCCAGGCATCTTAAACTACAAGTGCATAACACCATATATAGCTAATTTGTTGTTGTTGTTGTTTTGTTTTTTGTTTTGTAGAGACAGGATTTTGCTGAATCACCCAAGCTGGTCTTGAACTTCTGGGCTCAAGTGATCCTCCTGCCTCTGCCTCCCAAAGTGCTGGGATTACAGCATGAGAAACTGAGCCCAGCCACTTTCAGAAAAATTTACGGATCTTCTTCAGGAGAGTTATGTAGAACCTCTATTTCAGAAATCTAAAGTCATCCATGGTCACTGGAGTGCATAGTGCCATCATGGTTCACTGCAGCTCAACTCCAGGCTTAAGCAGTACTCCCTTCCCGGCCTCCTGAGTAGCTGGCACTACAGGTGCAAACCACCACATCAGGCTAATTTTTGTACTTATTGTAGAGAAAGGATCTCACTATGTTGCCCAAGGTGGTCTTGAACTCCTGGGCTCAAGTGATCTGACAGCTTTAAACTTGCAAAGTTCTGGAATTACAGGCATGAGCCACTGCACCCAGCCTTGAAACCATCTCTTATTTGTCTTTTAATCCCCAAAGTCTAAATATTGAAACCGGACATAATGTTTACTACATGTTCAGTCAGTTTAAATCTGCATAGGATTTGAGAGGCTCTGTGACACATTGCTTAATTCCAATGAAGTCTTCAGGAAAATAATCCTGATATGATAATATTTTCCCGTGTATTTGTTACATTTGCAAAAGGAAACCAGTGAGAATTTGTATTAATGTATCCATTGTAAGGGTAATCAGTTATGACCTCTAAAAGTCTACAGAATGTCACTCTCTTCTTAAAACTAAAAATAATTTTAGTTCAATTTTTGTTGTTGCTGTGAAGATGTTATTTCTCAGTGCAAGATTTTCCATTTGAATAGAATAGTTAGTAATTATTTTTAATTATAATTACATTGTCTTCAATGAAGCTCACAATAAAAAAATAATGAGACCACTGCAAATAAGAGGTATATCTTTTGAGGAAATAGTTGTATTCATTTTGAGGAATTCTAAAATTCAAAGGTTTGAGCAATCAATGAATAATTTATGAGTTGTCTTTTGCTAAAGTTTTACATTACAGCCTGGTTATTCTAATCAGTGAAACTTTAAGCTTTATGAGGAAACATTCATGCCTAAAAGTAGCATCTAATCTAAAGACTGCTTTTATTGACTAAGCTACAAAAACTTAATGAGCCATGATTAATAAATCACCAAATTGTAATAAGTCAAAGCAATACAGAAGTATTCTTAAGAGAAAATGCATTATAAAAGTACATCTTTCAGGCAATTAAATTTACATTAAATATTACCTTTGTTTAAAATCGTATCCTGTATATTTTTAAGTTAATATGTTGCTATCATTACACGCCTCTCTATAGCAATACAAATTCGGAGTAGCATGACATTAACGCTGGAGATTTTAACAGATGAGTTTTAAAGTCCTTTCAGTCTTGATGAAGCTGATGCTAAACTTACTACAGTGGTCAGCTCTGACAGCTTATTGGTGGCCAATTATACTTAAGCATGCATTTGATTTTTTTTTCAAGATGAAGTTTTTCTCTTGTTGCCCAGGCTAGAGTGCAATGGCATGATCTCGGCTCACTACAACCTCCGCCTCCCAGTTCAATTGATTCTCCTGCCTCAACCTCCCAAGTAGCTGGAATTACAGGTGCCCACCACCACACCCAGCTATTTTTTTTTTTTTTTGCATTTTTAGTAGAGATGGGATTTCACCATGTTGGCCAGGCTGGGCTTGAACTCCTGACCTCCAGTGATCCACCTGCCTCGGCCTTTCAAAGTGCTCAGATTACAGGTGTGAGCCACCACACCTGGCCAGATTTGATTTATAGAAACTTCTAGATATCATTTTACTTTTTTTGGGAAATGTATATAATCAAGTTATCTTTTTGGTTTCTAAAAATGTAGGCATAAGTGAAAAAAAGAGTCTTCTCTGAGAAGTTAAGACTTTGACAATTCTATTTCACAGAACAACTCCAGATGCAATCGACAGAGCCTCGTGATTTGGAAGTTACTATAGGGAGACTCTTTTCTGATACCTGTTTCATCCTCTGATATTCTTTTTTTGTTTGTTTGGGACAGAGTCTCAGTCTGTGGCCCAGGCCCAATCTCAGCTCACTGCAACCTCTGCCTCCTGGGTTCAAGCAATTCTCAGGCCTCAGCCTCTCGAGTAGCTGGGACTAACAGGCATGTGCCACCACATCTGGCTAATTTTTTGCATTGTTAGTAGAGACAGAGTCTAGCCATGTTGACCAGGCTGGTCTCCAATGCCTGCCTCTGCCTCCCAAAGTGCTGGGATCACAAGCAGGAGCCACCACGCCCGACCCCATCCTTCGATATTCTTTTCACTAATCAAACTAATGTGTGAATGCCGCTTGCTTCTTAAACTTTTTCTCAGCCTATATGTCCTGTCACTTAAACACTTATGCTCTGCAACATGCATGCTCATCTCTGAATGAATGTGCTCCCTCCCACATCCCCCTGCCTGTCATGGTGAGCCTTGTCATGGCCAGGGGCATATCCAAGGGGTCACTTGCATTGTAAAGTGTAAGCTCTGGCAATCAGCCGGGGTGGACGTTGTCAATCCTCATATCTGTGGAGTCCCAGGCTTTGTGAGTGTTCCTATGTGTTTTTCTTACAAAGGGCATTCAGAGAAATTCTTGTTAGCCTTTCCAAACTAAAATCAGTGCCACTGGGTTAAAATAGCAGAATTCCCAGTATTCACCGTATAGGCTAGCCGTGGATATCAAGAAAATCTGACCACTCATATCAGCACTCAGGTTTCCTTCTGAACAGAGCTCAAGAAACACTGCCATCTCTTCCCTTTTTGGCTCTCCATTCTGGACTCCATGAAGATGACTCAGTTTACCTCGACAAACCTGTTATGTCAATGATAAAATACAATCATTCAACTGAGTGTGCAAGTTTGGTTGTGAGCTCCATCAGAGTCAGGCTTTCCTTTAGGAGATCTTGTCCCAGCTCTGTCTCCCGAGCTCATATCTTCTGGCTCGTTCTGGGCTTGCCTGCCTTCTCAGCAGGTCTGCCCCTGTTCATGACCCTCCTACCCCCACAAGGCAGCTACTGCTGTGCTCAAGGCGCTGATACAACCACAGGCCTTCCCTCTCTTAGTGCAGGGTCTGCCCGTGCCTCACACTCCAGGGCTTTCTCTTCAATGAAGAATGCAAGTTGTTCAGAGCAGAAAGGAAAGTGATTTTCTTCTCTGGGACAGCACCAACCAGAGCCATTGTTCCAGAGTTCATGTCCTTAGTCATTCATGGTGAAACAAATCAACTGGGGAGAAGAAAAATGAAAACAAACAGAAAGCCCCAGAAGCTTTCAAAGTTCTGATATGCATATAGGCTCTGGCTCTGTCTCTGGTGAGGATGTTTCTGCCAGGCCCACAGTTTGAAATATAAATATACATTTCTCTACACTCACATAATCCAGAAGACCTGGAGATGAACTCCACAGCCATAATCAAGGTCAAATGCCATCACGTGAAGACCCAGTGCTCAAAATGTAACCACTGGTAGTGCACTGGGGCACACACTTGGAGATGTTCTGCTGGTTGTTACAGATACATCTAAATTGTGTGTGTGTGTGTGTGTGTGTGTGTGTGTGTGTGTGTATATAAGTATACAGTCAGACTTCTGTATCCTTGGGGTTCTCATCTGAGAGTTCAACTAACCTTGGATAAAAATTATTAGAAAAAGTTGCATCTGTACTGAACATGTACAGGCTTTTTTGCCTTGTCATTATTCCATAAACAATACAGTGTAACAATGATTTATAGCATTTGAATTTAATTGGCTATCATAAGCAAACTAGAAATGATTCAAAGGATGTAGAAGGGTGTGCATAGGTTGTATATAGATATTACATCATTTTATATCAGATAACTTGAGCATCCATGGATTTCGGTACCAATGGGAGGTCCTGGAACCAATCCCCTGGAGACCAAGGGATGATTGTATAATCTGTGAGTAGAACTATATTTTTATCTATATTGTCATGTGGATATCTACATAATATTGCATTGTGTAAATGTATAATAATTTTTAACATTTATTTATTGAACATTTATTTCCACCAAGCAATATAAACAACTTTTTGCATACATCTTTACATATTTGTCATTTCTAAAAAAAATTAATTTACAAAAATTAGATTTTAGATGATAGATAGATGATATGGTCCATATGGTTCATTACTGGCTCAGTGATGAAAGTCTCTCATGATTCAAAGAATATGAGATCCAAATATATATTATATATGGGTGTAAAGTTGAATGTATTTTGATTTATATCCATTACGGTTTTTAGCAGCAAAAGTATATTTATATACCCAAAGTACTGAATTTCTATGAAGAATTTGTTCTGTTTACTCTGAATTATCTAAATAATTACTTCATTTCATGTATGCAGATAAACTATATTGGCAATAATCTTACTCTAACCAGTTTAGGGATATCAAAACAATCAACTTTAGTAACATTCTAATTAGTCGATGTAAATTTTTCCAGGATGGTTTGCTCACTGGTGAGGAGGCAGGCTGCCTTGGCACACTGATGTGCCTGGTGGTGGTGGCAGTGCCTATTGTGGGCACTGAGCGTGATCTCCCCTCCCTTCTTTCCTATTTCTTCCTTTTGGAACAGGAATGTCTACCCCATGCTTCTCCCATCCTGTAGTTTGGAAGCACACAACGTGTCTTATTTCACAGATAATAGCGGGAGAGGAATTTGCCCCAGGAGGACTCTTACCTTGAGTCCACCCACACCTGATTTAGAGGACATTTAGATGCTATTTTGGACTTAGAGTTGGTGCTAAAGTGGGTTAAGACTTTGGGATGGAATGAATATATTTTGCATGTGATAAGGACATGAATTTTGGAGGGAGCCTAGGGAAGAATGTTATGGATCAAATGTGGCTCCTCAAAATTCTTATTTTGAAGTCCTAACTTGCAGTATCTCAGAATGTGATTGAGAATGTAATTAAGTTAAAGTTAGGTCATTACAGTAGACCCTAACTCCATACGACTTGTGTCATTATGAGAGGAGATTAGGACACAAACACACTGAGGAAAGACACTGGGAGAAGGCAGCTGTCTGCAAGCCAAGGAGAGAGGCTGCAGAAGAAACCAGCTCTGCCAAGACCTTGATCTAAGATTTCTCCAGAATATATGGGAGAATAGACAGATCCTGAACTATGATAAATAAATATTTGTTGTACCACCCAAACTGTAGTACTTTGTTATACTAACCCCAGAAAACTAATGCAAGTGGATAGCTTAATCAAGCTAATTCAAGTGGGTACGCTTTAAGTAATCAACTGGGCAGACAAAAAGCATCAGCCAAAGCAAACTGAGGTTCAGGACCATGGTTAGCACCTTGCATATGCCCACTGAAAAATTTGGTGGACTTCTGCAAAGTATTGTTCACCTCATCTCCAAATAGCTGTCCAGGCAGCTTCTTGGATTAATCTTGTCATCCAAAGAGGGTTGTTTGTCATGAGAGGGAGCATTTCTGGTTCATGTGCTCTGATTTTGTGGTTTAGGGTATGGGAACACTGACACACACATGTGTTCATGTGTTTATATTTAATATATATGTATATATGTACAAGTTTTATACATATACATCTACACATATGCACATATACATATACGTATGTGTGGGTATGTGTGTATAAAGCTTTGAAGCATTGTTTACCTTAAGAAAAATTCATGCCCTGCAAAAAATGTTGAAAAAACAATACACAGAATTTCTGTATACCCTTTTATTCAGCTTCCCTTAATGTTACTGTTACATAGTCACAGTACAATTATTAAAATCAATAAATCGACTGATACAGTACTACTTCCTACCTGCAGACCTTATTCAAATATCATCAATTGTTCCACCAATGTCCTTTTCCCAGGAAAGTATCCAATCAGGCTCACATATCATGTTTAATTGTCATAACTTTGCCACGGCAGCCGGCTGCGATATTGCTTTGCTGCATTCCTGCTACTGTTACTTTGATCATTGCATTACAGTACCCACTTCCCAGTTTCTCCCTTGTAACTCTAATTTTCACATTTATAATTAATAGTCATCTTTTGGGGAGGTATTTTGAGGATATGTAAATATCCTGCTTCTCATCAATATCATAATTTGCTTATTAATTTTAGTATCCATTGATGATTTATGCCTGAAACAATTCTATAATATTTGCAAAAGAGTGATTTCCTGTTTTCATCATTTATTTGATAATTTTCATTATTTCTTCTGCATTTATTAATTGATATTCTGCTATAAGAGAATTTTCCTGTTCTATCTATCATCTATCTATCTGTCTTCCAGCCAGTCTGCCTGCCTGCCTGCCTGCCTGTCTTTCTGTCTATCTATCCATCCATAATGTGATTTTTTTTTTATTTTTAGAGTTAGAGTCTTGCTCTGTTACTCAGGCTGAAGAGCAGTGTCATAATCCCAGCTCACTGCAGCCTTGGACTACGGGGCACAAGCGATCCTCCCACCTCACCTTCCTGAGTAGCTGGGACTACAAGCAAGCACCACAACACCCTAATTTTTGTATTTTTTATAGAGATGGAGTCTCCCTATGTTGCCAGGCTGGTCTTGAACTCCTAGGCTCAAGCAATCCCCCTACCTCCACCTTTGCATTCCAAGCACTGGGATTACAGGTGTGAGCCGCCTTGCCTGGCCTGTTATATGATTGTTTTCTTACCTGTGTGGACCTACAGATGTTTTATTCTATAAGCGACTACCCCCATTATCACTATTTATTGCTAAAATTGCCTCAGCCTTGGCCATTGTACACTCCTTTGAGTTGCCGTCTGCTTCCTTCAAACACCCCCCTCATTTTTTGAGAAATTCTTTACTTACAGGCATCCCTAGGTCACTCCTCTTATTTTCTTCTTGCTCTTAACCTGGATGACCGAGTTCCCCAAGGAAGCATGGTTTCTGCACTGGATAACAGTATTTAAAGACCAAGATCTGGGTGCGAAGCAAAATGAGCAACACAATATTTAGGGCCCAGTTTGAAGAAAAGGCAGAGTCCACTGTTTAAAAAATATGACAAAGGTCAAGGTGGTGGATGCAGAGTCAAGCCAAGCCCAGGCCCTTCTGAATGCAGCTGCTGTGTGACTCCAGTCCTGGTGCCAGGCGTATTGATCCCTACTGGCCTTTCATTGTTTGCACCGTCTCAAGAGACAGGCGCAGACATCTGTGCACATGAACACACGTGCACACATGCATATTTGCAGCTACTTCCTACTTCCCTAGCTCACTGTATGTACATCCACACATGTGCATACATATCCGTGACTTTAGTGCTGCCCCTCTGGTTCCAGCCCACGTTCTCAGGGTTTATTCTACCTCGTTCTCTTATTTGCTAGTCTTTCTCGGCACTTAAATACCTAGCACTTACTCTCCACAACAGATTATGTGTTTGTTTAGTCATTGAATTTGCACAAGGTAGTTTTAGATCTGCAAATCCATAACCCTGTAGACATTTGATAATTAGAAAACAGTATTTGTATGCAGTTCTTTGTGTCTTTTGCCTTCGGTTGCAGGTGAAGACGTTGTTTCCAAAGTTGTTCAGGTTGACTCTTCTTCCTACTGTATTAGTTTCCTGTTGCTGCCTTAACAAAGACACCCACGCTGGGGCTTTAAACAACAGAAATGTGTGGTTTCACAGTTCTGGAGGCCAGAAGTCTGAAATCAAGGTGTCAGTGCTCCCTTGGAGACTGGGTAGAATCCGTCTTTGTCTCCTCCAGCTTCTGGGATGGCTGGCGATCCTCAGGCTGCCTGGTTTTGAGACTCATAGCTCCCATTTCTACCCATACTGCACGTGTTCTCCCTGTGTGTCTGTGTCTCCATGCCCAAATTTCCCTCTTCCTATGAGGACCCGGGCACCATTGGATTTAAGACCCACCCTAAGACAGTACGTCTTCGTATTAACTTGGCTACATCTGCAAAGATGATTTCTAAGTCAAGTCACATTCACAGGTACTGGGGAGTGGGTTTCAAACACATCTTTTCAGAGGACACAATTTCACCCATAACACCCACCCTCCTGAGTTAAACTAACAATGATACAATTAACTCTACAATCAGTTGTGTTTAAGTTCTCATTCCCTACACGTCCTTGTTGATTTTAATGATTTATGTTTGGACTACATGAAATATTGATATAGTTCTAAAAATGTGCCTTCCTAGAAATGCTATTGCCCTCTCCTTTTTCTGCCGTTTTCATTCCTTCCACATTAATAGTTTCTGATTTATCAGTGTGTGTGTGTGCATGCGTGTGTGTGTGTGAGATACATGTTTTGGAAATACCTCTATACCTGCTCATAGGAATCTTCGTAATTTATTTAGAGCTGCATAGTGTTTCATTGCATGAATTCATTATATTTTAGTTTTCTTTTCTCCTACATACAGGCATTTATATTGTTTCTAGTACTCTGCACTTACAAACAATTGTGGAATAATTAACCTTGTGGACATGTACTTTGGATTGTCAAATATTCAGGGTAGATTCCTAGAAGGGGAAGGCTGGGTTAAAAGGTAAGTCCACATGTGGTTTTGTTAGATTTTGTCAAATTCCTTCACAAAGGTTGTGCTAATTTGCATTCCAACAAGCCGTGTGAGTGTCTGTTTCAGTTTTACCATGACAACGTGGTCGTATTTTAATTTTCACAGACCAATGTGTGAAAAATGAGGTCTCTGTTCTTTTGATATTCATTTCTCTAGTTACATATGAAAAGATGTTCAAATACACTCATATTTATTCAGGTTCCTTGGGTGTTCCCTTCTTATTCCTCACAATTTTATTGCATGAAAGACGTTTGTAATGTCTGCAATTGCGTGACTCAAGTCTTTGTCATGGAGACCTCCCTTACTCAAGGGTAGTGAGCGCATCTCCATAGGAGACGTACGCATGTACAAAGACATTGAAGCATACAGGACAGACTTCTATGATGTCAGCAAAGACCCACGTGGGGAAAGCAATGATAATTTATCCAGACAAATATGCATTTTGATTTAGTTTCTTAAAAACATGTACCATGAGGCCAGGCGCAGTGGCTCACGCCTGTAATCCCAGCACTTTGGGAGGCTGAGGCAGGTGGATCACGATGTCAAGAGATCGAGACCATCTCGGTCAACATGGTGAAACCCCGTCTCTATTAAAAAAAATACAAAAAATTAGCTGGGCATGGTGGCGTGTGCCTGTAATCCCAGCTACTCAGGAGGCTGAGGCAGGAGAATTGCTTGAACCCAGGAGGTGGAGGTTGCAGTGAGCCGAGATCTCGCCATTGCACTTCAGCCTGGGTAACAAGAGTGAAACTCCGTCTCAAAAAACAAAAAACAAAAAACATGTACCATGAATTTAAGTAGGAATAGAATATAATTACTACCAATACAAGATGTGAAAGAACAAATGAAAAACTCTAAAGACATTAACACAAATATTTTACTTGGCCATTTATCTATTAGATTTATTTGATTTTTAGGTTGCATTAATTTGGAAAACAGAGAATGAGATCAAGTGAGAATACCTGCAGGAGATGGCTCTTGCAGAGCAAGGCAGTGAATTCGTAGACCTATGAGAATGGGAAATTGTATGAAAGGCGTGTGTAAATGCTGGTCATTGCATCAGGCCTTGTATGGCTGTCAGTGAACATAGAGCTGAAATTTCAATATACTACCTGTGGGAACAATGAGAACTAATGAGCTTTTGTTTTTTTCTGTTTCATGTAGTTTTTGTTTGGGTACCTAATGAGAAAAGGAAAAACACAGAAAGATGGCAAATAAGTAGAAAATAAAAGGGTGCTGCACAAGGACAGGATGAATTCGTAATACAACAGTAGTCATGCTGGACGAGATGATCGTGGTAACTGAAGTGTGCATTGGAGGTCAACTAACACTGCTCTGTATTATGGTTCCTAGGAGATTCAGTTTTAAAGAGAGAGAGAAGGACACACTTCGGAGAATGTAGAATCCGTCATTTCATCCTTTAAATTTATACATTAAAAAAGAAATGGGAAAGAGAAATGGGCTTCATGACAATTTCATGTTTTCATGCTGAAGGGTCATGGTGTGATTAATAGATGCCAGTGTTTCATTTCCCTTGCTGGGTTGTCAAAACACTAACTCCAGTTGAATGCTAGGATGCCTCAAACTTTTGAATGTCCCTTTTGAGCAGCAAATCGTAAAAGGGACAATGCTCTGGCACAAATTATTTGTTTTTTCATACAGTGATTACAGGAGACCTTTATTATTTGTGATGAAACAAATGTAAATCTGCATGTTACATAGTGTAAGGAGGTCGATTCAACGTAACCTAGGACAAAACCATAGGCACTTACTTGCATTAAGCAAATGGGCCGAGCCTGTGAGAGCTTGGACGGGGCCGGACCCAGAAACCAGATTAGAACCCGAGTGCTCCAGTGCTGCTGGTGGCAGAGTTAGGGAGACACAGCGTGGATTCCTGGAAAACAGTAAGAACAAAGTGGCAGAAAGAAAGAAACAAGGATAGAACAAAATCAGTCGCAAATATCCAGAGAAGATGCCATGAAAATGGCTTAAGGAAAGGAGCTAAAGGCCAGGGACAGTTTCTGTAGGAAGAGTCCGGGGTTAGCCGTAGAAGTGGTGGGGGAGTTCCGAACAGGCAAAGGTATTGCTTCCACAGGCTTCGATCTTGCTCTCAGGCTGACAAGGGGCTGAGTGACAAGGACGTGCTCCATTCCCTGTACTATGTGAAAATCTCTTGTGTCAATTCCTAATTA
Organism: Leontopithecus rosalia; assembly: GCA_028533165.1. Taxonomy (NCBI): domain Eukaryota; kingdom Metazoa; phylum Chordata; class Mammalia; order Primates; family Cebidae; genus Leontopithecus; species Leontopithecus rosalia. The sequence continues at coordinate 106,694,252 of CM052661.1, forward strand.
TCAGAGACAGGCTAACAAATTTAACAAGTAAAAATGTACAAACGTTATCACAGATGCCTAATACCTTCTATACATTTGTTCTCTAGAGCTCTTAAGAATAGAATGAGAGGCAGAATAAAACACTCAGTGACCATCTTTTGTAGAATTTAGTCTAGTTTAATGATTCATAGCTATGAAACCTGTCGCCTCACCAAAATTTTTATGATTAATGGACACTGTTACTCAAAACCGCAAATATAATCCTACATATATTCCATCCATATTACTCAGGTATTCACGGAACTCTTGGATTCATTTATGAGCAGCCTTTAATAAATGCCAGCTTAATGGAAAAGACCCACTGGTGGTTTTCCTACTTTTGTTAATTATAAAAAATTTAACATATGTACTTAACAAGATTTAAATTTAATATGGCTAGCCTCTCCTGTGCATTACAGGCCTTTAGGCAGCTTGAATCCAATTGTATGCTTCTACTTTATATGTTAAGTTTGTCCAGAACTTTAGCTGTAACTTCTTTTATTTTAACCACCAAACGAAATGCATTCTGTACTGTTTTATACAGTCTGTGCGAGTCTAGATTTACTCACATGCTTACCAGTTGATTTTTTTTCTCACATTTTCTTCTTGCAACTTAGAGCATTCCTGGGAAATAGTTTTCATTTTCTTCTGAAGTATGTCTTTTAGAAATTTCTTGGTGAAATTAGAGAACAGTGATTTTACAGAAAATCCCACAACCTGGGTTTCTTTGGTATTTACTCAGAGCTGGACTCATCCTAGACAGGAATGTCTCAGAAGCGATGTTCTATTCTCTTTCTGTCCTATAAGGAGGGACATGATGTTGACTTTGGTCTGTTACTCAGACATGCACTTTGATCACTTAGTCAAGTATCTTCCAGTTTTCAGGCTAAAATTCCTTTCTTTAACTTTTTTAAATAGCAAGTATTTATATATAATTCCAACCTATTTAAAAGTCCCTATTTAAAAGGATCAATGCAACAATAAGAGCTAACGATCCTAACACCCAGATATATAAGACTCATAAAGAGATTTCGACTCAACGAGACAGAAAATTAATAAGGATATCCAGGACTTGAACTCAGATTCGGAACAAGTAAACTCAATAAATATTTATAGAGCTCTCCATTTTAAATACACAAAATATACATTCTCCACCTTAAATACACAAAATATTGATCAGCCATTATTAATACCCATTTTTAGAATAAAGCAATATTCCCGTTCTCTCTCCCTCTTTTTCTTCCTCTTTCTTCCTCTCCTTCACTCTTTTTTTTCTTTCATAAAAAAAAGACTGTGTGATAATTTCCCCACATCAAAAGAAAAGAGAAAAACCTTCTTTTTGCCTAATATATGATCTATCCTAGAGAGTGTTAAAATGTGTATTCTGCATCAATTAGACGGAATGCAGTTATAAAAAAAAAAGAAAAGAAAAAGGAGCTTGAGGATCACATAAAGAAGCTCCATGCCCTTGCAGACGGGGTTCAGGGTGTCCACAGAGGCACCACCATCGCCAATGTGCTGGCCAGCTCTGCGGGCACTATCTCCGACCCCATTAAAAAAAAGGTCCCATTTCTCATCAATGTTTAATCATTTATGTATCTATATATATATGTATATATATATATATATGTGAATTCAGAGTTTTCTATTTTATTTAATAGATCAAAATTCCTCACTGTCAGTTTTCGTTCTTATGCTCAGTGTCTTGTCTTTGGCCACTGGGAGCCCTTCCTGTTGGCTTCCGTGTCCCTGTGACATGCTTCCATCACTCTTTCAGCACTTTCCTGCTTTCTGGCACAAGATGCTCTAGGCTCATTTCATACATGTTGCGCTTTCTGTTACAGCCTCAAAATCAGCCATTTCTGCAAGGAACTTTGGCTTACTGTCAGGGAGAATGTAACTTAGAAGCCATGATTTGGTGAGCTTAAGGCTATTGGGGTTTCACTTTTAGCAGAAAGAACTAGGGAATATATGCATGAATATAATATGTAACATGCATATACACATACCTCTGTCTATCTATCTCCATCCATCTATTCATATCTATATCTATCTATCTATCCATCCATCCATTGATTAATCTATTTATCTATCTATCTATCTATCATCTATCATCATCCATCTATTCATATCTATATCCATCCATCCATCTATTCTATCTATCTATCTATCTATCCATCCATCCATTGATTAATCTATTTATCTATCTATCTATCTGTCTATCTATCTATCTATCTATCTATCATCTATCATCATCCATCTATTCATATCTATATCCATCCATCCATCTATTCTATCATCTATCTATCTATCATCTATCATCATCCATCTATTCATATCTATATCCATCCATCCATCTATTCTATCTATCTATCTATCCATCCATCCATTGATTAATCTATTTATCTATCTGTCTATCTATCTATCTATCTATCTATCTATCATCATCATCTATCTGTGTCTCTCTCTCTCTCTCTCTCTCTCTGCGTCTGTCTGTGTGTCTGTCTACCTACCTACCTATCTATCCATCCATCTATCTAATTGGTCTGTCTAACTATTATGATGTTGATAAATTCACACCATAACTTCAATTTCCATTCAGTGCCACAGTATGTTTTCTAGTCTTTTCCTTTCTATATTTGGAGTTTCCATTTCTAACACTGAGAACCACACTCTTTTAAACACAAGATATTTACTAATGTGCTCAATCCTCTTGCATGCAGCCATCCCCCAACGTTGTCACTACACCAGCACAGCCCTACATCCCACTTGGATGCCTCACTTCCCTGCTTGGGCTCTGATTTCTCATTCACAGACGTCCATCCCCGCCAGTGCTCAGGACACCCTTCTGGCAGCCTTGGGCTCTGACATCCCTCTCCAGGCCAGCCCTCTGTGAGGCGGCCAGCATTTCTCGGTGATTATTGAGTGTTTTGTGTCTGTGATGAAGCAGCAATGACACATTCCCTCAGCAAAGGGGAGATCCATCTTCTGGGTGCAGGGCGCATCCCAACTTCAATCCCCTATAACAAAGAGAGGGGTTATGTCCACAGCAACCACGTGGCACACCAAGTTCTTAGCTATGATTTGCCCCAACTTACAAGATTTTTGTGCAAGAAGAGTGACTTAAATCTTCACTCAGACACGACTCAGGAACCATCTTATTGTTTCTCTGCTGTCTGTACCCTAACAAAGACCGATCATGAGCAAAAGTGTCATGAAATGTTGACCCTGGCTTAACACTATTGTGTACTGGGAAAAGCAAGGAAACCCGGGGTCAGAGACCACCAAGCTCTGTTGCGACAGCCTTTAGGTGAGTCATCAGATGGACGGTCAGCTCCCCAGGTAATTCATCCTGCCCATCCTGCGTTGCCCACTCTCTGCTTATGAAGCAAATACGCTCAAAGAGGTTATTCTGGTCTTGGTCATTGCCATGCTGGTTGTCATTTACTAGTCACTGCTGCCTCTGTTGGAAACCCTTGCTAAATACCCATCTAAAATAAGATGTAAACACAGCACTCAGTAAGATTATATGAGTATCAGCATTCAGATACTCTTCAAAGTAATTTAATGTTTAATCACTTAAGTTTTGGAGAAAACAAAATCACTTTTGATTTACCATTTCATCATTGATAAAAGTAGCTGTAGGGACCTTTCACAAAGCTTGTTTTTATTTAAGACTGAGTTGAGACTGGAACTAAAGGAACTTCAGAGAAATTCATCTTGCTGCTATTTTTCTAGGGAAAAGGATTTTTTTCTTCTTTACTTTTCCTAACATATTTATTTTTATTTTTATCTTTTCGGAAACAGGTCTCACTCTTGCCCAGGCTGGAGTGCTGTGGCATGATCATAGCTCACTGCAGTGGTGACCTCTTGGGCTCAAGTAATCCTCCTACCTCAGCTTCACAAGTATCTGGGGCTACAGGCAAATGCCACCACACACAGCAAAGTTTTTCCATTTTTTTGTAAAGATGTGGTTTTACTATGTTGCTCTGGCTGGTCTTGAACTCCTGGCCTAAAGTGGTCCTCCTGCCTTGGCCTACAAAGAGCTAGGATTATAGGTGTAAGCCCCCACAGTGGATCCACATATTTTAGCATAATAAAATATGCTATTTTGAGTATGGAAAAGAGGTCCATAGTGCTCATATTGTCCTTTGAACACATAAGCTATTTGAGTAAAAGCCATTCATTCAACACAGACATACACACACACAGACACACACACACATGAACACACGCTGCTCATTATTCAGCACAAATATACACACAGAGGTACACACATGCACACAAATGCACACGCAGAAACACACCTCAAACATGTTCTATCTCCCTTGCCCAGTTCCTACAGGTTATGCTCCATGTGTTGTAAATGGACAGCACATACGAATGGAGACTAACCATCAGTATAGTTGTAATACTCTATTAAAATTATCTGGCTTCTGCAGACAGAGGGGGTCCCCACTGGGTCTTCCAGTCTGTGGGGAAGAGCAGAAGGTTTTATAGATGAGCTGGAGGAGGCCGCCCTCTGATTTACACAGGGCAAGAAAGATTGGTAGGACCAGTTGTGCCATTTGCATAGCACAAGAAGAACGGGTCAGGACTAGGTGTTCATTTGCATAGCCCAGAAGCCCTGGCCACCCCACCCTCATCTTTTATTATGCGGATGGGTTCTCTTCCTGGCTGGGGCCACCTGCTTCTTTCACTGTACACTTAGTGACAAAGAAAAGGGAAGAGGGGTCCTCTACGCTGAACATAACTGGTCCCTTATGCCTTTTCCTGTTGGCACAGCTGCTGGCATTCACCCCATGTGAGCTTCCAGCTTGCTTATCTATGTCTGCAGCTCCATTTTACGGGCTGCTCTTCATTAGAAAAGGAATATTTGGGGGCTGCTTTTTGTTAGAAGGTGAGCCTCGCCGAGCACTCCTTTACCTTCAGTATCTGTCTAAATAATTTCTTTTTAGCTCCTGCGTGAAGGTGGCCTTATCTGGGTAGCTGTGAAGTAAATCCCCAGAGAGGGGCACGTGGAGGCTGCTGAATAAGCCAGTGTCTACAGCGACGTGGACTCCAACTCACAGATGGAGTTTTTTTCTAAAGTTGTTAGTGGGAATGATGAGAAGAACGTTCACTCACGATGCATGTGAAATCCTTGGGACTGGAAGTGGAAACCAGGCAAGTGGAAATCAGGTTGTTGGGACCTCGCTCCACCTCTGAACAGAATTCTTGTTAAAGTCCACATAACAATGAGATAAGCATTAAAATGAGGCTCTACCCTTGTTACTGGACACATCTGTTAAAGTCATGTTTAGCCATGAAAATATATCTTCATGCTGTAGCTCAGTCTCTGCTCTGACTCTCCATCTAGTTGAAATGTTTCTTCCACATTTTGGGACCCAAACTGAAAAAGTGACAATTGTCACAAAGTGACAATGCTCTCCATAAATAATCCAGGGCCTTTTCTATGCAATGGAATAGATGTGACTCCCCAGATAGAGTCACACAAAAGTGAGATTTTATTATTTTTGATGACCTTTGGTAGCGGGTCCCTACACTTGCCAAAATATCAAAATATTAATACACAAATGAAGGCTTGTTGCACATGTACAGGGACCAAAAGTCAGGGTAATTTATTTATATACTTATCATTATTATTTTTAACCGGGTCTCTGTCATCCGGGTTGAAGTAAAGTGGCCTGTGGGGCTGAGACAGTCCTCCCACCTCAACCACCCAAGTGACTGGAATTACAAGCACATGCCACCAAGCTCAGCTAATTTAAAATTGCAGAGACAAGATCGTATTATGTTGCCCAGTCTGGTCTGAACTCCTGAGCTCAAGCAGTCCTCCCACCTCCCTCTCAAAATGCTGGGATTGTAGACATGAGCTGCTGTTCCCAGATTCCAAAAGCCAAGTTTAAAAGGCAAAAAAAGAAAAATAAAATGCAGTTTGGAGAAATTGGGAATTGTTTAAAATGGCAACTTTCTAAATGCTTTGAAAACATCCTCTGAGTTCAGGAAAACGTCAAGTTTGCAGACTTGAATTTCACTTCCACTAGACTAGTTCTGCATTTGTCTGTTTCCTGTGTGGCAGAGAGGTAAAATATTTCACAGGTAAGATGCACACTGCTATTAAAAGGAAAACAGTTTGTATCACTGTACCACATCAATAAACAAGGCAAAGCACATTATTGAGGCAAAAAACAAGTTTATTATCTTTACAAATACAGCCAGAAAGTAGATTTTACATTTTCTGATTCAGATTACTTTCTGATGTAAATCTACTATTAAGAAGAACTGCCCCGAGAATCAAATGAACTATATTTTATAAAGTTTCTGCTTAAGACCATACAATATGTAGATTACTTAATAACTGCAAATATACAGAATGATAAATGTCTACACACATATGCATTTATGTATATGAATGTGTGTGTGCATGTGTGTGTGCTTGTGTGTATGTGCAGGTTTGCGTGCCCAGGTATGGGGACTGAGATGCCCCTGGAAGCTGTGAACCATCCAGACTCTTAGGAACCCTGGAGCCTGGAGACAGGAGCTGACCTTCCTGAGAAGAAATGATTCTTGCACCTTGCCTAGAGACACCATGTACCTCTTGCTGCAATTAACTGTGCATCTTCCTCAGGTCCAGCCTCCACTTCTTCTCTTGGCCACTATGCTAATGAGGATGATGATACCTACTCAGCAGGAATATGGGGTCCTGGTAAAGAAGGAAGAGGAGGTGCAGGAGCACCCAAGGGCACATGACCCAGCCAGACTATCCAACGTGAGACAGTGAAGGTGAGTGACTTTGGCACCTGATTCAAAGGTCAGGAGGCTCGGGAGCATTTATAGATGCTGTCATGAGATACAGAACATATTCCTCTGGCAGGAACCCAAGAGGCAGATTTGCGGCTAGGATGGCACTCAAGATTCGGAAACAGTAATGCTCTGTGCTGTGTGAAATTGAAATACCACCATTTCTGTGGTCATTGGTGGAGGGACATGGGTATGCTACGGTGATCATGGTATAAGTGGCTGTGTGCTCCACTTGGTGACCTGCATGTGAGAAGGATGGAAGGGATGCCACTTCACAGCCAGGAGATGTGCTGGTGCAATGACCACCCATCTCTCTAAGCTTTTCAGCAGCGGCTCTCCTCTGTCAGGCAGGGCTGCCCACAGCAAAGACTGTTATCGGATGAGGTTTGCCTGTGGCAGTGAGGAAGACAAGACCCTAGCCACAGGAGGCTGGAGGGTGGGCAGGGGCAGGTCGGAGTGGGGCCAGGTGCCTTGCCCTGCACAGACAGATGGAGACTGTGGAGGGGCACCGAATCTCTGACAAAAGCTTGGAAAGATGGATGACAGGAGAGTGGGGGGGTTGCCACTCCCACAAAAGCTCACCCATTATTGCATCGTTTCTGGGTCTGGGCCAGTTTACAGATCTAGACTCACTGACAGGCGTGGCCAGGTCCCCATGGCAGGCAGACAGAGGGTTTTCTGTCTTCCCCAAGGGGTCCTTGGCCATTCCTTGATGTGGAGCTGGGAATGCAGCCACTTGGCTGGGCTGGGGAATTCCCATTGCTCCCTTTCCTGTGGGTACAAGCAGCTCTTCCACAAGAGGTGGAGGGCAGAAGTTGCACCGCAGCTGTATGGGGCCCACAGACTTTGCTGCTTTTCTGCTGGGTGACCTCAAACTGCTCAACTTCCCTGTTACCTGCCTTCAGCATCTCCAGCTCCTGGCCAGGTGCTTGTACTTCGCTATGGAATGAAGGCCTCAGTTGTGCTGGTTGCTCACACCTCCAAGGTCAGGGCCAAGGGGAACGGACTCCAGGGACCACCTGTCCTCAGGGCTGGAGCGCCTGCTCCTGAGCTCCACTGTGCCCATGTTCCCAGCCCTAGCAGCTGCCAGCCTGTCACTGCCACCCGGACCATGCACTGCCAGCCCCAGAGTCAGACACAAAGTTGGCAGTCTCACAGAGAGTGCTTCCTCAGCTTCCACAGCGACGCAAGTTCAAGTCCATAGAACCAATCCCTTGATATTTAAACCTATGCGTTTCTGAGTGGCTCAGTCTGTGTGACTGACACACTTGCTAACTGCACAAGACCCTGTGACCTGGGTGATGAAATTCATGTCATTGCCCTAAATTCCGCCTGCCAGCAACAGAGACCAATGCTGACTCTGCACATGGTGCCCGTCCATGAGGGGCCTGGTCAACCACACCCAGGTGAGAGGACTTCATAGCACAGAGAAGCTGGAGGGTTGAGGGAAACCAAGAGGAAAACCCATTTCCAGAGGCTGCCCACTTGGGGATGCCTTTATGAATTAGGAGTCACAGTTTAAAACAAAATTAAACATCTGCTTTGGACATTCCTCTGGAGTCTGTGTTCAGACTTGACATCACAAGGAGAGATATTTAAAAATAATTTTTTTTTGAGTTGGAGTCTCACTCTGTTGCCCAGGCTGGAGTGCAGTGGCACAATCTTGGTTCAAGGCAAGCTCTGTGTCCCAGGTTCATGCTATTCTCCTGCCTCAGTATCCTGTGTAGTGGGGACTACAGGCATGCGCCACCACACCCATTAATTTTTAATAGAGATGGGTTTTCACCATGTTGCTCAGGCTGATCTCAAACTCCTGAGCTCCAATGATCTGCCCTGCCTCAGCCTCCCAAGGTGCTGGGAATACAGGTGTGAGCCCCCTCAATATGACACTTAAATAGACCCCTACACAGGCTCTGTTTGCTTCTCTAATTCCATGGACACTAACACACTCTGATGAGAAGGAAGGTTGCTGTGGGTGCGGTGGTGTTTGTGTGCACTTTAGCAACGGGGCGGATGAGACGGGAAGAGGCCTGATTTGACGTGAACTGATTTCCAGGACGCCGAGCGGGTGCTTTGCTGCCTCAGGTTTCTTCCCCGTGCCATCTCTGCTTCAGCTCCACAGTGAAGGTGGAATGAACAGAAAGTGTGTGGGGGGGCGATTGCACTCTGTGGCCCGTTAATGGCTCTCCTGGGAAGTGGGTAGTGAAAAGTTGGAACTGTTGACTGGAAAGGAATATTTAGATTTCTTGGCAGTAAACTTTTTATCGGCTGTCTTTATTCTCTATCATTATGGAAAATGAAATGCAATGGACTCAGTAGACTTGGGCCCCAAGTATCTGCTGGTAAAACACTATCCTAGGTAAGGGGACTGTATTCCAGGAAGAAGCAACTGATTCCCAAGTTAACTCATAATCCAATTCAAGAATTACAACTTCCTCACCTCTGTGTTTTGACTTTGGATGAATGCTCTGAATGGCCCTTGCGTGGGAGTGCACCTTACCCTGAATCCCAGTTCACGCTGCCCTTCACGTGTCCAGCTCTCCGTAGGAGGCCTTAGACTTCCTCTGATTGTCCCCTGCACATTTGTCCCACTCATCTGAACAGACTGCTTTACATCGTGTTGCCTTGGGAAATGTGCTCATTCATCCTATTTTTTTCTTGATATTTTAACATGAGGACTCTCTTTGAAATGGAGGAAAATTGAGAGACATATATCATCATGCACATTTTTAATCAGCAGCCACTCTCTAGTTTTCTTTTCTTTTCTTTCTTTTTTTTTAGGGAGGAAGGGAGGAAAGGAGGAAGGGAGGGAGAAAGGAAGGGAGGAAGGGAGGGAGGCGGGGAAGGGAAGGAAGGAAATCAAGCAATGAGAGAGACATTGCCGACCTGGATCTAGAGGTCTACAAGTTGCTTTCTTTTTTTTCTTTTTTTGAGAGAAGGAAAGAAAAAAAAGGAATGAAGGAGAGGAAGAAAAAGAGGGAGAGAGAACAGAAATGTTGCTTTATTCTGAAAAAAATGGGTATTAATAATGGCCAATCAATGTTTCATTTAAACCTATGAGTAGGTGTGATGTGGTATTGACAAGAATGTATATTTTGTGTATTTGAAGTGGAGAGCTCTATAAATATTTATGAAGTTTACTTGTTCCCGATCTGAGTTCGAGTCCTTGATTTCCTTATTAATTTTCTGTCTCATTGAGTCTAAGTCTCTATGTGTCTGGGGAAGCATAGGATTTAGCCATTTGCACAAATAGGTCACAAAGAGAAATTGTCCATAAAAATTACACGTAAGTGTATTACTATGAAAATAAAACTATGTATCTGGTTAACGATCCTAACACCCAGATACCTAGTTTTATTTTCATAGTAATACACTTACATGTAAGTTTTATGGACAATTTCTGTTTGTGGCCTATTTGTGCAAGTGGCTAAATCCTATGCTTAGAAAAGAAGTTTTCCAACGACGTCATTCTTTTTATGTAGACCTCTGGGGAAAAGCTGTAGCTGTCCCTGGCATTATGGGACGGTTATCTTTAGACCCATAACCCACTTCCACTCTGGACCTGCCAGCAAGCACCAGCAGTGCCTGAATTTTGAGATAATTGTTCATGTGTTCTTTCTTCATATGCAGCCTAAGTTTGCTGAACCACTGTTTATTAACAAGTCTCTACTCACAATTGTGGCTTTCTGCTACTGCTGTTGATTGGCTTTAAATTATGTTCCAGAATGTTGCCTCTGTTGGATTCGGGCAAGTTTAATAGTTCCCATTCAAATGTAGGCACACATGGGCTGTCTTCTCTCTTGACTGCTGCTCTATGGCCAAATCCAAGCTTCATAATAACCCACCAGCACCCCAGACCCAACCATAGCAAGCATTACTCACTGCATAAGAGCCAGCATTTCAATGATGTTTTGTTTTCTTTTCTTCTTACTTTCTTTTCTCCAGAAAGCTGGATCTCATCCTAGCTACTTCTTTGCACAGCAGCATATGACATAGGCACTGACACGCTTATTGAATTCTGCAGATGTTGCCTGTGTGATTAGTTTATCTGTTATGCTGATTTAGTGATGACTCCAGTGGTCAGACCTTAAATAATTCTGAAAGCAATACCTCTCAAAGATAGAGGTCGTGGTTTTCAAGGGTTTTTTATATCTTTAGATGATTTGCATTAAAAGCAGGATAGAAGACACTAAGGACTGCCTACCCCAGCTGATCCATTCTAAAGATGGAACATAAATTAGTGACAAGAGTGAATTCTCACTTGATAAATAAATACAAAGGAGATTTGGAAGATTTTGCTTCTGCTTTAGCAATTGGAGAATTCAGGGCTGTGTGTGATGCAAACAGAGACAAGTATGCTATGTTAGAAGTAAAAATACTCATTTAGTTATGAATCAAAATGTTTAAAGAGTAGCAGCTGAAAATTCCTTGACCACCTTATGACACCAGTGATAATAGACTAATTTTTAGAGAGCCTACTTTGAAAACACAGTTGGGGAATCCCAACCGTCCATATAGATGCAAAGTGAGAGTTTTGACAATATTTCTAAGAGTTGCATAGCAGCCAGATTTCTTAGAAAAGTACTTAGAAAGAAATTTCAATAAATCTCACTGAAACAGTCATTGCAACTATAAATGGAAAATATTATGAATCTTGAATTTTAGTACTTAACTAGGATGAAGACAATCAAATACAAAATTGAAAGTTCTTAGAATTATGAAGGCTCTTCCCCTAAAAACGGAAGGAAAAGACTGAGTTTTGCGTCAGGAGAACCCCAAGGCTCCACGAGCATGCCTCATATCATGTTTGGACACTCACTGTGCTTGGACATTACTGCTGGGTGACTGACACACTGGCTTGCGTAATTCATCATAGTCCATTCTAATCCTTCCTTCTGCATCTATAATATCTGATGTGAAAAGAACTGTTCCATCTGGACAGTTAAGCCTGGGAAAGTATTCTTTTCCTTCCTTCATTCAACAAATAGGCACCGAAGGTCTTCAAGATGCCCATTGCCGTGCTGGAGACGGGGATACGTGTGAGAACAAGAGATGTGTCAGGACCTTGGGTCTGGTATGGTTTGTATCTGTGTCCCTGTCTAAATCTCATGTCAAAGTATCGTTCTTACACTGTGTTGGAGGCGGGGCCTGGTGGGAGATGACTGGATGATGGGGGTGGATGCTTCATAAATGGTCTAGCACCATCCCCTCAGTGCTGTTCTTGTGATGGTGAGTGAGCTCTCACGAGGTCTGGTTGTGTAAGAGCCTGTAGCACCTCCCCGCTCTCTCTCTTCCTTCTGCTCCACCATGTAGAGGGCTGGCTCCCCCTTTGCCTTCCACCATGACTGTAAGTTTCCTGAGGCCTCTCCAGAAGCCAAGCAGATGCTGCCATGCCTCCTGTACAGCCTGCAGAATTGTGAGCCAATGCAACCTCTTTTCTTTACAAGTGATCCCGTCTCCTTTATAGCCTTGAGAGCTGATAAATACAGAGTCCTTCTATAATAACAGAATGAGAAGCATTAGACAAGCAATCACGTGGCTAAATAGGTGCCAATGGAAAAAGGCTGTTGAGGAACCTTCCAAGTGTTATGAAGACGCACCGCACTGAGACATCTCCTAATTGAGTGCTCAGGGAAGATCACCTTAATGTGTTATTATAAATATTAGTTAACTGGGGTGTGGGGGAGATTTGGAGGAATGGAGCATGTTGAAAGTTCCAAAGAAGAAAGAGACACGTTCCACTAGACAGATGTAAAGATGGCCGTCATGGAATGCCAAGAAAATCCAGGAAGGAGGACGGGTTGGGAAACGACTGGAGAAGTGGGGAGAAGCAGTGGAAGACCTGCTAAGGATTCTTACTGTCATTCCAAGCATGACATGAACCCAGTGAACTGTCTGGAGCAGAGAAATAGTGCAACTAGGTTTGCATCAAAAAATTAAAAAAGAAATTTATTCTTCATGAAGCATGAAAAAGGTATCAGGAAAGGTGAGAGTGGTTGTGGAAAGCCACAGGGATTTGACCAGAGTCCAGGGAGAGAGGAGAGCAGAAGGAATGAAGAGGGGTGGAGGGATTCAGAGGGAAAATGACTTTAAGATTCATTGCATTTATTGGAGAGGCAGAGAGGTATAAGGAAAAATGGGGCTTGAAGTGAAGCCAGTCGCTTATGTCCTTAACACGCCCCTTCTCCTATTCCTAGGTTGGAGATTCTCAGAATCAGGGCATGCTCAGGGGAAGTGTTGTACAAATTGAACGTCAATAACCCAATCAATAATCAGTAATAGCAAGTTCTTGGACAGGAACCTGACTGCTGCTGCACCTGCCTTTGGGCTGGTGGGCTTCTTCCCCTTGGTTAAGCATGGGGTGCACGTTGCCGCTCTGGTCTGGGACCAGGACCCCGACTCCACGCCTTCCTCTCCTAGCTCCTGCAGCCTTCTCTCTCCTGAAGGTCATACCAGATGAAGAATGCTTCTCTCTTATTATCTTATGTCCTCCTAAGATCCAATTTAAAAAGTGAGAATCTAATTGCTCCTGAATGAACTACTCTAACTTATTTAGGGAGAAAAATTGAATAAATCAGAATATTTTTCGGACTGAGTCATGGTGTTAAGTACAGAGTTATTCTGGTTCATGATACACATGGAGCCAAAACATACTTCCTGCTTGAAAATGAACATCGATATAACTTTGTCGTTATTCTCTAAGAGGAAGAAAAACTGAGTAATAGCAATGCACTAGAAAATATCCATACATATGTTGATATCTTTTATACATTTTTACTTAAATCTTAGAGTTGATACAAACACAAATAGAATTATACAAAAATTTTTATATAGGAACAATGTAACGTATTTGTTGCATAGCTAAATATATTAATTCCTCTGTAAGCCCTACAGGATTTTTTGCATATTGATGTAAATATTTTATGGCATGTTTATTCAGGCATCAATGTAATGGGTACCTACTGAGCCCCAATTACTCGGTGGAATGACACAGAGCTAACCTGTTCATACTTCATTTATCCAATTCGTTCCATGAAGAGGATGAGTGTTGGCTGCATGTGGTGAATGGTGCTGAGTAACAGAGAGAGGAGGTTTAATAAGACTTGATTTCCAACATGAAGAAATTAGTGGTCTAGTACATGTCTTATTTTATCACTTTAGGTGAATATTTTGTGACAAGTACATATTTTTTAAAAACTTTGGCTTCTCAGGCCACAGGGAACTTCTCAAGAAAACCAAGTTTACCTTATAGGTATTTCTAGCATCTGTGAGATGTTAAAGACTCCCAAACCATAACATTAGATCATTAGGCCAGGAGCGCTATAAACTTGTGCCTGTAAACTTTGGGGGGCCAAGGCAGGCGGATCATGAAGTAGGAGTTCAAGACCAGCCTGGCCAAGACGGTGAAACCCCATCTCTACTAAAAATACAAAAATTCGCCAGGTGTGGTGGTACGTGCCTGTAATCCGAGCCACTTGGGAGGCTGAGGCAAGGAATTGCTTGAACCCGGGAGGTGGAGGTTGCAGTGAGCCCAAGATTGTGCCACTGCACTCCAGCCTGGGTGACAGAGCAAGACTCTGTCTCAAAAAAAAAATTAGATCTTCAGAACCGTGCAAAAAAGAACAGACATGCTGAAGCATTAATAGTGAGAAGCCAGCGCTTTCTCTCTTGCTTCACCACGTGGACACTGTCGTCACTGCTACTAATGCCCATATTTTCAGGTTCCTATTTATGGTGTTGGTGGCACTGCTTTTTCTGTAGAAAACACACTTTAAATGGCTCAGGAAGTAAATGTGGTAAAATAGAGTATAAAATAAGGAGGAAGATGAATGAACAATTCAATATTATATTCTGGAGAAGATTAAAAATAAGAAGCTAAGTAATTAACATGACACTGAAAAGATGAGTGTGTTGAGTTGACCACAGGTGCCAGGGCTCCCTGTATTCAGACACCCAAGTGCTTGACATATTTGTATTTTTAGCAGGGCTGCAGAATCATGTGAGTTTATAGGTACATGCATGTAATTGAGTTAGTGTGCACACATGCATTATCTGCCATGTCAGCTGAGAAGAGGATGAGGCCTTTCGCTTGGCTCTCATTCTCCTCTCTTGTCTGCCGCCATGTGAGATGTGCCTTTTGCCTCCTGCCATGATTGTGAGGTCCCCCCCAATCATCTGGAAATCGGAGTCAATTAAACCTCATTCTTTTGCAAATTGCCCAGTCTCAGTATGTCTTTATTAGCAGCGTGAAAATGCACTAATACACTTGGGAATAAAACTAATCTTTTTTGAAGATGTGAAAATTGAGCCAAGATGAGAAGTTCAAGCAAATTTCGGGCAGGGGTTTTCAAAGTGTGGTCCCTGAACCAGCAGCATCACCATCTCCCAGGAACATGGTAAAAGAGCAGCCTCTTGGGTCACACCGCGGACTTATGGAATCAGCCACTCAGGGCGGGGCCTGGGGTCCTCTGTGCTAATATCCAGATGATTCGGATGCAGGTTGAGTTTAAGAACCATTGGTGAAAGAGCCTGGGTGGTAATTATATATGTAAAGACACTTCTGTGAATAAAATGTATTTTCTTTGAGTTCAATTGAATAGTGACATTTGCTTATTTTCTTGTTTTCTTCACAAGGATTGTGCAATTTTAATTATAAAACAAGGGCACAATGAAATTAAAATGCCTGCTTTCAATCTAATGAGAAATTTCTTTCACATTCTCCTTCTGGCAGATTAGTCTTAAACATTCAAACATAAATAATATATGATAAGTATTAAAATGATAGATAATTCAACAGAGCTAAAGAAAGGAAACAGAATCTGAAATCTTCTCTTAATGGGATCCATTAAATGACCACAAATGCAGTTCCACCCAAGAACCAGGAATATAAATTCAAGTATATAGATCCAAGGAAACAACCAGCTGTCTACAGAAAACTTGGAAATGGATAAATATGCACAGGGGCATCAATCTGTTGGCATTAGAGCTGAATCTGGACACAGGACCCACTGTTGCTCCTAAGAGTTTCTCTCTTTAAGTATCAGGTCACATTGCTGACTACACATTACATTTGCTTCCCCTCAACTGAGTTAATTTATAGTTGAGAGAGTGCTGTTGACTTTTCCTGCTAAGGAATATTTGGCACTTTTATTACGAGGCTGACGTACTCACCCATGAGTTCATCCATTTACTCACAAGCATTTATTAATGGTCTGTGTGCAGGACACTTTATGTGTTATTTTGCTAGATATAAACATTAGTAAGGCATGATTAATTTCCTCTATAAATTAATAGTATAACGTAAAATAAAATGCACACAGAACTTATATATGCCTAAGTAGTCGAATGAATAAAAATAGGAATTTGAACAAGCAAAGAAGAAAGAAGAGATACCAGTCCGAAAGTCAATAAATATTAACATGGGAGGCAGAAGCAAAATAAACACTTTTCATTTTGTAGTGGGAACGACATGGGGTTATTTACATGGTTACATTTAATGGGTCATTGAGCTTACAGTTTGTGCACAGAATAAACTCTGGCATAAAATGGATCCACAGATCCATTATGGGGCCCCACTGAAAAGATTATGCTTGCAAACTTCAATTTCTCCTCTAAGAGCCTCCACAGACTGATATTATATCTGGAATTTCAATAGGATGCAAAATAATGTTAAAGGTAACATTTAATCTCAGTGGAGTGCCCCGCAGAACTGAACCAGCCTCAGTGGAGTGCCCCGCGGAACTAAACCAGTCTCAGTGAAGTACTCCACGGAACTGAACCAGCCTCAGTAGCGCCCTGAGGAACTGAACCCTGTGTGATATTGGTCTGCTGCAGATTGCAGCACTCACAATTACTGCAAACCTCTCTTCACATGATTTCTAATTCCCTGTTAATACCTAAATGGAACTTCAAAGGCTGGAAGGCTAAATTTTCTCTCTGTAATTTAATACTTCTCTGAGGGACTCAATAAGCTTTAGAAAGTATATGAGAGCAGTCCTATTTCTGTTCTAAATTAAATATAGGTGATTAAGCTTGAGATATTTTTCCCATGGTGTGTAAGTCGTTTCACCAAAGTGTTATTTAAAATCTGGATCTGTATTTGGATTTAAGTTCCCAAACAGGACCTGTTCCTTTTGAAGATCAGGCACATGGTGAACATGCCCAGTTCAGTGGACGTGGCTGGGATCACGCACTGCAGTAACGCACACACAAAAGGAATTTAATAATGTAATATTCTTAACACCTGAAATATTAAGATAACATGTCCTTTAACTGGCAGGGTTCCTGGGTGCTGTAATAGAACACGCAGGTCTAGTTCATGAGACGATTCACACATCGTCCTGCGCACTGTGTGTCAGCATAGGCGAGTGGGGAAGTTTATGCAGTGAGTGGGGCATGAATGGGTAGTTTTCCCTAGAGACTCGATCAGTCATGCTCCCTGCTGTCATCCCAGTATCTATAACAGCATCCGGCACATAGCAAGCACTCAGCTGAATGCACAAATGCCTCCATGAAAGATATTGAAAGCAGAAAGAGTATTTAGTGGCCAGTGGGGCTTTTAGTGGCCAGTTGGGCTTTTAAGGACTTTCTCAAGAGCAGAGACGTTCCAAGGAGTTTTCTTTGGCTGGTGGCTTCTCTGCATACCTGCTTGTTAGCCCTTGAAGCGCAGGTGATATTTGTGAAGGTAAGTGTGGTAGGTGGAATTCTGAGAGGATCATCAGGGCACATGAGCCAGGCATAAATGCCCTGAGTGGTCCCCGCTCCGAGTGCAGGTGGGGCTGTGACCCTAAGAGGCCATGGTTGCTGTGATTACACTGCAGGCTGCATTCAGAATCTTTTCCTGGGCTTGAAGAGACCACCAGTCTCACAGTGACCTGCGTGGAGGCCACACGGCAGGGACCTGAAGGTGGCCTCCAGGAGCTGAGCGCGGTACACAGCCAACAGCTGTCAAGGACATGGAAACTCAGCCCTACAGCCAGCGTCAATGGCTCTGCTGACACCAGCGAGCCTAGAAGAGGACCCCAAGCCTCGGACAGGAGGGACACTTGAGCCAGCTCCTTGATTTCAGCCCAGTGAGACCCGGGAGGACGCAGCAGCTCACCCTCAGCCTCCTGCCCCAGGGAAGCTGGGAACTAATAAATGTGTGTTGTAAGCACTAAATTTGCAGTAATTTCTTATGCAGCAAAAGAGAAAAAAATATAAATATCCAAATAGGTTAATCTTAAGAAGATACCCGCCTATGCGGATACACCTGCAGTGGTGGGTGCTGTGTGTCCCTGGGGACATGAGAAGCCCACACTCCAAAGTCTCCCTTGTAGTTAGATCAGGGCTCAGTGTGACCAAGTGAAGGCCAATGAACTTCAAGATCTTGGCCTTAAAAACATCGCTCAGCATCCGCTCTGCAGCTCCATGACAAGAAGATGGTAGATGCCCGAGTCACTACTTGAGAAGAGTCACGAAAGGGAGATGCCAGTGAGATGCATCTCATGTGAAGGGAATCAGAGGAAAAGCTTGTGCAGCCTTGAGTCGCTGGAGTGTGGGGCTGACTTGTTACTGCAGCAAAGACTATGCCATTCCCACTAAGTCGCTTTCTGAACACACTCAAGTTTATGAGGACTCTACTCAACTAACCACACAGTGTTTCTGTCCTTCACCTGAACTCCCACTAGTCTTCTTTAAATTAAGTCCATGTTTTAAAAAGTAACCATTTCCAGAAAGGAGCGTTCCAGCGGTGTTGCAGTTGAACCAGGATGGAAACATTTGAAAACTCCGTGACGTGCCTCCGTCTCCTTTCATGTGCTGTCCAAGAAAAGAACATCTCTTTGGCTTTTGTATCACAGTGAAGAGTTATCATGGCAACCTGTTTTTACCCGTTTAATGCATGGCTGCAAGTCCGACAGGGAGCATCGGAGAACTATGGGTCCCGGGAAGCTAGCAGATGGGCCACCACATGGCATGTGTACACAACAGACCCCAGAGCCCAGTGGCCACGGATGAGGACTCCACTCATAACTGGGAAAAGGAGTCCAGTGAAAACCTAACGGGAGGTCCGCCAAGGCCTCTCAGAAGACGAAAATCTGCATTAGCAGAGCAGCTGTCTTTCAGTGTGAGCTGTATCTGCACAGTCTGGGTGCTCCTGGGGAGCAGCATCTCTGCTGCTCATACATTTTTACTGCTCCCAACAGATCCTATCTCTCCCTCCAGAGCATCAGCACACTCAGGGAAGACAGATGGAACAGCAAAGTCAACATGCCTTGGTGTCTAACCACCTTTCTCATGGGACCCCCATCCCAAAATAAATGAGCTTGGCATTAGAAGTAGAAACCATTTTTCTCTGCAAGAAAGAGGCCAGGGTGCCAGGTGGTGGTAGGTGATTCAGGCGGCCTGGAGGCAGAGCGAGTGCACTAGCGACAGCTGTGCTGGACAGCTCCTGCAAGCCTGGACTCCCATTGCCTCCCCACAGCTCAGGCTCCCTGGGTCTTCCTGCCCTGCCTGTGAGCTTTCTCTGAAGCTGGGGGCCATACTGAGCGCATGCCCTGTGTGTTAGGCTACTCTTGCACCACTGTAAGGAAATTTCTGAGACTGGGTAATTTGTAAAGAAAAGAGGTTTTATTGGCTTATGGTTCTGCAGGCTGCACAGAAAGCATGGTGCCGGCATCTGCTAGCTTCCAGGGAGGTTTCAGGGAGGTTTTATTCATGGCAGAAGTATGAGCTGGCACATCACATGGCCAAAGCAGGAGCAAGAGAGAGAGAGTGGGGGAGGGCAACCAGATCTCACAATAACTCACTCTTGTGAGGATGGCATCAAGCCACGAGGGATGGCACTTGGTGACCCAAATACCTCTTACCAGGGCCCACCTCCAGCACTGGGGGATACAATTAAACACAAGATCTAGAGGGAACACAGATACAAACCTTGTCACCCTGCAAAGGCAGGTGAGAGAGGCCGTATCAGTTATCTGTTTGCTTCATAACGAGGTGCCACAGACTCAGCAGCTTAAAACAGCTACTTACCATCACCTTTCTGTAGGTGGGCTCCACTGGTTCTCTGCTTAGGGTCTCCCACGGCTAACATCAAGTGTCAGCCAGGCTGATCCCTTATGTGAAGGTTCTAGGGGACGATCTGCTTCTGAGCTGATTCACCTTGCTGGCAGAATGCAGTGGGGCTAGGTCCTGTTTGTTTGCTGGCCGAAGGCCAGGGCCCTTGCTCCCTAAGGCTTCTGGCACCCTCAGGTGGCCAGCACTGGTGTACAGATGTCCCTGGACTTCAATGTCTCTTCTGCTGTGATATTTAAGGAGAGTGCTGTAGAAACTCCCTGCTTTTGAGGGTCATGTGATTCCATCTGGGGCACCAGGATGGTCTCCTTATCTTAAAGTCTGCTGTGTTGTCTGTTTTAGCATCACTTGAGTAATAGCTCAGGTTCCTGGGACCAGATCATGGAACCTTAGGGGTGGAGGAGGCTTTCGAATTCCACCCACCACAGCCTCTGTGGGTAACTGCCAGCCATTAGGTTCTGAGCTGGCAGGAGATCTCCACCCACCCTCCCCTCCTTGGAAGGCCTCTCCAGCAGATACTTCACATACTTCCCAAGGATACCAGGGACAGTGGTCCAAGTCTCAGGCTGACGACCCCACCCAGCACACCCTGCCCTGACTTTTCCTCCTGCCTAATTTCATGCCCTGCTTCCTCTCTTCTGCCTCCTGGGATCACCTCCCAAATGAACCTCTGCCAGCACAAATGCAGATGGAAACCAGGGCCTCCCTCCCAGTTGAAGATGAGGGCAGGAACTAGAAAACGTGACTCGTGATTGTTCTCTTTTTATCTCTTTGAAAGGCACACAAGTCCTGTTTTTTGTTTGTTTGTTTTGTTTTGTTGAGACAGAGTCTCCCTCTGTTGCCCAGGTTGGAGTGCAATGGTGTGGTCTCAGCTCAGGCAACCTCTGCCTCCTGGGTTCAAACAATTCTCCTGCCTCAGCCTCCCGAGAAGCTGGGATTACAGGCACATCCCACCACACTTGGCTAAATTTTGTATTTTTAGTAGAGATGGGGTTTCACTATATTGGCCAGGCTGGTTTCGAACTCCTGACCTCTTGATCCACCCACCTCATGATCTGCCGGCTTTGGTCTCCCAGAGTGCTAGGATTACTGACATGAGCCACCACGTCTGGCCCACAAATCTTTTTAAAAATTAAATAAGCCTTTGGAGCACTTTTGAGCCCAGGAATCTCCCCTGAATTAATAGAGCATATCCCTTTCTCAGGGACCTGGGGGCCATCTCTGAAATGCAAGCATCATGAGTGAGGGAGCCCCCACACTCTAGTTCTTCTGGGAGGATAGGAACCTAACTTCCAGAATACCTGACTCCAAGTTGCAAAACTACATAATGTCATACAGATATGACAAGTTGATTTTTCCTCTGGACAAAGTCCTTAGCTAACATGAATGCTTAGCTAATTTCCAAAGGAAAATCACTAGGTAAGTTAGGTAAGATGATGAAGTAAGTGCCACAATTGATGCTGTCTAGTCCTCTTACCTCAGAGCTCATTATTGTTTATCTGGACAACATGTGTGGACATGAAGCGGGTTGCCTCTGCCTGGATATCTAGAAGTGCGAGATTCCTTTCCGTCTTTGCAGTCTCTTAGTGGACTGCCTGGGACAGGAATCACATTTGTTTTAATGCTTACTCAATAATGAGAGTATTTTCTTTGTCTTCTACGTCTGTAGAGAGGTTTACTGAGTAGGAAAAATATGTTGCTTTCAATTATGTTTCCCAATACTGCCTGCACCTATGAACGTGTGAGTCCTGCATTACGGGGACATACCAGGTACCTTGGGGCCCCACATCCAGGGCAAGGCAGAGCTGTCCAGCGTCACCCACACATCTCATGCCTGTGTTAAAAGATGATGTGAGTTGGCCGGGCGCAGTGGCTTACACCTGTAATACGGCACTTTGGGAGGCTGAGGCGGGAGGATCACGAGGTCAAGAGATCGAGACCATCCTGGCCAACGTGGTGAAACACCGTCTCTACTAAAAGTAGAAAAATTAGCTGGGCATGGTGGCACATGCCTGTAGTCCCAGGAGGCTGAGGCAGGAGAATTGCTTGAACCTGGGAGGTGGAGGTTGCAGTGAGCCAAGATTGTGCCATTGCACTCCAGCCTGACACCTGGCGACAGAACAAGACTCTGACTCAAAAAAAAAAAAAAGAAAAAAAGACGATGTGAGTTTTATGATGGAGGTATGCACAGGCATTTCTTCTAAAATACATTTGTTTTATAAGGCAACGTGTGTTTGAGGAGATCAGCCAAAGGCTTCAGTGCTAATTATCTTCTTCCCCTGAGCCTGTTGAGAAACACATCCTGGAGCTCGGCACTGTCCTCTTTTCCACCAGGGTAGGATGTGCAGTCACTCATGGCCTGGCACCGGTCGGAGCTCCTTCCTTTGAAGTCTGTACTCAGCTTTACAATTCTGACATTTTACATGTCATCTTTGTGGGAGAAAAGTAGAATTTCAGGACCCGAAACTCGCTATGCCAAAGGGAAAGGTAAGCTTAGGAGCTGTGTCAAGCAAACACAGCCGCCCTTTTGTTTCCAGAGAGCTGTGACCTCACATCCTCACTTTATCTTAGGTAAAATGCAGGTTTTCTGCATGAGAGGAACGTGCAGTAGGCTCCTCCTCTGCTCCCTTCCGTTCACATGTAAAATGTGGGTTCAGTGAGTACTGACTGGGGCCTCACAAGAATGGCACCACCTGCCTCACTGCTACCCTCCCTCCTTTCTCTTCCATTTCCTCTTGGTCTTTCCCCTTAAAATACTGAAGTTTCCAAAACTCTCTTTGGGAAAAGCTCAGGTCACAGGCCCTACTGGGACTTGTGTTTCTTTTTCCCAGGTGGGACTTCAACCAGGGCAAAATAAAGCTGTAATCAGTTGAGATCTGCCTCAGTCACCCTTTGGTTCACATCTTCAACAACGGACACGAGACTCCCTGTAAGAGAGGGTAGCCATTTCCCACCATCTTGTCAGTGTTAGCCCTGGGCCTGGTTTTTGCAAATTGTGCCTGCTCAGTAAATGTGGGAATGAAGAAAAAATGCGGAGAAGAAATTAAAAGAGAGGCTGAGAACCTGGGAATGGTGTCCACGCCCTGCTGGTTCACCCCATTGCCGGAGAGAACGTCACAGAGTGGGAAGAGCGCCAGGCTGCACACACCGGCTGGAGGGGCCTCTAACGCTTAGGTCGGCAGTGATTTTGCTCCTTCTGCTTCATTCACAGGAAACTAGAGCGCAAGGGACTCTGCCTTGCACACGAAGGAGAAGAGGTGAAGAACTAAATACTTATTCTTTGATGCGCTGGTATCTTGCAAGCCATTCTGGATATGTTGAAGCTGAGGAGTTGTGAACCGTTTATAAAACAGGAGGTTGCGTGTTTTTATGTTTCGAAGTCATTTTACATTTTTTCTGCTTCCTGAAATCATCATGTTAATACATTTTGCCTGATTGTCTTTTTGTCATATCATAACCTCATGCTGAGTAGAATATTGATTAGTGACTTTAGCCTATAACTGGAATAAAAAATAAGTTTACAATCTTGGGCCAACTTCTGTTATTATGAAAAGCAGCCTAGAACGCGAGGCTGAGAAATATCATCGTTGTTCAGGCCTGAACCATCTTCTGTGTCCTGTCATCATGGAAATTAGAGTGGGAAACGGTGGAACACGTGCCACATATCCCCAGTAGACAGGATCCCTTCTGATTCTGAACGTGAGCATAACTTAAAATGCACAGAATTATCATCCAGGTGCCCCACACTCCTGCCTTGGTTGTGCTATAATTTTCTGAAAGAATTTGGAAGTCACCTAAAGACGGAGATTCAGTTTCTTTGCCGAGGATTGTTTATGTCCTTTCTACTTTCCAGGGTTTTAAAATAAATATAAAAAAAAAACTGAAGCCCCATTTGCAAATTTATGACTGAGACAGTGAAAGAGATCTGACCTAACCAACTCCATCTTGCTTCTTCTAACTTCCAAGATGTTCTTGTTCATTCCTGGGCATATGAACGAATAGGGGAGAAACTTAGCTTATAGTTTAGCATTGGAAACAAAGACAATGATACCCCTTTCCCAAAACACACCTCCCTTTTGCCTGAGACGACACAGCCTTGCAAGATTAACACATTAGCCACAAGATTAGAAATTGTGGTTTAGGAGTCCCGCAGCTGGGGCTACAGGATTCTCACCCGCCCTAAACTGCTCCTAAGATCAGTGCTTGGGAGACTTTGCAGACCCTGCACCTGACAGGTCAGCTGGCACCACCCAGATCCACAAACTGGCTCATCTGATCCTGTGGTCCCCACCCAGCAACTGACTCTGTGCAAGAGGACGGTTTCAACTTCTCATGATTTCATCTCGACCCAACCAATCAGCACTCGTGACCCACTAGCCTTCCTTCACCCTCCAAATTTTCCTTAGAAACTCGAATCCCCAGATGCTCAGGGAGACTGGAGTAATAATAAAGCTCTAGTCTCCTGTACAGCCGGCTATGCCTGAATTAGGCTTCATTGCAATTCCCCCGTCTTGAGAAATCAGCTCTGTCTAGGCGGCAGGCAAAGTGAACCAACTGGGCAGTTACAAATATACAGGAAAAGATGAGGGAACACAGGCAGGATGATGGAAATAAGGTCTCAGGAAAGGTGAGATCCAACTCCTCAGGGCCCGAAGCTGCTCAGGGTTTTATTTCTTTATTGTGAATGCCTTTGCATATCCAGAGCCGGGAGAAAGAATTTTCCAAGAGGACATGGCAGATATCCTGTCTAATAACATTAGCTTGTACTTGCCCAACCTTCAAAAATAGATATTTGGGAGGAGAAGGTGATTGTTTGTCCAACAGAGTTTTCCTAAGTGTAGACTGAATCTGCTTTTATAGTGGGGGCTCAGAAAATGACGCCTCAAAGTGGAAGCCTCAGAAGCAAAGTCTCCCTCTGACATTCTCCTGCCTTCCTGTCTTGGATCCTCGTTCTCCCCCGAGGCTACCGTAGGATCCATCTTTTCCAAGGGGGGTCATAGAAAAAAGAGCCTCTTTTCTCCAAAGCCAGGCACAAAACCTGCCATAATCACTCTAAGGGCCCCCTGCCTTTCTGTGTAAGTCAGCCTTAAATAAATCTGTGACCTAACTTGCTTAACTATAGGTTCTAAGACCCCCATTCCAGAGAGGGTCCTGCCCTAGACTTGGGATGAAGGAACCCTGCACAGAGGGGCCTGGAAGACTGAGCAGACAGGTCTGTGGGTGTGGCCGCCTAGCAGGTGGGCCTTGTGGGTGTCACCACCCGGTGGGTTTACCTTGCCTGCTGCCTAGACAGAGCTGATTTATGGAGACAGGGGAATTGCAATAAAGAGTAATTCATGCGGAGCTAGTTGTGCAGGAGATGGCAGTCTTATTATTACTCAAATCGGTCTCCCCAAGCATTCGGGGAATCAGAGTTTTTAAGGCTAATTTTGTGGGTGGGAGGCAGCCAGTGAGTCAGACGTGCTGATTGGTTGGGTTACAGATGAAATGATAGGGAATCAGAGCTGTCTTGCACTGAATCAGCTCCTGGGTGGGGTCCACAAGATCAGATGAACCAGTTTGCGGATCTGGGTGGTGTCAGCTTTTCCATCAAGTGCAGAGTCTGCAAAATGTCTCAAGCACTGAACTTAGCCTTTACAGTAGTGACGTCATCGCCAGATGCAGTTTAGGGAGGGTCAGAATCTTGGAGTCTTCAGCTGCATGACTTGCAAACCATCATTTCTAATCTTCTGGCTCATTTGTTAGTCCTACAAAGAGACAGTCTAGTTCCCAGGCAAGAAAGGAGTTTGTTTTGGAAAAAGGCTGTTACTGTCTTTGTTTTAGACTAAAAACTAAGTTTCTTCCTTAGTTAGTTCAGGCTACACCCAGAGATGAACAAGGACAGCTTGGAGGTCAGGAGCAAGATGGAGTTGGTTAGGTCAGATCTCTTTCACTGCCTCAGTTATAATTTTGCAGTGGCGGTTTTGATGAGTTTTCCCCGACAATCTGTTACTATTAGATGTTGGTCGTCTATAATTTATTAGATTATATCTCTTTTGTCCCAACCCATTTCTGCAGCGCTGGCCCTGCTTCGTCAAACCTAAGCATAAAGTCAGACCGATTCCTCCATATCTGCGGGTCTTTGTTCTGAAAGCTTCTGTGTCCCACAAAAATAAGATTACATAAATGTGTTCTGCTTTTCTCTTGTTTGCCTGTTTTTTGCTATAGTGGAGTTGGTCACGGACCTTAGGCTGAGTAAGGAAATGGATCACATCTTTCTGTCACTGAAATTCGAAGTGGCAGACTGCAGCTGAATTTCACACTCAGTGCAATGTGTGAAGGGCATATTCATTTTCAAATGTAAGATATGAACATTTCTAGAGTGTGCCCAAATGTGCAAGCTATATATTTTACATAATATTTCTTAAGATTATATAGTTTATTGCCATTTTAATATATGTGAACGACATATATTTTATATTTTTTAGAAACTTAACAACTTTACATTTGAAATGCATTTGCAAACAATAGAAATATCGTCTAACCAAACAGCAATTTTAGCTTTATTCACTTTCTCTTCTTCACTTATATGAAGTAACTATCAGTTTCACTCCAATGTAACCATGGAAACATAATAGAATTCTGCAATAAAAGAAAAGAAAAGAAGAGAAAAGTAAAAAGAACATCCAAGAACCATTCAAGGCAAGAGTCACAGATTCAAGCAAGATTTGGTCGGAAAAACAGTTCTTTATTGTGTTACAGCAAAATCGAAGCCGGGGGAGGAGTCTGATGGGGGACTGTTGAGAGGTCGTTTTCCTACTGCAGAATAGTCAACCCTGTTCAAAACCTCGAAGACTGATTTGTTCCAATAGCCTCCTTGCTTAGAAAACTGCCTCGTTTCAGGTTATTGAAATGAAAGAAGATGACCAGAAAAGCTCTAAAAATATTTAAAGTTACTACGTAGAAGTTCTTTCAAACTTATACATTGAATAGCTTTTCTCATTTTACTTTGAGCCTTGAAAAATTATTTAATGACTGTTTTGGAAATATACTAAAAAATACACAAAAAAGAGACCGAGGCTGGTCTGGTAAATTATTCTAAAGATGCGACAACTTGACTTAACTGTTATATTTTGTCAAACATATCTCCGTGTATTAGTTTCTTAAAAGAGGCATAATGGATAATTGATTCTTTAGGAACATAATAGAGTAAAGCATTTTTGGTAATTGCATGACATTTTCCGAATGGCCCTTTTCTTAAAAAATAAGCAGCAAAATTCTAGAAAATTTTCCTAATGGCCCTTTTCTTAAAAAATAAGCAGCAAATCTCTGGAAAATTCTATGAAACACAATATATTCCCAGTTTATACAGTGCATATCCTTCACGGCATGCTCTAGATTTCATTATTAGAAATGTGCTTTTAAAATTGCTGACTTTGATGCCCTCCTAGAGAATCCTTAATTAACAGTAACTTCATGGCCTTTTGCAACAAAATCAATGACATTTCTAGCTTTAAGTAATTTTCAGCAACTGAGATGATAAACACTACTTTACACCTTACAGTAATGACAGCATCCAACTTCCCATTTTCTCTGCTTGAATGAAACCAGTAAAAGTAGACTTTGAAAAACTCTGTGTTGCTGTCACAGGTTCAAACATTACATAAAGGACTCCAAATGTCGTATATTTTAAATTAAATATAGGTAAGACCTATAGATAAACATAGTGGTAAGAGAAATTGACTTAGAGAGATCAAGGTTAGGGGGAAAAATAAATCCACAACAGAAAAGAAAATGACTCTTATCCTATAACCAAAGGTTAATACTGAGACAGCAAGTCCACTGTGATATAGAAAATGCCTCTTACCCCATAACCAAAGATTAATACTGAGACAGCAAGTCCACTGTGAGATAGAAAATGTCTCTTATCCTATAACCAAAAATTAATATTGAGGCAGCAAGTCCACTGTGAGAAAGAAAATGTCTCTTATTTTATAATCAACGATTAATACTGAGACAGCAAGTCCACTGTGAGATAGAAAATGTCTCTTATCCTATAACCAAAGGTTAATATTGAGACAGCAAGACCACTGTGTGATAGAAAATGTATCTTATCCTATAACCAAAGGTTAATACTGAGGCAGCAAGTCCATTGTGAGATAGAAAATGTCTCTTATCCTATAACCAAAGATTAATACTGAGGCAGCAAGATGACTGTGAGATACTTGTAGCCACTCATCCTTTTTGGTGTATTTTATAGAAACACTCCCCCTCTTTTTTTGGCATTGTATTAATGGTAAATGTTTCTTTTAGAAGAATTGCACTCTGCCTGGTGTGAAGGTTTCTCAAAAGGTCCAGCAAAGCCTTCCAAAGTGTTATCACTTAACCTCTATTCTCTGTAACAAAACATCTATTTTAAAAGCTGTATGTCTCTATTATAGGAATGTTATAAGAACACTGGCTGAATGGGAAGTGTGTCTAGTTCTTTAGAATAGGGCAGCAGGGAAACCCAAGGGCTATTCATAGGTGGTTTACCATAAACATTCCTAATTTTTGTCTAATGGGCATTTTATCATTGATTTTTTCCTGACTACAGGGGCTCTGAAAAGCTGTCATATTCCCCCAGATCCAGTTCAGCAAGGCTGCAGCAGAAATGTGATCAACTCCACCCAGCTGCGTGGGCATCCCGGTCATCAGACACACTCCCTTCCTGAGAGCACGCTGGCTGCACACCCGGTGGGCTCTGCACCACAGCCACAGTTCCCAGGCAGGGACAGAACTCAGGTCGAATGTTTATAGGCTTCTTGTTTAATAAAATAACTATTATATAATTCTGTATAAGCTGGTGATAGTTACTACAGATCATTAAAGAAAGGTTTTTCTCAGCCTCAGAATTTAAAAAGTTAAAAATTCATTAAACATTCCTTTCGATTCATAAAATTGCCTTATTTATAAAAATTGTGAATCTTATCCAAAGTATTGTAAAGAATATATATTTAAAATAATAACTGGCCAGGCATGGTGACTCATGCTTATAATTCTAGCACTCTGGGAAGCCAAGGCAGGAGGATAACTTGAGGTTAGGAATTTAAGACCAGCCTGAGCAACATAGCAGAACCCATTTCTACAAAATTGTTTTTTAAAAATTAGCCAAGCATGGTGATGTGCACCTGTAATCCTAACTGCTTAGGAGGCTGAGGTGAGAGGATCCCTCAAGCCTCGGTATTCAAGGCTGCAGTGAGCTGTGATTATACTCCTGCGCTCCAGCCTGGGAGACAGAGCAAGACCCCGCCTCTAAAATAAATAAATAAATAAATAAATAAATAAATAAATAAAATAACTGAAGGCCCATCAAATTGCTAAAAATGCAGAAACTGCGTATTGTTCTTTATAAATGTTCCATTATGTCTGTAAACACACAGAGTGACTGAAGTGACAATCATAAGATTTTCAATACGGGGTGGCTTGGCTGACTTGAAAAGTGGATAAAATTATTTCCTGAAAAAGAATGCCTAGGTCTGAAAACAGACAGTGACGACAGCTGCCGACATCAGAAAACCGTCACTAAGCGGCGTTCTTGGTGCTTCCCTGAAAAACTGGGAACACACGCCTCCCTTCCTCTTCTCTACGAGAAGGAGGCTCGTATCTCACACCTTTACAATAAAAGTAAGAAATTCGTCAGCACAGGGTGAAGGAACGGGTTAATATTCGGTGTCTTCTAATAGATGTATCTATGTCTATAAAGAATACATTTACAGAGAAATAACAATGTAAAGTTTATAAAGAAGGATAGCGAAGATGTTGGAAAAATAATCCCTAATCAGTACTAATGAGTATGTAAGTTGACATGGAAACTTTCTTGCCCACTTGGCAATATAAACACAGTTCAAGCCATTTATACAGGCATTTCGCTCCCAGGTGTGTGCTTGGGAGAAGCTCTCCATACGAATAAGCAGAACACCAACGGGTCTCAGAGTTTACCTGCTTGGATGCCAACCTGTTAGCCTGCCACGGTTTCAGGGATGCTGGAGGAGGCTCAAGACTCCTGCCTCAGAGACAAAGGCGATTTATCACGAACTCCAACAGCCACAGCCAGAACGCCATCACCTTTGTGCCAGTGCCCTGAGCAAAACACTCCCTCAGAGCAGTGCAAGCAGGCCTCAGTGACAGCCACATATGCAGTGTGCTCAGTTAAGGGAAGCGGACCCTAAGCTTTAGGGACCTGAATCTCTTGTAAAGGGCAGTGATCTGTGGCCCCTTGCTCCTGAGGGAGACACTGTATTCTGGGCAGTCAGCTTGCATGCTTGCCTTAGCTGCTGAGGTAGACACTGTCTCTTCCAGAGCTGCAGGCAAACCCAGCCTGTGAACAGCATGACGGTGCTATTCCTTTCTTCCAAGGCTGCTCATGACACAGGCATCTGGAAAAGATAGTCTGGAACAGAGGGAGGGGTTTCCCGCTAAAGGATGTGTAGAAGTGTGAGGCAGAAAACCCATAGAAACAGTGTTTTATAGTAATGCAGAGTTATCCCTTATATAAATGTAGGCTACTGCATTGCTATGGGTTTTAGAAGAAGTGTGTGTGTGCGTGTGTGTGTGTGTGTGTGTGTATTTACGTACAATTTTAAAACATACTCTTACGTATTTACATGTGCAATAATTTTTTTTCAAATAAAACTACACTGGAAAAATACCCAACAACTTTAGCTCTAAGAAGGAAGAGAGCATGGGAGAAGTGTTTTTGTCTTGGCTTGATATT
The DNA here is from genome assembly GCA_028533165.1 of Leontopithecus rosalia. NCBI lineage: Eukaryota > Metazoa > Chordata > Mammalia > Primates > Cebidae > Leontopithecus > Leontopithecus rosalia. The sequence continues at coordinate 106,724,865 of CM052661.1, forward strand.
TAATATTTGATTTCTAAAAAACAATTCTAAAGAAATAGAGCTTAATTTTTATTACATTTTGATAATGAGGACTCCAGAGTCTATTAATTTTGATTACAATGCTGTCTGTAGCTTTTAAATGTATATATACTATAAACACAACACACACCCACACATAGTTCTTCAAAAAAATTTAATATCTCAAAAAGAATAGTCTACTTAGACGATGGCAATCAGAATAAATGCATTCCTGATTTGGGCCATATTTCTTGGAGGATACTTGATTATAATATTCTGAAGCCCCATCATTCTTACCAAATTACTCAAAAAAGTTGTGTCTCAGGTTTGAAGTCTTAAAAATACAGAAAGAAGTGCACTTACTATGGATAATTTAGGGGCCTGGTGTTCCCCCAAGGGGCCTGATTTAATGAGAGACTGACCTACGCTGTATGGCCCCATCTGCATTTTTGGGAATCAAATATGACTGTTATGCATCTTCTTAATGTGGCCTGGGTTACTCATTCGCACCGACCGCTCTGTTACAAAATGTGTGGATGAGCAGTTCAAAGGTTACCTCGTCTTCTTATATGATGTAGGTTATTCAGTTGCACTGATTAAACTGAATTATACAATTATAAAATCTGTGGATGGACAACCCCATCTGCATTTTTGGGAATCAAATATGACTGTTATGCATCTTCTTAATGTGGCCTGGGTTACTCACTCGCACCGACCGCTCTTTTACAAAATGTGTGGATGAGCAGTTCAAAGGTTTACCGAGTGCCTCAGTTTCCCGCGATGCCGAGCTGGAGCAATGTGTCCTAATCACAACCAAAACAGGCTTTGATGGATCTAACAGACCTCACGTTACATTTCAGAAGCCATGCTGAAACTGTCTGCCCCACAAAAAACGTAAAATCTGATTTCTCAGTAATAAAGGAAACACAAAAGACCTTTGCTTTATAAAAGAAGTAGTAAGACCCATGAGTCAGTTTCACAGCATCAACCACGCATTTCTTGTGTTGAAACCGAGTTGATGGGAAGACACTTGCTGTCAGTGTGGCACCCATTGTTAACTGGTCACCAACCTTACGTCAGGCACTGCCCACACTGCCCAGGTACCCGTGATTCTAAAATAAAAATCTCAGGCACGCCAGAGCTCCCCTAGGGCTCACATTTCTAGTGGCCTAAGACCAGAGCACACATCAAAATGGACAGGGGGTTTCAGGGCTGGCAAGAATGTGAGGAAGATGCAAGGGAGTGGAGAGCCCTGAGCATCAACGTGCGTGGCACCTACCCAGGGACTGTGACAGCGAGGACAGCAGCCCCTCCCCCGCACCCCTGCAGGATCACTGCCTGTTCATATGTGGACGCGAATCAGACAATGAGGCTTAATCCTTGACTCTGCGGGGCTCACATTCTAATGGAAGAAACAGAAGATTTGCCAATAAACATTGATTCAAAAATATTTACTTCAAAGTGCCCACATCAGGCCATGCATGACATAAAGTTACCCCAAGAGCAATTTTTACAATTACTCAGCACGTGTAGTGGTCACTCTTCCTGCTATTATTAAACTCCTGCAGCACTTTACAGTACAATTTCACACATGCTTCATGCAATTAAATCATTAGGGCTGATTTCCAGGCTGGGCTTGATTTAAGTCCTTCAGTGTGGGAAAAAGCCTTTCTGCTCATGCTTACGGCCTCTGCGATCTTTCCCGGCTTTCCCTAACCATCTACCTCCCAGCATGGCACCAGCAGAGGGTAGGGCCCTGCAGGGCATCGGGTCTGTGAAGGGCATTTCCTGGGTTGAAGGAGGGGCTGCCCCTATGGCCCCACTCACCCTTTGGCTGCCATCATTCCCTTCTTTCACTCTTGATGTTTCTCCTGCCAAATTCTTTTCAGCTGGAAACGCCTTTTAAAAAAAATACCAAGGGAAAGAAAAAGGCAAAGAATGACATAGTGCTGACACCATCTCATTATTGTGCATTAGTCAGTCTCATGTCTCTCCAAAATGAATAAAGCAAGCTGGCCCCCCAACGCCATGGGTATGTGCCCTCGGACCTCCCAAGGTGTGTCACGGGAGCGTCCTTAACTTCCTAAACTGAGGCCTGCCTCAGCTATTTTGAGTTCACATAGGTTATACTGTCCTTCTTCTGATGCTGAGAACCAGAGCACTTCCTAAATTAATTTAGAATACTTCCTGTTGCTGTTTTGCAAATCTCTGATTAAATAAGAATTACATGGAAGTCATCAGGATCCTGGAACAGTTAACCTGTTCTTGACCTGAGGGGGTGATGGCTCTCCTCCTGTGACCTCTGACACAGTGAATGTTTCATAGAGTGATTTATTTCACACATAATCCACACAGAGGGGATGGTGACTGACCGTTCCTGGCCTGGGACTTTGTCTGGATTTCTGACTCTGAATTGAGTGAAAGCAATGTGGCTTGTCAGGAAGGCAAGGGAGGAGGGGTGTCAGCATACCAGAGTCCCTACACACTCGCAGAGGTGGCCCTGTCCCACTCCCCACCCACGCCACCCCTACTCTGCCCCTAAGCATTTCTGCAAGAGTGAGTCGAAATCACTGGTAAAAGTGCAAATTCCTCTGGTGTTAGGGGAAAGAAAATAGTTTAAAACAGTCTTCCGTGAAGACCTAATCTGGTATAAAATTCTTCCTGGGACTTGCAATTGTTGGTGTAAATACATGCAGATTTTCATGCCGTCTTTGACTCTGACATTTTATAATTTGAAATGAACTCAAGATGCAAAACCTTATCACTGGTAAACGCATTTTTTCTTCCTTTTGAAAACAGTTTACACAGTCATAGAAGAACTGAATCTTTTAACATCTGCTCTAACACTTCATTTCAGGGAGTAAAATCAGAGCTTCGATAATAACCTAGATGGGACTGTGTTTTCCAGGAGGGAAGAACCAAATACCTGGGCTCGAAACACCGCGGTCTCTGGGTTCTGCACTAGGCCCAGAAGAGAGGGGAGCACCCTCGGCCGACTGCCTCTCACCGGCACAGTGAAAATCACCATGTCTTCGCCTCTGCGGAAGAAGCCCTGCAGGCCACAGCCCACATGCTGGAAGCGGGCGAGCAGCTGCCTGGGCCCCTGGGCACACGAGGGGCTATGCACGAGGTCGCCCACATCCTGCTGGGCGAGGGCCTGGCTAACCAGAAAGGCTACACACTGGCAGCACTGTGACACCTGGCACGGACCCTGGACCGTGCCCAGAAACAGGCCGTGGCTAGAGAAGAGCGAGATCACCTTTACCGGGCCTGGAAGAAGTGCCAGTTCCTCCTGGCCTGGACCAACGAAAATGAGGCGGCCCTCACACCGCTGGCTCTAGACTGTGCCAGGGCTCACCAAGCCCATGATGTGGCAGCGCAGGAGGTGGCTGCCCTCACTAGGGAGCTGGAGCGGCTTTGGGGAGGCTCCGTGCCACCTGCCCCAAGGACTCTCATCGAGGAGCTTCCTGGCTGAACTGGGGACCCTTGGCATTAATAAAGCTGTGACTGGTCAGCCCTAAAAAAAAAAAAAGCAAGGTACAAAATGAGCTGCAAAACTCAATAAAGACACAGGAGAGAAATCGATTTTCTAAGTGGCCAATCCCAGTGCTGGGTTTCAGTTTTCACTTTCAGGAGCCAGGAGAGCTCATGAAAATTAACTCCTTCTTTATTTCTATTAAGCTTTTTCCAGGTATTTTGTGGCTGTTTTCCTATTCTAAAACTTGCCGAAGTTTACATTTCAATAAAATTGGCTTTTTTATATTTAAGATTTCCTGAGGCTATTCTTACAATAGAATCGATGGGATATAAAATGCATTCCGAGCTCCATTTCTTAAATTCCCAAAAGTATTTGTCTAATCATTGAGGTTTTGAACCCAATTACAATTTTCTCAATGTTTATGTTTCATGTGCAGGTAAGGAGAATGGCTTATGTAACCGGAAGATGTGACTTATATTCTGAATTGGGTTGAAAACAATACACTTTTCATGTTTCATGGATTGTTGCAGACTGAAGAGGAACCGCGTGACTGAAAGTGACCAGCGAGGACAGGACCCCGAGAACACCAGCCACCATCAGCCAGCACAACGCCATACGCCACTTTTTATTTCTGAGAAATTTTTTCAGCAAACTGTGAGTCATTTTTTTTTCCTGAATTAGAGAAAGAGTTACCTCTAAACCATTAGTTTCACTTAATTATATATTTTTTAGCTTAGTAAGAAAAGTAAGGAAATGACCGGGATCATTTGTTCTCTTAATAGTTCTGTTAATAAAGGCTCGGCAGGGCTAAATCTTTTTCCTCACTATGTGATATCAAGGCAGGTAAGTCTTAGTCCTGGGGTTTGGAGTAACACATCCTGTATCTCTAGTCTGTTTGTTTGAACCTTCAGCTGTAGTGAGATGTATTTAGTACATAACAACTGCACATCATTCATGTATAGGATCTGGCCAGTCTGGACATATGCACACATTTCCCTCGCTGCCCCCACAGTCAGGCAATAAACAGTCATTGCCTCCAAGGTTTTCCTTGTGTCTTTTTTTTTTGGCTTGTTTAATGTTAAATCCACCCTGTTGACACAAATTGGAAGTACACAAAAGCATATTAGCCCTGGGCAGCATACTGTACAGCAGACCTCTGGAGCCCACTCATCTTGCTTAACTGTAACTTTATGCCCGTCAGCCACTAACTCCCCACACCCCCTCCCATGCCCCGCTCAACAGCGACCTGCTGGCTCCTCCTCTCACTAGTCCAGAGGCCTCCTATGGAGGAATCAGGCAGTGTTTGTCCTGTGGCATTCACTTCAGCATCATGTATTTCAGGCCTAGACTTGTTGTAAAAAATGGCAGGATTTCTTATTTTTCCAAGACTGAATAATATCCCACGGTATGGATATGCCATGTTTTCTTTATCCATTTATTTGTCAGCGAACATTTGACAGTTTTCTTGTCTTGACTGTTGTGCATGATGCTGCAATGCACATGGGTGTGCAGGCGTCTCCTTGAGACCCTGATTTCAATCATTTTGGGTCTATTCCCATAAGAGGGGTTGTTGGATCATAGGGTAATTCCATTTTTACTTTTTGAGAGACTCCCCCATACTCTTTCCTAAAGCAGCAGTATCATTTTCCCATTCCCACTGGCAGTGGCTGCTGTCCACACACCAGTTGCTGCAGGGAGGCAGAGCTGGGGCTGCAGACTCCACGCAGCTGGTGGGAGCCCCGCCTCCTGGGCTGATTGCTGCAGCTGTGGGTCCAGCCCCCTTGTGCTCTTGGAGGGGCCAGGAGCAGGTAGGATCTGCCCTCCTGGGTGCAGCTGCAGTCACCCAACCTGTGGCTGCAGGCCTGGGCCTTCCACTCCTTGGACATGCAGGCACCAGGGACAAGAAGGAACCCCGCACTTCTGAGCGGACAGGGCAGGAGGGAGCTCCACTGTGGCTGACCTCTCAGGCTCAGAACTGGGCATCTCTGCAGCCTGCACCCTCGAGGGCCTGGGAAGGCCCTTCCTCTTTTCTCTAATCCATGCAGGCTCGGAGGTTGCTGCTGCTGCCTGGCCTCTCTCACCTGCCATGCCCATTCCAATCTCAGAGCAGGGATGGGATTGAGCCCTGGGGCCATGAAGGGCAGTGGCAGACAGATTAATTCCTGGGCAGAATGGGGCGGGTCCCCAGTAAGCCCCCACCTTCAGGCCAGGGAGGGCAGGGCTGCCAGTACCAAAGACTGGAGAGGGGACTTGTGCTGCCTCTTCCAGGCCTGCCCATGGCCTCCCATGGACCAATTGGCAGGCACTTCCTCCCCTCTGAAGTCCATAAAATCCCTGGGCTCAGAGCAAGGCAGAGGACAGCCAGAGGACAAAGAGGGCAGAGGGAGGACCGGACGACCAGCTGCAGAGAGGGGGACTTCCCTGCTGATAGCTGAGACGATGGAACACCAGCTATAGAGAGAAATGCCCTCTCCACTGAGAGCTGTAGAGACAACTTGCCGGCAGAGAGGAGCCACTATCTCTGCTGAGAGCTTTAGAGACCTGCAGAAATGTCCAAACCACCTGCCTACAGAGAGGAGCTACCGTCTCCAGGGCCACTTCAGAGAGCTGAGCATTCCACTGGACGACCTGCCTGCAGAGAGGAGCTCCCCACTCCTCTGAGCTATTCTAACACTAAATAGAACACTTTTTCTTTACTTTTTACTTGTCTGCGAACTTTATTCTTCCTGGATGCAGGACCAGAACTCGGGCAAAGGCACCACAGCCACAGGGGTTTCCGTCCAGAAAAATGGACACCCCAGAGGTTCCCTAGCACCTTTGAAAGTGTGCAAGGCTCCAACCTCTCCACAGCCTCACCAACATCTGTCATCTCTCTCCCTTTTTTAAAATACGAATCATCTTGACAGTTATGAGGAGAAATCTCATCGTGGGTTTTGATTAGCGTCTCCCTGATGACTAGTGAAATTGACCATGTTTCCATATTCCCACGGTCCATTTTTGTATCTTCTCTTCGTGTCCTTTGCTTGCTTTCTAACTGGGTTGTTACCTTTTATTTCTTATAATGAATGCAAAATGCTACACATATTGTAGGTCTATTTAAGATTTTATCTATAAAAGTGTGGAAAGCTGATTTCTTCTTTTGATACCTAGAAAAATGGAAAACAAAATGCCCTGTATGTGTGAGGAGCAGCTCCTCGTGGTTTTTCGGTAGAACAAGCGTGAAGATAGTTGTGACTTGTGTGTATTGGCACAGCGTAAGTTCTGTGAGTCCAGGCAGGGGCTCTTTGGAGGTTCTGTAGCCTCTCTTGGAAACCTGGACACCTAGGGCTTTGCCTTCAACTCTGTGTACTGAGTTGGGTCTTGCAGAAGAACCGACCTCATGAGAGAACTGCACCCAACAAGTACCACGTGACTGGAGGCGCTCCCCTGCCGCCTGTAAGAAGCCAAATGTAGCCTACTACTTTTATTTCTGAAGAAACTGTTGAGCAATATGTAAGACACTTTTCTCCTGAATCAGAGAAAGAGTTATCCTTAAGTATTAGTTTCACTGAAGTATACATTTGTTGGCTTGGTAATAAAATAAGGCAGTGACATGGATTGTCTGTTCTCTTAATAGAAGTATTCATAAAAGCTTTGCAGGGTAAATCTGTTTCCTCACTGTGTGATATCAAGGCATTTTCATTATTTACTGTAATGTGTAATGATAAATCCTTGAGTTGAACAGCCACTAAATGATGTGACTATTGTGACTGTACATTTGTCTTTTTTAAATTTTACGAAGTAAGAGTTATTATTGGAAACCTAACACATTTTACACAAAGCGAAAACGATTTTTTCTTAAAATCTGCAATAATGGTATTACCCTATAGTTAGCAGGTCAATATGTAGTCTGCTATTCAGTATTACGTAGAGATACATTTGATGTAATATTCTGAGGGGATTTCACTACTGTTTCTCTTTCACGTTACCTGAGGTGGTTGCTAACATTTCTGTCTCCTTGTCTATTCTATGGCTTTTTAAGGGAAATGATTATTTTGACGTGTGTGATGGTAGGATATCAATTCCTGTTTAATGCGTTTTAAAGACTTTAGGAGGTTATATCAGCAAGAAACTAGCGTGAAATCAATCTAGCAGAGACCCCTTGCCATCTTTCTTCAATCGTGTTTTAGCAAAGACAATTTGACATCATGAGGAATGCGAGGTTTTAACAACCAGCACTCTAGGTTTCATTTGTTATCTTCCAAGTATGGGGAAATAGCACAGGATGCACCTGTCATTCTGGCTTTCTTTTTTCCCCAAATTTAATTTTATTTGTATTCTTTTGGTTCTCTTCTTAGCCACTTGACATTAACTCCTTTGGCCACTGGATATTAGCCCATGCTAATCAGAATACTTGTAAACATATACATTTTATTGAGAATTAAGTAACATTTTGAAAAATACAAAACAGAGAGACACAAAGCCTAAGTAAGTTCACCTTTCTCTTTCCTGTCCTCTTTACAATGGCCTACTAATTGCACATTTTCCATGAAATTCTGAGTGCAGTTAGACTATTTGTCTAGATGGCCATCAGAAATTCAGTTTTGACCAAACAGTACTACAAATTCACACTGTTTAAATATGCTCATGCACATTATGCTATTTCAATAGTGAAATCATCCTGTAGTCTTTCTCTCAAGAAAACAAATCTTGGGCATCGTTTGTAGGTATGACATAATTATAGGCATACAAATCCATCAACCAGTCAATATCAAGCTGTTTTGCAATGATAAACTATTTCAGAGTATGCTATTGAACCCTCTTGATTACTGAATTTCATAAACAAAGTATTTTACAAGGATAACTGATTGTAACGCTGCATTTAATATAATACTGTAAAACAAATTGAATGTGACTGTTGGGAAAACATGTCTGACAGCTTGAAATGTTAATCCGGGGTGTGGAGCCATGTGATTGATTAGAAAACAGGAAGGTGATGTTCTTGAATTACATTTTTATGAAATGAATTATGTATAGAAACATAGGTCATTTCTTATAACTAAAATACCATTTGTAATGACACATATTGATTTTTTTCTTTAGAATTTCTACTTGACTGACTATTCTACTCACTGCAATTTACCACCATTTGTCAGTTGATGCGTTTAATCTTAAGTCAGAGATTAGGTCTTAAAGTGGCCTTGTTTGGAAGAATTATTTTAGAAATAAAGTAGAAATGATTTTTGAACTTACACCTTTATTGTGAAATCAAATAATCATTTGTTTTTACGTGTAGGTGCATACTTCAGTGAAACCATTAAAATGTGTACTTTTGTGGATCTGTAGCTTTCTGTGAGGTGCAGATAATTTGTTAGAATAAAGTACCCCATCCCATGGATTCCCACTGAGCTGTGTGCTGTGGAGTTACAGTGATGCATATTCAATATGAAAACATCTTTTCTGCACACAAGAAGTTGTGTTTCCCGCCTCCTGTGCTAGAATGTTTAGGGATTTAATTTCCTGAGGCGGACACCCTGTCTTTTCTCTAAGTTTTCCATCCTTTTTCTTTGTGATTTAAACTTTATTCCAGGATCCCAACTTGAACTTCTATCTACTGCTAGGAGCAAGATCTGGGCACGACTGGAAGATTAGAATGAAGGATGAGCCACAATCTGTTTGGAAGGCGGCTCCACAGTGGTCATGGACCACGTGCCCCCCACCCCCAGTAAACAAGCCTGTTAAGAACTTGGTCCATGAATGCCACTCTCATGCCACCAGAGTAAAGGCTTTGATGCCCAGGTCCCAGGTAGAGCCAGGTCCTTCAGGCTTCAATACACAAGGCAACCTTGTTCTATGACAAACAGAAAAAAGAAACCCAAAGGCTGCAAGGGAGCCCACCCCAGCATCTACAGAGTACTTCCCACTGGGGTCTGTGGGCAGAATTTCGGGGGTCTGCAAACCTAGATGGAAAAATTACATTCATATTTTTACTAATTTCAACCTTAAATTTACATTTCATTCTGTTGTGAACATGGGAGACAAATCTCAGTATTACATGCAGTATCTATCTATCTACCTACCTATCTACTATCTATTATCTATCATGTATCTGTCTATCCATCTATCGCTTCCTAATTATCATCTATCTCTAACAAAACTTGTCTATCTATAATCTATCATCTATCATGTATCTATTCATCTATCTCTAAGCTATCATCTATCTAATCTAATCTAACATGTATTTATTCCCATCATTTATATATCCATCTATTGCTCTATCATTTGTCTACCCATCATTTACATCTATGTATTTATCTATAATCAATCATCTATCCCCATCATGTAGCTATCTATCCATTTCTATCTATCTGTTTTTCCTGTCATTCATCTATATCTACCTATCATCTCTCTCTCTCTCTCTCTCTCTCTCTCTCTCTGGTTTTATTTCTAATTGAGATCACAGATGCATCTCTATCACATTACAACTCTTATAGATACTTGAAAATATTTGTGTTCATTGCTACTTTAAAGTTATGGTAGAGATGACAATGCAGCATCTCCTATAATGTGTTAATAAAGATGCATGGTTACCACTATACAGTGTTTGTTCTTTGTATTTAGCTACGTGGATTTCACTTTGTTTGGCTTCTTTTGTAATCCTGTGGGGGTATTTTGTATGTACACATAAACATCATTCATACACAAGGTACATAAGCTTCAGCAGACCTTTCAGGGACGTCATGCTATAAAAAGGTTAGGACTCGTCGGTATTCCCAGCACTAGAGCTCTTTGTTGAGATGCAGGTGGTCTGGGACTGTGGGGAGCATCCTTTTCCACGTTGGCATCGTGGGTTTTTATACCAGAAGTGGTTGGAAATAGCCCCTCTGGCTCAGGATACAGGAGCCAGGGGAAGCCCCTTTCTCTTCATTGGTGACACTCAACTGTAATCTTAATGCAATGCTTTGGCAACTGATAAAGTTTAGCCATAATCTAGCTTCTTGGCAATCTGAATCAGCAAAAAGAGATAGGCCAAAAGACACAGCTAACACACGTCTTTTAAAGATCGGTGCTGCAGCATTCAGGAGACATTACTTGGGAAATTCAAGAAACATTTGCAGAACAGGATCTAGCATGGAGCTGGAAGTCCAACGATGGTGAGAAAGGGCTTCACACAGTGAATAACAGGGTTAGTACAATAATATCTGGTATATCCCATGTTACCCATACCTCCGCTTTTTTATATGCTTGTAATGGAACATGGGCTGCAGCTTACCTTTTGAACTACACCATTAGCAAGTTCCAATGTTAATACATTATCTTCAAAACAATTATTCTTAGAGGCTGTAATAATAGTAAATATAATTAATGCAACCATTCTCCTAATATTAAACATTTAGATTGATTTCCAGCTAAAAATGATAGTCTTAGGAAAACTTTCATACATATCACACTGTATGCAAATTGTAAAAGTATTTTCAAAAAATGTCTTACAGAGTAACATTTTACCACCTTTGAGGAAAATGATTAGTCATTCCACTGATGATTGCTTTTATTAAATTTCTTTGGTTTTCATTGCTAAAGTGAAAAAAAGAATTTCTTGGCAAAAGAAATGCAAATCAAGAGGGTTATAAAAAAGAAAGGCACCCTAAGTATATAAAATATCTTCTCTAGCTAACTATCAGTTAGCAGGGGAATAATCAATTATTTTTGTGTTCTACACAAACACTTTTAAAAGATATTTGTTCTTATCCACAATGTTACCAGAAAGCAACCAAGACCTTGTGAAATTAACATTTTCATTAGGACTGAGAAGAAAAAGATCGTATCTTTGGAGTGTTAGAATAGATTGGGTAATGGAGCAATTTCGAGGACATATGGGGGACCTAGGAAAGATGTTTAAGTGGAGAAGCTGAAGGAAGCAAGAGAAGAGGCAAAGAAAAAGTGCAAAGAAGTCTAGGAAATAAAAAATGTGAATTTTATAATAGGGAAAACGTGTAACATGTAAAGATGTTAATAAGAAGGAATGTGATTGATGCTATGCTCCTGAGAATAGACCCTATTGACAGAATTAGAGGGGCTGCAATATGCTTCCTTATTCTCTTACAAGATTCATTTCTTCTCAGATAAGTGGGGCTATGGATAGGACCGTCACTTCCTCTTGAAATCTTAGGTGATGGAAGACACTGGGGCAAATCTAGAGAGGCTAAAACGTCATGTCCTATTACAGAGATAATCACAGGATGTTAGGCTGAGTTTGGGCAGGGCGCAGCCTCCCTGGAGGAGTAAAGCTCAAGCCAGGTGCCAGGAGCCTGGAGGGGCTGTGTCTGGCACTGCGCCGGGGTGCAGGGGGGTGACAGGTGCCGGTGGGAGCTGCAGTCAGGACCGGAAGGTTAGCCAGGTGAGGGGCTCGAAGGCCAGTCTTTCATGATGCTTGGCTCTTAGCATGAGGGAGATGAGCAGCTGAGGAAGGGATTTCAGCAGAGAGACAAGATTTCGCTCTTAAAACGTCATTCTGGACACTGCAGCGTGGCTAATGGGTGGAAGGAGAGCAAGAATGATGTAAAAGGAACTCCTCGGCAGGCTGTGCCACTATCAGCTGTGGGTGCAGAAACAGCCCCAGGGCAGTGGCACAGGCTGGAGAAGACCCTGCAGTCAAGAGTTTTGGAGAGTGGGCAGATCCAGAAGCCTGATGTAGACTGCCATGCGCGTAGGCCTGGTGTGCTCCTGTTTGAGGGCCAGAGTGGGCGGCTGGAGAGAAGCCCTGTTTGCAATTTTCCTGGTGCCTGTCTCCCAACCACGGCTAATTCAAGCTCCCAGCAGAGGGTGGAAGTTCAACTCCCTGCCCCATCCTCCCACTTCACTGCAGGGACCAGAGCAGCCACCCACAAACTTATACTCACAGGGATTAATCCCCTCCCTCTGGAATCATGGATGTGGGGAGCACGTGTTTCTCTGGTGTTTTACTGGAGTAGGATGGGACTTGCCAACAAGTTTTCCTGTAGCTGGAGGCTGTTTCCCTGGTACTTTGGTCAGGGACAGGTTGTGTGTGGAGTTTTGTGTCTGTGTCTGCTGGTGGCCCTAGCTTGTGGGCTCTGCACACCTGTCTGGGGTGTGTAGGAGGCCACGGAAAAGCCAGAAATCCAGAGCACACCTGGCCTTGAGTCCCAAGGGCCCCTGGCCTCCTGCTTTCTTCCTGCCTTTCAGCATCCCTCAGTGAAGCTGCATGCAGGAAGTATCCATGTGGAGTGTGTGTGTGGGTGTGTGTGTGTGTACATGTGTATTGGGGTGGGGGGTGCTGGGAGGTAACTGAATCACAAGGGCAGGCCTTTCCCGTATTGTTCTTGTGATAGTAAGTCTCATATCAGATGGTTTATAAAGCCCAGCTCCCCTGCACACGCCCTCCTGCCTGTCGCCACATAAGACATGCCTTTGTTCCTCCGTTGCCTCCCACTATGATTGCGAGGCCTCCCCAGCCATGTGTAATGTGGGTCAATTAAACCTCCTTTCTTTATAAACTACCAAGTCTTGAGTATGTCTTTATTAGCAGTATGAGAACAGACTATATGTCTTAGGTGTGGCCATGGAGGGGCATATTTGTGAGTTGTGAGAGTACAAAGATCCCAAAGGAAGGCACATGGCCTCTAAAATCTTGGCCATACCGTTTACACTCACATGGCATCTTGGTTTCTTTCTAAACCCTGCGCTATAATATCCCTAAAATCGTTAAAGCAAAAACCAGGCTTCCACTTGGTCTTTCACAAAAGGATCTTGCTTTTGTCAATCTTAGTTTTTGTTTTTAAGACACTAGATCAGTCACCCATTTTTAAAGAATCAATTGATTTTTTTTCTAAAAAGCATATTAAAAATTCTAATTATTAAAGTTGTTAAAAATTCATTTTGAGGCTCTAGTCTATTTGCTTAAACATTTTTTGGGGAAAGTAGGTCTCAAATTTTATATGAAATAGCTGATGTGTTACATGCAGAAAAGTGGGAAAAGCTCTTGTGATGAATACTTCTTCTGAGATTCCTTTAACTTCTTAGAGACATGGATCAGGAAGGCTAAGCAGATTCACGGTCAGTGAATCCAAAGGACGTTGATCAAGGAGAACCTGGTCAGATCCAAAGGGGAAGTTGCCTTCAGCCGCTGGGGAGGGAGCAGTGACTTCTTGCATCCCTCTCCGTGGGCATGGGCCACTTAGAACTTTCTGCGCTCATGACGATGTGACAGTGCTAACTGGGAGCCACGATTCACTGCACACACAACATGTGGAGACAGAAGCTTGATCAGGCAAAGGGGCATCAGCCATGCTTCTAACAGGATGGAATTGTTTTCGTGGTGAAACCGAGTGTCATGCCAGATACCTATCGACTTTTAATAGCCATGGCACCATGTTCAAGAGGCCAAAGAAGGGACTTGGAGCCAGCGAACAAGACACAGGGTTTGTTTGAGGGGACTCACATGCAGGGTGGGCCAGTGGGGGTGGGCTGGACGCGAGAACCACCATCGTTTGTAAAAAGTATGTGGTTTATACGGCACTTTCACCTAGCACCCTCTCCCCACCCCAGCAACCTCCACGTGGCAACTCCCGTTTCTTAAGTTACTGCTGTCAGGTGCCATCTGCTATACACTGAGAAACTCATTTCTTGGCATGCAGAAAAGAATAAACACTGGTAGGGTATTAAAAATGTCTCAAAATAAAGCTTCCTGCTATTTATTTGTCTGAGATTTCCATTTTCAAATACCCACACAATTGGTGACAAATTTAATTCTGGTGACAAACAAGCTCTGACCTACAGTGAACAGCCCCTGTGTGTGCTCCGTGGGAAAGCTCCAACAGTTAACATAAGGCCAGTCAACTCACTCTTGCCAGAAAAATAATCGCTTGGAAAACTGTTTCACCATATAACATCTACCATCATGAACACTAATGCATTGCGGCTTTCAGTGAGCTTCCATGTGGGCCAAGCATATTTTGAAGTATTTAGAAAATGCATTCAAAGATTTGTGAAAACTTCTGGTTTTCTGGACAAATATAAATTGGGTATTTGAGTCCTTGAAGAGAATTTCTGGCTGGCTATATGTGTATGTTGCACTTAATTAACAAAAAATGAGCATGCAACCTACTGACTACATGAAAGTCCCATCATAAGTAGCGCAGAAAAAATGCAGGTTTAGGCTGGACAAAGTGGCTCACACTTGTAATCCCAGCACTTTGGGAGGTCAAGGCAGGCGGATTGCTCGAGGCTAGGAGTTTGAGACCCCAGCCTGGCCAACATGGCGAGCCCCCGTCTCTACTAAATATACAAAAATTAGCCAGGCAAGGTGGTTGCACACCTTTAATTCCAACTACTTGAGAGGTTGAGGCATGAGAATTGCTTGAACCTGGGATGCAGAGGTTTCAGTGAGCCAAGATCGAGACTCTGCCTCAAGAAAAAAGAAAAAAAAAAAGTGCAGGTTTAGTCATTTTCATCTAGGCTGCAGTCAATTCTAGGGAGACATTATCCTACATAACTACCTCTACTTCCCAAACTGCATCTGCCACCTGTGGGTTCAACCCTCAGGGCTGATGAAGTTCGCTGTAAATGAAGCAAGCAAGCTACGGTAAAGGTGACAGAACCAAATTGCTTTTTTTTTTTTTTCCTTGGGATGGAGTTTCGCTCTTGGTACCCAGGCTGGAGTGCAATGGCGCTATCTCGGCCCACCGCAACTTCTGCCTCCTGGGTTCAGGCAATTCTCCTGCCTCAGCCTCCTGAGTAGCTGGGATTATAGGCACGTGCCACCATGCCCAGCTAATTTTTTGTATTTTTAGTAGAGACGGGGTTTCACCATGTTGACCAGGATGGTCTCGATCTCTTGACCTCGTGATCCACCCGCCTCAGCATCCCAAAGTGCTGGGATTACAGGCGTGAGCCACCGCGCCCAGCCCCAAATTGATCTCTTTTTACATTTTTGTAAGCTTCTATACAGATCGCTTTGAATTAAGATGGCAAAGAGAACGGAAATGCGGAAAATTTCCTCTCCCCAGTTGTTTGTACAGTCCTTGGAAACTGTCAGAGGAAAATAAATTTATAGCAACTGCAGTAAAAATGCACAAAATAAAAAAATGCTTCAAATTCTCAGAAGTTGCACAGTCAAGTTTGCTACTGCAGATTAAGAACGAAGCCCTCTGTAGACAGAAAATCATTATTCTCTCAGTTTATCTAAGGAATTGAAGTTTCTCCTGCCTCTTGTCTACCCCAGAGACTTTTCAACTTCCCTTGCTATTTATTTGCAGCAAATCCCTGTTTGCAGCGACCAGAATTCCGTGCTGCGTTCACTGTGGAGTGTGCCTGGGTCCTGGCTATTCTCATCGACCTGCTTGACATTTCCCACAGGGCCAGCTGGAGTTTTGTGCCGCAGCTCAGGGTGTGTGCATCTAAATCAGCCTGCAGGCCGTAGTGGGGGACGGTGGAGCACTGAGGGGAGCTGGAGAGAAGGAGCCACCCTCTGTGGGCCAGAAGAAAGATACATCATCATATGCAAATATCTCCTTTCTGCCTTGATGGAGAGGACGGCGATGTACCATTTACCCTGGTTTTGCCATGTGGCAGGCCCTGACCTGAGTCCTTTGCACACATTACATCATTTAATTTTTGCCATGGACATTTGAAGTAGGAGCTATTCTCATCCCATCAAGCTGAAGTCCAAGTTTGAGTTATCTGATTCCGATATGAGACCCTGATGGGGAAAACAACATCCTAAAGAAGTTTCACTGAAACAGAAAGGAGAGGCACCAACTCCTAATCCACTTTCAACACACCCCGTAGCAAATTTGACTGGAATGCAAGAATAACTTATTAGATAAAATACTATACTGTATTGCAAAATTCAAGGGGAAAGATTATGATTATTATATACCTATCAGTGGCCAAAAAGCATAGGCTATAATTAAGCAGTCATTTATAATACAAACGCGAGATAAAACAGGAGCAGGTGAAACTCATCTAAGCAGGATGAAGACTGAAAAGCCAAGAGTGAGCATCAAATCAGCTCTCAACCTTGGCTGCTCATTCGACCCACTGCAGATCCTTGAAATTCCCACGGGCCCTGTACACCACCAAATGCATCAGAATCTGGGGTCGGGGGGGGCAAGAGCCAGGCATCAGTATTTATTTTAAAGCTCCTCAGGTGATTCCACTTTGCAGCCAACACTGGATAGTGCCGGGTTAAATTGGGGAAGCCCAAAATGAACATCATAAAAATCAGAGACATTTCGACTGAGGTGTCCGGGCAAAATCCAGGCATCGATTGGTCTCAAATACTGATCTCAAGGCTTGGCCTTTGCCTGAGGAGAATCTGATGGGTGTTTTGGGGACGGGTTGCAGCCCTTGAGAATTAGGACTGCTCAAGTGGTTTCCATCGAGGCGTCTCCAGAACATCTTTGGGAAAACCGCACTCAAGGTAAGATCTGGCCCAGGCAGAGGGCAGGACTCGGTGGAGATGGAACCTGGGCTCCGCATTTCAGAACGGGCCGCTCCAGCAGCTGCTTAGCCCGGCTGTTCCCACCAGGAGCTGCGGTGACGGGGACGATCCTGGCATGTCTCTCTGGTTTGCGTGTAAGGCTGGCTCCACGGGCACAGATGTTACCCGTGGGGGGTGTCCAGGTTCTTGGCGTCTTGGACAAAGAATCGAAGAAAACTCACAAAGAAAAGAACAAGCCAGCCGGGCGCGGTGGCTCAAGCCTGTAATCCCAACACTTTGGGAGGCCGAGGCGGGTGGATCACGAGGTCAAGGGATCGAGACCATCCTGGTCAACATGGTGAAACCCCATCTCTACTAAAAATACAAGAATTAGCTGGGCATGGTGGCGCGTGCCTGTAATCCCAGCTACTCAGGAGGCTGAGGCAGGAGAATTGCCTGAACCCAGGAAGTGGAGGTTGTGGTGAGCCGAGATCGCGCCATTGCACTCCAGCCTGGGTAACGAGAGTGAAACTCCGTCCCAAAAAAAAAAAAAAAAAAAAAAAAAAAAAAAAAAAAAAACAAGCCACAGAGATTTACTGAGAATGAAAGTACTCGCCAGCCTGGGAACGGACCCCAGCGAGCAGATTAAATGCCGGGTTACAGGAGTTCCTGGGGTTTAAATACCCTCTGGAGGTTTCCCATTGGCTACTCGGTTTACACCCTATGTAAATGCAGTAGTGGCTCACGAGCAGTCTGATTGGTTGTGGGAGGGAACCAATCAGGGCTGAAGTGACGTTACAGAGTAATGTAACTATGCAAATGAAGACTTGGCCCGTGACCAGCCTGATTGGTTGCAGGAGGGGTCCAATCAGAGGGACGTTCAATTTTTCATCTGCCACACAGAAAAGGGCGGAGTGCAAAGGGAGGAGCCTCTGTCCTTTCCACCTGGGCGTGGGAAGTTGGGGTTTTCGTTTTGATTCAGTTCTAGGAAGTCAGCGTGGATCGGCCTTAGGTTCCCAGCCTCCAGGCCCTGTTCTCCGGCCTCAAGAGAGGGCAGCTCCCAGGCTGAGCACCTGCTGGAGCTCAGTGGTGGGGGCTGATCATGCTCCGCAGGCCTCTGGGAGAAGAAAGCTTGGCTCCCGCCTGAGATGGGGAACAGTGGGGCTGTGAGGGGGGTCTCAGATCAGGACAGGGATGTGAGGTCATCCTGGGCACGTGGCCCTGGACTGTCCCAGGGGAAGCCCTCTCTCCACTTACTCAATTCCTTCCCAAGCCAAGCCCAGCAGCCAGGAGGCATCAGCAGTTGCAGAAGACTACAGAGCTTACAAAAGCCCCATGGCGCACCTGTGAGTCTGCCTTGCGAGTCCACACGGGTGGGTGAAGAAATTCACCACGTACAGTGCTGAGGGTAAAGAGTCAGGAGTTTTTAAGTTGTGGAAAAGAGGAGTTTATGTTGGTTGTGCCCTTTAAGAAGCAAAGGGGGCCCTCTGGATAGGTAAGGCCAAGTCCACGACTCTGTTCACACTTGGGGTGCTGGGTCCAGTTGGGGCCTGGGTCCCACAGAGGAGATGACCTGTGGGAGTCCGGATTCAACTGGCTCTGATGCAGCAGCTGCGGCGAAAATAACATCCAGTTGTATTTCCTCCCCAGGTTTTGCTCTGAGCGGGAAAGCTCCCTGTGTCCGCCCCGCACGCGGGAAGGCATTGCACCACCACCGAACCCTCGGCCCCTGGGCTGCTCTTCTGCTGCTTCAGCCCTGGGCTGAAAACAATTAAAAATCAATCTTTCATATCAAAGAAACCCTGTTTTCTCATCGTATTACCGCAATTTCTTTAACACTGGGACAGATACATCCATATGTGCATTTGAGATTTTCAGGTGTTTGGGAATTCCTTGAGTTGGGAATTCCCAATCATTGAGTTGGGAAGATGATATTTCTCTGCAAAGCTTAGTCATGTAACACAAAGTATTACCCAATAAGTAGCTGTAAATCCAGCTTCACTCAATCTAGTTCAAGGTAGGACATCAGTAGGACTGCCAACACCAAGGAGCTGAAGTTAGTTCAAAATAAAACCACCATGTTCCAAGAGCCAGCTTTCCTAATAGAACATTAAGAGTTGGCATGGCCGTTTGTGAGGACCCTCGTCTATGTTACTGACTGTTCTATGTGAGATAGAAACGGAATGTTACAGGCGTGGGTGCGTTCACTGGCCTAAGTGCTATTTTACTTGAGGAAACTCAGCGCTTTGCCTCTTAGAATCATCTTTTCAGACTTTACCAGTGGTTGAGGAGGAAAATATTCCTCTCGTGGCAGGGGGCGTGCCGGCAAGAAGGGTCCGTGGTGGGTGCAGTCGCTCTGGGGAGGAGGGCACAGGAGAACGCTGCCACCAGGAAACAGCTCTGCTCGGTGTGTCGCATTTTCTGCAAAGTCCTGCAGAGCCACCCACCTTTGCAAGTTCCGCACCCCTCAACTTCCTCCTTCGCCAGAGGGGCTACACCGGGAAAAACGGGGCTGGGGAAGCTGCCCATGCAGGCCCACTTGTTTATTGTGAGGGTTAACAAGATGAGGCCACGCCCGGTGGCTCACACTTACAATCCCAGAACTTTAGGGAGCAGAGCAGGTGGTCGGATCACCTGAAGTGGGGAGTTTGAGAACGGCCTGAGCAACATGGAGAAACCCCATCTCTACTAAAAGTACAACAGTTAGCTGGGCATGGTGCTGTCTACCTGTAACCCCAGCTACTCCGGAGGCTGAGGCGGGACAATCGCTTGAACCCGGGAGGTGGCGACTGTGGTGAACTGAGATCGTGCGATTCCACTCCAGCCTGGGCAACAGGAGCAAAACTCCCTTAAAAAAAAAAAAAAGGCCAGACTCAGTGGCTCACATCTGTGATCCCAGCACTTTTGGAGGCTGAGCCAGGTGGATCACAAATATTTGCCATTTATGGAATTTTCAGGTTTTCCTTGACATTGATGGGAATATATGTCATGTAGTATGTCACAAACGGTGTTAGGTGTGCCCTAAATCCAAAAAGGTTTTTTTTTCTGGAAAAAATAATTTTGAAAGATATGGAATGAAATATTAAGTATATCATATATCAATCAATTATATGTAACATGTTTTATAAAATGTGCATTTTTGGCCGGGTGCAGTGGCTCACGCCTGTAATCCCAGCACTTTGGGAGGCCGAGGCGGGTGGATCACGAGGTCAAGAGATCGAGACCATCCTGGTCAACATGGTGAAACCCCGTCTCTACTATAAATACAAAAAAAAATTAGCTGGGCATGGTGGCGCATGCCTGTAATCCCAGCTACTCAGGAGGCTGAGGCAGGAGGATTGCATGAACCCAGGAGGCAGAAGTTGCGGTGAGCCGAGATAGCGCCATTGCACTCCAGCCTGGGTAACAAGAGCCAAACTCCGTCTCAAAAAAAAAATGTGCATTTTTGTCAAATTTATTGAGATAGAATTTAGAGACAGAATTCACCCTTTTTAAGTTGATAAGCTGAAGAACTTTTGCACATGGGTGTGGCTGGCACGCAATCCTGCAACCAAGGTCCTGACCACGTCTGTCACCCCCGCGTCCCTTCAGACCCCACCACTGCCCACCCACAAGCCTGACACTCAGTGGTCTGCTTGCTGTTGGATGCTTTTGTTTTGCCTAGAATGCCCTATGCGGAAGATAATTCTGTTTGGTCTTTGTCTCTGCCTTTCTTCACTTAGCTCTATGACCTTGAGAACAGTCCGTGTTGCTGCCTGATCAGGATTCGTGGCATGAGTTATCACAGGTTGTTTATCCAGCCACCTGTTCCGGTTGCACTGAGTTTTTGACCGAATAGACGAAGCTGCTGTATAATAATCGTGTGGACACATTTTCATTTCTCTGGGATGAATGCTGAGCCTTGAGATTGCTGCATCCTGCTGCAGACATACTCTTAACTTTGTAAAGAAACTCACTTCTTTTCCTTTCCACGTTTCCCATGAAAAGGGCTGGGCTCTCCAGCCGCCTGATGTTCTTGCACTCGAGTGCCGGCTTTGTGACTTGAGATGACGTCACTTTGTTCTCTGGTGCTGTGGGGCCTCTTTCTCTGTCTTTGTTGGCGATTCGTAGATCTTCTCTGGTAAAATGTCTGTTCAAATCTTTTGTTCACTTGTGTCTTTTGTCATATATTTGCATTGTAACAATTCTTTATATAATTTGGAATTAAGATCTTTATTAGGAGGGAGTTTGTAAATATCTTCTCCCCGTCTGTAACTTATCTTTTAATGTATTTATTTAATTTTTATTATTAAGAAGTAGTTTAAGTGTACAGAAAAGCATAGGCAGTTGTCTAGCAGGAATCTGCTAATGTGTGTTTTACGATGTTCCATTTCTCTGTCTCACTTCATACCAGTTTCTCACTTCCAGTAGAATAAAAATAAACATCAACAAACCTATATATGCAATTGTGATTTCCTCACATTCTCATGTACTTGGATGACTTTTTAAATAATGTTGTACTCTTTGGTGCATAAGCGTTATACATTTCATAGCATTATTAATAATTTCTTTTATTAACAGAAACTCTGCATGTTTGCTGTACTTTTAATGCTTATCAATTGAATTTTCTATTTTTTCTTCTTATTTTCCCACTCATAAATGCATCAAATTTTCAGGACATAGAATTCTTGGTTCTAAAAATTATCCTTATAGATATACCACTTCAAAAACACTGATTAAAAAATGCCAAAATAAATTCAACACTGCAGATGTGAAATCTCAGATCAGCCTGATTGTTTGGATGTAACTTTTTACTTTGTAGTTTACCTTATTTTTCTATGTTGACAAACTTTTAATATAATAGATTCAGCATTTCAAACCAGCGGAGGAAAGATAAGCACTCAATGAAGAAGACCGGAGAAAGTACTCTGACAGGCGGCTGCCCTGCAAGACTGAGAAATCCGGCTGCTCTCCGAAATACTTTAAAGGAAAAAAATATAAAACACAACAGACAAAACACTTTTAAGACAATTTTCCCCCAATCTTAGTACCGGGATCACATCAAGAATATAAAATTTGATGTTGTTTGATGGCATGATAAGAGCTCTAGTCCCCTCAACTCGCTGTCCTGTGACGGAGTCTGCATTTCTAGCATTGTTTGTAGGAAGCTGAGATTGAAGATTTTTGCTCTTCTGCAGATGCTGAGATATTGAGAAGAGGTTAATAATATATCAGGAACTGTTCAGAGAAGATGTGCCAGAGGTACCTCTTTGATTTGATAGGTGCCCTTGGATTAAGAATTCAACTGTTTAAATTGTGTTTTGAGAAAGATAGGGAGTCAGTTTAATGCTTTTAGCCAAATGTATAAATGGTAGAGAGGAGAAAGCTATAATAACCAGGTTTCTCTGGGGACAGCTGAGGCCATGTGCGCCTGGTTTTCTATTTGAAGACACATCTCTTTGCAATGAGCACTTCATGTTTATGATGATTCTGACAGAAATTCTACTACAGTTACTTAGAGATTAAAAAGGGGGGTGGGGGAAACTGTTTTGAATGGGGGTATAGATGTCATTGAATAAGTTGCAATTAGGTTTTCCTTAGGTATAGACAAGATGAGATGGTGTTTCTTAAAAATTTTTAAGCATAACTTTAAACAAATTTAACATTTTTCTGGCAAAACCACTCTTGAGTGAAAATCTCCTTCCTTTGAACCCAAGAAGTGAAATTATGGTTGTACCATTGAGTATTTTATAGCATTAACACGGACGTTGGCCCCAGGACTGGGCTCAGGTCTCCATTTGTTCTGTAAATACTGTGTGACCTGAGCCGCGTGAGTCCATGTTAATAAATTCCGTCTGTGAAATGTAGGTGGACACATCTCTTTACAGAGGTGTCGTAAACGTAAAATAAGTGAAATAGCATTCGTTTCATATCCCTTTTTGGAATTAAAAAAATACACAGATGATAAAATGAGACAATCATTCACATACGAGTAGGAGTTTTGTGAGCATTTTGTACCCTGCTGATTGTGCAGAAACGACCTTTATTTTTTAGGATGGTGTGCAGAGGCATGTGTATCTGCAACTCTCCCACCCCTGGTGCAGACCGGCTGGAGCTCAGGAGGGGACGGTGAGCAGAAAGTGGCCAGCGTGGGTGGCTCACACCCTCACAACCAGGCTCAGTTGCTCAGAAGGGAGGGCACAGCCTGCACCATCGGGCATCGGACTGCAAAGCCATTGCCCTACGCATCCTGCCACCTCCCTGGATGGCACCTCCCTGGCTGGTCTGGGGCTTGGAGGATGCCGTCCCCAGAAGCAAGGGAGTCAAGAAAGGAGCCTGCCGGGTGGGACAGCTTTTCTCCTGCATTTCTACAATTCCACTGTCAACCATACCTTTAATTGGAAGATGTCTGCAGACTATGCTCACGGTTCACAGCCGTTGTTAAGTTTAGCTCAAGGCTACCGCCATACAGATTTTAAGTGCAGCCCAAAGGTTCCTTTGTATACAGTGAACTGTCACTTAACTGGATGTGCAAACAGACATAACCCACTCTTGTGCCAGTCATGGGCGACCACCCATTCAAACCATGTTCACATAAGGCACGTGCCAGCTGTTGGTGAATCTCACATAAGGCACGTGCTGGCTGTTTGTGAATCTCACACCTGTTTCTGTACTTCACCTTCCTTTTCCATCTGTAATATCCGACCATGTGGTGTATTATTCTGTCCTCAAGCTGCTAATAAAGACAAAACTGAGCCTGGGTAATTTATAAAGGAAAAAGGTTTAATGAACTCACAGTTCCACATGGCTTGGAGGCCTGACAATCGTGGAAGATGAACGAAGGGTGAAGGGATGCCTTACACGGCGGCATGCAAGAGAGAGCGTGTTTGGGGAGCTGTCCTCTATAAAACCATCAGATCTCATGAGACGTGTTCACTACCATGAGAACAGCATGGGAAAGACCTGCCCCCATAATTTGATTACCTCCCACTGGGTCTCTTTCATGACATGGGAATTATGGGAGCTACAATTCAAGATGAGATTTGGGTGGGGACACAGCCAAAGCATATCAAGACCCAGATCTTCCTTCTCTGTGTCTCACCTCACAGAAGGTCCTGGGCCCATCCTCCTGGTTCTCCTCACCACCATCTGCCCTCAGCCACACTCAGTCACTCCGGAGCAATTCTTAGCACACCTTTGGGCTCCATTGGCAGTTGGAGTGGGGGGCACAAGTTTTAAGACAAAACCAAAAGAAACAGCTCTTTGCATCTGGCCTGTGGGTCATGAGGAGACCCACACAGCTATCCCCAAACCCCCAGAAAGCTCTGAGCCCCCAGGGCCCTTGGCGTTTCTCACTTGACCTCATTTGCATCTCCCCTTCAAGAGCGGGGGATTTCCAGCCACCAGGCTCATCCCCCATGCAAGAGTGGGTGTGAGAATTGAATCCAGCCCAGCCCCAGTTGCTCCATGTGAATATCATTCCTTAAGGAAGCTGTCCAAGGTCTCCACAGCCCCTGCAGTTCCCTGTCATGGAATGCTTCCTGTGTTTAGCTAGTATCCCTTTTGCTTTAAGCAGGAAGGGGGTGGTTTCTTTGCTTCTGCCTACAGAGGGGTAATGATGAAGTTGGTTGGCATTTACTTCCCTGGACTCAGTGTTTTGTTTTCCACTAGAAAAATTGCTTTCAGAAAGACAAAAGTGCTACATGATAAAGGGAGCATGAAAGAAGCTCAGATGCTGTGTAAATGCAGAACAAGAACAGCTCCTGGAAGGTTACAGATGCTTCTGGAATTCCAGTTGCTGCCCCTCAGCTGTTGCAAGTATCAGGAGAGTCTCCAGGACGCTGGTGCCATGGGAGTGCTGGCTGCTGGCCACCGTTGTTACCTAAGTGACTCCTTGTGAGGAGCAGAAGTCATCTTCCCTATTTCACTAGTGGGGAGAATGAGGCCTCTCAGAGACTGGGCTGGTAATTTCCATGCTAGAATGCAACCAGTTAAACACAGAATTCTACAAATTATGCACACCACTCAAATCTCTTGAAACCTTTTCTAACAGTAATAAACAAAACTGGCAATATACATAGTAAATCCACGGATTCCCATTTTAAATTCGTATCCTGTATTACTTCGTAGTATCCTCAGAGACCATGTGGTGCAGAATGTATTTGTAAAAATTCTGCAGTGAGCCACGTATTTTCTATTCCAGATTCCTATGATGAATAAGTAGTGCGGATGGGATATGCGAGTGCCATTGTCATTCATGGGTTAACTTTCCTTCACTGAGAAAACATGCAATTGCCCTTTCCTGTTATAAGACTTTTCAAAATATGGGAACCTCTCAGAACTGGTGTTATTTTGTTCTCAGTTCCTCTTTTACAAAACTTGACACATATGAGCAAGTTTGATACAGCTGAACAAGAAATATATGCATATTTTAAAAGTTGCTAGCATATTGAAAAAGAGGTAGGATGGCAGGAGATCACCCTGAGAAATCTGCAGGCTGGGTAATTTACTCCACAGAGAACATCAGGGAAGAGCAGGAGACAGAGCCCCACCCCAGCATCCCTCAGAGGCTTGGATGGGAGCTCCTGAGGGTGGGAGCCCCCTCAGCCTGCGTCTCAAACACACCGCACCCTTTTCCTCTGTGAGCTGCTAACCAGTGATGTTCACAGGTGTAATGGTGTCAGGGCCCCGGCTACTCCCACACATGAAACAGCTTCCCTGGCACACACCTGGTTTGAATCAAGCCAACTTGATGGAGCTGCCACAGTGAAGAGCTCAGAGAAAGTTGGCAGAAACTCCAGGAACAGTTTTCAGTTCTCTTTAGAAGAAACACTCAGTGTGAATCACACAACATGACATACATTTGGACAATTTTACCTTTTTGTATTTTTCAGAGGAGTTTCAAAGTTGGATATCAATTATATCTTTAAAAAATATTTCTCAGTGGGTGTAGCTTCCAGACGGAACACACAGAGTTTTCTTTTTCTTTTTTTTTTCCTTCAAATTTTTTTATTGCATTTTAGGTTTGGGGGTACATGTGAAGAACATGCAAGGTAGTTGCATAGGTACACACATGGCAGTGTGATTTGTTGCCTTCCTCCCCATCACCTATATCTGGCATTTCTCCCCATGCTATCTCTCCCCAACTTACCCCCGTGCTGTCCCTCCCCTATTTCCCCCCAACAGACCCCAGTGTGTGATGCTCCCCTCCCTGTGTCCATGTGTTCTCCTTGTTCAACACCCGCCTATGAGTAAGAACATGCGGTGTTTGATTTTCTGTTCTTGTGTCAGTTTGCTGAGAATGATGGTTTCCAGGTTCATCCATGTCCCTAGAAAGGACAGGAACTCATCGTTTTTGATGGCTGCATAGTATTCCATGGTGTATATGTGCCACACTTTCCCTGTCCAGGAGTTTCCTTATGTTGGTTGGTAGTAAATGGTGTGGAGGGGCTTCATTCACAGGTGAATTCCAGCCAACTCCCCATTATCACGGCTCTGTGCACCTGTGGTGTTGGTCCTGGCAGCGTGGAGCTGCCATGTAGGTCCATTTTAGTCCTGCCAGGGTCTCTTATTCTCTCGTCCCTGATGGCACATCAATTGTCCTTTGAAAGCCTGTACTGTGTTTGCAAATGCAAGCTGTCTCAAAGCTGTGCAGTAATTTTCCAGTGCAGAGGTTGATTTCGCAATAGCTAAAGCCATTTCCTAATCCTCATGCCCTTTTTTCCTTTCTTTTGCTGATACAATCAATAGAATATCGATGTTGTTTACAAAGTATATTTACTCATTTGGTTAGTTAGCACTGAAAACAAATCATACAGGGTTGATGAAAATTAGACCATTTTCTAAAACTGGACACTTACTGTTGTTATTATATTTGTCTTATTAATTTTGTGTCAATGTGAATGTAGTAGGACTTTGAGTTTTGTCTGTACAGAGTACTTACATCACCTTTCACAGGAGCTGGCAGCCTATTGATTTGATATGTGGGTTAATGCACTGGTATTTTTGGACCCAACGTTACATTCAGTTCACCAAATGTGTGTTGTCGTGTGCTGTGTCCCAGGATCTGTGTGAGGGAATAAAGGCATTCAGAAGATGAATCTATTGGACTTTTTTCCCTCCAGAGATCTGTGGTTTAATGAGGAGAGGAGTTTGTAGATAGATAGTCACAAAACAATCAAAGTAAGGCCTTGCACACAGAGCTCAAAGAGCAGGAAAACTACATCGAGCTGGAAAAGGATGCTGTGTGGGAAGTGGTCAGAAAAGTCTCCATGGAAAAAGCTGCATTAGGGATGTTTCTTAAAGAATGGAAAGCTTTTGTAGGGCAGAGCTGGATCACTGATAAACTCACCGTAGAGGCAGGAATGTCAGGAGCAAAGTTTCAGGGAAGCAAAGCCAAGCAACAGATTTGGCCCGAGAAACCATCCATATGCCTCTTCCAAGTCACCGGGAAAAGAGGAAAACAGGCTACAAAGGCAAAATGGCGCTGCACGCACCCTTCCCCTGTGAGTGTGTGAATACTGAAGCCTCAGATCCCCTGTGAGTGTGTGAACATTGACACCTCAGATCCCCTGTGAGTGTGTGAACACTGA
>CM052661.1:106762877-106829569 GCA_028533165.1 Leontopithecus rosalia
GTATCCATCCAGCCAGCCACCCAGCCATCAATTCAGCCATCATCGTCTCTACATAGAGACACGTGTGTGTGTCAGTATCGCCATACAGAAAAAGAGAGAAGGCTTTCTTTGCAAATCGACCACCGTATTTCCCTTTCTAACGTCTGTGTAGCGAGCACAGGGTCCCCGGTCAGCGTCGCACAGGACGCAGGCTGAGGCGGCAGACGCCGGCCTTGCCCCGGGCTCCTCTCCCACCGCGCGCCAGCACTGCCCCCTGCCGCGGCGGGAGGAGGCCGGGAAGAAGCCGGGACGCGCGCTGGCAGCTGGACGCCTTCTCCCTGGGGCTCAGGCGCACATTTTAGTCACAGTGACAGACTATGGGGCATTCGAAGCCTTCGCCTTAGTTTTTCCTAAGAAATATTGAAAATTCCTTGGCTTGTATTTGATGTTTAAAATGCGTATACAGAAATCGGTTGCAAGAAGCAATATAATGTCGTAGCGAGCACCCTGGGTGAACCTGGCGCAGGTGCACCTGCTTTAATTCACTGCATCATTGAAGGCTTAGAAGAGTTTCAAACCACCTCCCAGCCTTGTTGCTCTCATCTGTGAAATAGAAATAATAATCATACTTGTATTACAGGGTTCTGTGGGGATTAAATGTGATCAGAAACCTAAACCGCCCAGACATCACCCGTAACCAATAAATATTAGCTACAACTTATTATTAATGCCGTTAGCTGTTAGTGTAATTCATCATCCAGCCCAGCCAGGTGACCTGGGTGGGGAAGGAGGGAGAAACCCCTGAGTGTGCCCCGCATGCTGCCTGCCCAAGGAGACTCCCAGGCCTCCCTGCTCCACTCACCCGACTCCTGCTGCTCCGGACCAGGCAGAGGCAGGTATGGGGAGGCTGAGGGACAGGCTTATCCTAAGCCAGCAGAGACCAGGTGTTATCACCTTGGGTGAGGACATGCAGGAAGGGTGAACACATGAGGCTGTTCTTCAGAGGCAGCCATTGATGTAATCTGAAAAAATCCACAATATACCAGCAAAAAAAAAAAAAAATATTAATGGTGCAGAGGCTTCAGGTTCTGTTTATCCATTCATCCCATCTCAAAATAGACCTGGCTCTTACTGGAATTTCTCCAGCCACAGGAAGTCACAAGAAGGTGTCAACTGAAGCACTTCATACATAAAAGAGATACATAAATAAGCAGTATACACTGAGCTCTGATCACGACTCAGAAACAGTATATACATATTTAATTAATAAGCCTACCTACTCATCATCATCCTGCTGACTGCAGCCTCTGGGTGCTGAATGGATATTAGAAGTCCTGTCATCAACTGTCTAGGTATAGGTCATACATTTCTTCCTCTCTAAAGGTAATAAGAACATACATGGAGAATGCCAAGTCCAAACGGATTTTCTCCCAAAACATCACAGCATAAGGGTAATATCATAGCACAAGGATAAGCTGTGTAACACAAGTTGAGAGAGGCCTCAATAACGCCTTTAAGTAGCTGCAGTAAGTGTGTGAGGCTGTGCCGGGAGTGCCCCAGCTTTCTGTGGAACTCCTGGTGCAGCTGTGGTATGCAGAGGTGGCTGTTGACCTGTGAGTTGAACTGCCTGGGATCCCACATCAGTCAGTTGGAGGTAATAATATTGACTTACATCTGGTAGAGCACTAGGACAACCTAATGCAACCATTACACTGACGGGAGTGAGGATTGTTTCCTCCCCTGGAAATGCTGGTGACACACTTTAAGTGAAACAAAAGTAAAGACACACATATGTGATATGATTCCAGCAATGTAAAGTGAAATAAAGGTGGGAAATGAAGCATGAATTCAGCCATGGAATTATTAACAGTAATACTTTCTTCAATGTGTCTGATGTAAAATATATTAATGTATTATAGGCATAACATTACCAGTTGGCTTAAAATAAGCATCTTTGATTACAGAAAGAATAATCCTTTATCTCTACACAATAGGCTTATTTTAGAAATAATAGGTTCGGGCGCAGCGGCGCAACCCTGTAATCCCAGCACTTTGGGAAGCTGAGGTGTGTGGATCACGAGGTCAAGAGATAGGGACCATCCTGGTCAACATGGTGAAACCCCGTCTCTACTAAAAATACAAAAAATTAGCTGGGCATGGTGGCGTGTGCCTGTAATCCCAGCTACTCAGGAGGCTGAGGCAGGAGAATTGCCTGAACCCAGGAGGCGGAGGTTGCAGTGAGCCGAGATCACGCCATTGCACTCCAGACTGGGCAATAAGAGAGAAACTCTGTTTCAAAAAAAAAAAAAGAAGGAAATAATACACAATTTTATCAAATATCTTTAGATTGTCTACTTATATGGATATTCTTTTTGATCAGGAGACATATTCTACTAGGCTATTAAATCCCGAAATTAAGATGTTCAATGTTATTATTTTAATACACTACGAAGCTCGTTTAATGTCTCATTTATAATTACTACAGATCTACTCATAACCAATACTGGTCTTGTCAGATTTTAGATATCAAGACTTCATTAGTTTTACAGATCGGATTGATTTTTATCATTATGTGTGCTAAAACAATTATGATTTTATTTTAAAATGTAACGTTTTGTAACATTTTTTGCAACAAGTAAAATTTGTTTCTTGGTAGAACCCATGTAAACCAACTTTAGGTAAAGTAACCTGAAACTTCAGTGGAAATAAACTTTGATTACTTCTTCACTCCCCTCCCCAACAAGATATACACATGTTGGCTTTATACTTCTTTTTGATGCAATTTACAGTTTCACAGAAAATAGTTTATTTTGAGACTATTTAAGATGAAAAGCCTCAAATCCCAGGCAATTTAACATCCTGCCATTTTTCATGATCTAACATAACAATGAAGAGATTGGTTTGTAGTAATGTACTGGCTAATAATACATTATACCTGTAAAATGCATTTGGATTTCTGGAATAATTCTCAGCAGCTTGGGTATCATGTCAGTCAGGATGCCTGACCAATAGGAACAGGGATGCCGTCGAATCAGACATATGACGACTCAACTCACACACACGGGCTTTTTGTTTGTTGTTTTAACTGAACAACAGGTGGGGAGGGGGTTCTGGGGGCAGTGATGTGACTTCCCTCTCTGTCCCACATTGTGGCCTTGAGACCAGCTGATCCTGGTCTCAAGGCCAGGGTGTGGGACACACTGAAGACAAGGGTCAGCTGGTCTCAAGGCCAGGGTGTGGGACACACTGAAGACAAGGGTCAGCTGGTCTCAAGGCCAGGGTGTGGGACACACTGAAGACAAGGGTCAGGTGGTCTCAAGGCCACAATGTGGGACACACTGAAGACAAGGATCAGCTGGTCTCAAGGCCAGGGTGTGGGACACACTGCTTACTACAGTTCTTCTGAAAGTGAGCAGATTATTTTATTTCATGTTTCTTTGTGTGGTTCAATGATGAATAACTACAATCGTGCAGGGTCCTGTTCCAAACAAAACTGTAACGGCTTCTTGTTCAGCAAGAATCATGTGCTCTGTGATTAGCAATCTCCTTTATCAAGGACAATAATTGGCCATTCAAGATAGAATTTTTGAAAACTTTATCTCCTTGTCTGTACTTCCTTGCTGTGCAAAGTCTCAGAAGAAATACTTGAGAAGAGAGCTGGGACTTCATTAATACCCAAAGAAGAAGAAAGGGTAATCCTGTTTCAGCATTCCTTCAAACTCCAGGACAATGCTGTCACCCGGGGTGGCGGGGGGAGGAGGCAGTGGTAAATCCAATCAGCCTCTCAGTTGCCGCCTTTAAATTGTTAGGTTATAAATAATCCTCTAATCAGTGGTGCTGAAAGTGACTCAGGTGATATTCCATAACCATGGAGATTAGTTTCCTTTAAGGGAAAACCATATGATCCTCTAGTAAATGTTGTTTTCTTAGGTGGAATTTTTAGAGCCATCTTAAGAGCTTTGTTTATTATTTTTTTCTCTAAAACTCTTATTTAAAAAAAATTTGGTGGTTGGTGCCATCAGTTACTCTACAAAAACCCCTCAACCTTTAAGGTCTTTATTCTATATAATGTATTAACTTTTAGGGTCAACATCATACATTCAATGTTAAAATTCATATTTTATCAACAATTATTCATCAAAAATGTTATTTACTTTTAACTCTGTAATCTTCCTTATGATGGGCAAAAAGAGAAGAACCAAGATTTGTCAACTGTGTTAAAGTTTAAAGTGGAATAAACTCCTTTACTTACTAAAATGGAATAAAAATAAAAAAATCTGTGAATGTCAAGAACACTTGGCTCTTTAGAGGAATTTTCTCTTGCAAGCAGCACAGCTTTCAAAGAATGACAATTAGTTTTGCTTGCTGGAGACACATGACAAATGAAAATCAATGCTCCATAGGGCTTCCACTTTAAGGTATTGAAGAATTAAGTCCAAGTGCCTGGCTGGTGAGAAGAGCTGTAAGGCAGCAGGACTGAGGGAGAGCCAGGTTAGGCGGAGTCCTCAGGGAAGCGGGGTCTCAGAGCCAGTGGGGAGCTGAGTCCAGGTTCTGTGAAACGGCAGCTGAGAGGACATGGGGCAAGCGCTCCAGGGAAGTTCCTGAGATGGGACCAAGCCGGGAATGTTCAACGGACAAGAAAGCCAGGGTGGCCGGAGTGTCGGGTGGGTGGACAGGGGAACTTCAGCGGTGGTGAGAGTCGGGCTGGATGCAGACACACAGAGGCCGTGCAAAGAGCCATTTCTAAGATGATGGCAGCTCTGCTTACCAGGAGCCAGCCGTGAGAGGGGCACTGTGCTGGATGCCGTGAGTGCGGACTGGGGGTTTCCCTCCCTGGAGTCCTGTGGAACAGATGCACTGTCTCCTGACACAGAAGCAGGAGTCAGCCTTTGGAAATTTAGCAAATTCCCCAAGAATGACTGCCAGCTCCCCAGAATCCGGAAAATGTATCTTAAAACCATTCACTGCAGAGTCTCATGTTGTTTTGAATGAGCAAAAAGGGCTTGTTGAAGACGCTGGGTTCCCAGATCTAGACCTTAGGGGTGGCTACTGGGCGCAGGAGAGTGGGGCTTAGATGTCCTTCTCTCTCCACTCCCCACCCTTCACTTCTACCTATGGTCCTGAGCACCTGGCTGTCAATGCTGCCACTGCCCTTCCGCTTGCCCAGACAAAGAAGCCAACTTCTGCAAGAAAAGACCTGCAAATGTGTGAAAACGAACTGACCAGGTTTTATCTAAATTCTAGTCATTGTCTTCTAGGGTTAATTCTGAGGAATGACTTCCTTTATCGTGTAAAAACGGATATTTTATTTTATTCAGAAAATTATTCTTCATAAAATAATTCCAATTTGAATAAGAAAATGCAATGATTACGTGATGTGAATTTACTCATTAGAAAAATGATAAAGAGCAGAAAAAGTTACCATTCTTGCTCACATTCTTGAAAATGAATTCCTATTTCCTAAATCACTTCAGTGGAACTATTAAAAGTGAAATATGTTCAATGTCTTGAAAGAATGAAATAAATAATTAGTGAAGAATTAATGGCAGTACCAGAAGGGGAACATTTGAGTATAAATTGTGACCCACGTAATAAAGAATGATAAAGACTATAAAGAAATAAGAGCTGGAAGCTACAGAAACTACAGCACACAAAGGAAATAAAAATGATGCATCCACTTTGGTCTAATTGAACCCCAAGGATGTTTTTTAAAGATTGATATGTATTGTTAGAAATCTCATGATTAACTATTTTGGAGTAGTGGAAAGTTGGAAATTCTTTCAGCTGGTGTTGAAAACATTCCTATAAACTTTGTAAGATCAGCCAGTGAAGAAGGAAGCTTGCAGAACATTCAGCTTTAATCATTAAGTCAGCTTCTCTCTGACCTGCTTCTTTATCACTGCTTGGTGTCTTTTATTCCTGGATTATGTAGACTCTACATTACAGTTTCTCTTAACTGCACTATAGATAACAAGCATTACAAAATGCTAAGTTTTTCCTTTGAGATATTCTTCAGGGTCCTGCCTGCAAACGAAACTACTGACAGCAGCTGGTTTGAATGACCCCCTGAGAAGCTGACTTACCAAAGATTGTAGTTTCCACATCCTGATAATTTCACCCCCTTCCCTTGACTAATGACCCCAAATTTCCAGCCTCTTCCCTCATTGATGCCTTAAAAAAAACCCAGACTAGAGCTCTGGAAGGTGGACGTGAGAGCCTCCTTCCATCTCTGTGCACAGTGCCCTGCCATCATTGAACTCTTTCTCTGCTGCACACTCTGCTGTCTCAGTGTATTGGCCTGTAGCTAGGCTGTGAGCATATAAACCTGTTGGTCCTGTAATGATGTGATTACTATTATGTAAAACCTAGTTGCATGCACTTCGTCCCCTGACATTGGAGCTTCAATGCAGTTCAATTACAGTAAGTTGCCATTTGTTTAATTCCTTGTGCTTGTTGACTTACATATACTATTTTCTAACAAAAAGCATAAGTTAACAAAACATCGCTGAGAAGATATTGATACCCAGGAAAGAACTGAAGGAATTTAATAAGGAAAAAATAGAAATTATTGAGAATTGAAACAGAGAGACCTTTTTTTTGTTAATTCAGGGATCTCATAAGGTTCATCGTAAGGTCCTTACAAGATCCCAGAATTAACAAGCAATTCAGAAAGACTTATTCAGAAATACTTCCTTGTAGATGTTTGGATGTCAAGGCCAATTCCTGAAGTAATAACCTCGAACATGGGATATTACGTGGTAATGTATTCTAAAATGTTCATTAAATAGAATCATAAGTAAGACATCAGGCCAAAAAGCCTCCAAAGATAGAGGGAAAACTGTTAATCAGACTAAATTGTTGTGAAATGTGCAGCCAATCTGTAGCCTTTGAGGCTCCAAGATGCCAATACTGGGCCCGAAATTGAAAGTGATGGAAAAGTGGGAACTTAGGTCATGCCTAGAAGATTTCCATGAGAATCAACTGTAGGATAAATGGACAATGAACAGGGAGGGACACCTTTCCACAGATGTCTTGTTCACAGGGAAACAGGAATTTTCAGGAATGGATGGGATGCAATCACGAGGAATTGGGATGAGCACAGAACACCAGAGGAAGCACTGACAGATGTGGCATCTTGTTATTTGTAAGTAGCACAGATGAGGCTGACAGAAGTCTAGTTAAATGTCTGAGGTTAAAGGAGAAAGTATTTTATGTTTGTGAGTCTACATGACTATTTTAAATCGCTTCAAGTAAAAAATGTGCAAATAATCTTTCAGAAAAAGCTATAAGAATATTTCCCATTTTGGGGAACAAAATTTTGCTGATATTTAATAACAGCCAGTTTTTCAGTTTTTCTAATAAATATTAATGTTCCCATGATTTTTATTTTATTTAGTACACAATAGTCATTTTACATGAGGAATCATTACATTATTGTAGGTTTGCAATGAAGATACACCACTCTATGGAAATTATTCTTTTAATGTTTTCTTGCCAAATATCTTAGCACTGAATTCATTGTGGATGGGACAAACAGTGCATGCACCCCATTCTGCTGGGGTAACGGATTTAATTATCCACATGTAAAGGCATGAATGAAGACGAGTAAAGATTATAAAATATGACATTCAGAAACTAACTAGATGAAACATTTTGAGATAAAAAGTTTGAGTGTTATGTGATGTAAATAATGAGTGTGCAGCATTCTACTCTCTTTAGTTGAACTTGCTTGAAATATTTTCGTTTCTTTTTCGGCTGGGCTCCTAGTGTCAGACATTCCGACTTTGATCTGTGGCCCTGGGTGGGGTGACTGCTCTGCTGTGAACATAGTTTGTGTGCCTGTCAGGTGGGAATGGATAAGGGCCACTTGCTCAAAGAGTTCCTCTGAGGCTCGTAGAAAGACGCGGTCACATCGGCCCAGCATGACCTTCGAGTGTCCGGTCTGTCCACATTTCTTCCATAATTGGTGCAGCAAGCCTCACGCTTACCCCCAAGGAACTGTTTTTGTTTATATGATTGCAGACAGGCGCTTGCCCTTAGACACTTCTTCATAACCACTAACTAAGCTATGATCATTAATTGATTTGCCAAACATTGTAAATGGATATTCTTATGTGAGTTGACACAGCTGGTCCTGAGAGGTCCACTAAGAGAATTAAGAAATAGCTGTTGACCCCAAAGACATAGTCCTTGCCCCGCAGTTGTGGGCATCAAGCTTGGGCTTGCATGAAAGTGAAGAAACAACCGTTTTTGTGATTCTCTCTTAACAACTATCTTGTACATAGAGAATAATGAGCTACATTCTAGCCTCTGTGTTTCAGAATGATGTGAAACTCCTTCACTTATGCATGTAAATGTTTATAGGAACATTTAGGAAAACACATTGTGTTGCAAAGGGAGATTCACAGAGAACCCTGACTCTAGAACATTCCTCACCCATCTATCATTCAGAAGGTAACAGGAGTAATTTTGTTTGTACAGATTGTTAGTCTGCTCAGTTACAACAGGGACTTATCATTCAGGCACTGCCAAATGCTGAGGCAAACAATCAGTTTCCTTTTTTAATTTGTGATGACCTAGAGCCACTTCTTGGAAAAGAAACTGTGTAACAGGTTTTGGGTCTGGCATTGCTGTATCTGGGGCACTAAGATTATTCTGAGGGAAAACTGATTTGCATCTGTAAGACCTCACTCAAACACTGCCTTTCCTTAGCTTTGTCCAGTAAGACATAATTCCTTTTTACCAGAGATTCACCCCACAGTAATTTATGTTTTGTGAAACTTCAAATAATTGTAAGACTTATGATCATTATGAATTTTTATTTGTAGTAAAAATCAGACATTCTAATTGGACTGAAGTTTAATGACAAGTAGAGACATCTGTAGGAACCTGAGAACAAGGCTGTGGTTTCTTTCTAACAAATGATACAGGTCGGGGCAACCCGCATGATGGTACAGCATTTGATGAAGCGTTGGCAACGAGTGGAAATTCTGAACAGGTAACAGGTGCTACTGATGTGATGGCAGCGCCCACCTCTTCCAGCTGGGACCAGCCTCAGGAAGAGAGGCACTGCGGGCCAGTCACAACTAACAGAGCAGCTTAAGAAACACACACAATCTCAGCCTGTCTTCTGAAGGGGAATGGTCATAAATAGGAAATTTATCTCAGCAAAGTGAAAGAAGGAGTGAGCTGTGGGAGCCACAGGACTGTCATTCTTCGCAAGCACCAAGCCCTTGGCGTCTGAGCACTGGTCTTCGTGGTGTTCCACACAGGGCTTGCTAGAGCATGTACCAGCTTTGTGAAGCCCAAGGTTGCTCACTGGGAAGGGGGCTGGAGTAAACATCTCCAACACATCCCACCGAGTACAGAAAGTGACACATAAAGACACAAGGAGTACAAGACGTTCTGGAGACAGAACTACCAAAGCCACTACTGAGCCAATGACAAAATGGAGAGAAGATATGATACCAAACAGTGTAGTTCGAATTTCAAATCCATAATATGCGGTCACAAACTGGTAACCTCCTAGTCATGAGGTTATTATCCACTGGTATTTACCTGATAGAGAAAGGTAAGGAAAGAAGAAAAACTCAAAGCCCTAACTGGCCTAAGTAAGAGAAGAAAACCAGTTCATATTAAAAAAGAACGAGGTTAGCACTTGAAAAGAAAACTCTGAGTGCAATGCTGTATTCCATACGAGAAAAAGAAGACTCAGTTGCCACGTAAGCTAAAGATGCGCCTTTCCCCGCGTCTGCAGAACATAGGTCGTACAATGAGCCTGCAGATGGACAGTTGCTCACTGGATGTTCTGAAATTGTCACGGAGATGCCATGGGGTGGGGGGCGGGAGTGGGAATTAGGGCAGTGGAAGACGGCATGCTACAAGAGGTCCAGTTTATGAGGGCAGAATTTGTGTAGGGAAATATGTGATGCCTTTGCATGGGGCTGAAGTCTTCTATGGAAATGCAATTAGCAAGCATCTCCGAGTAGATGAAGTAGAGGGAAACGTAAATCGCGGAGCTGCTGAGCTTGGGCGGCGTCGATGAGACAGACATTGCTCTGCCATTGTTGTTCTGACAGTCTCATTTTCTGGGCTTGGTGCTCCCTGGGGAAAGAAGGTGCTCCATTGGATGTGGTGCTTTCTGCATGTAGCGCAGCTCCTGGCAGACACCAGGTGCTTTAATGGATCTTTTGTGCTTTCTGGTCAATTTTTCAACTGTCTGAACGTTCCCAATTGCATCGCTTTGGGGAGGTTGGTAATTTAGCTAAATTTGCAGCTCTGTCACAAGAAAGCATCAGATAGCAAACATATCTCCATGGCATGGGGAAGGATTATAACCACGCCCAAGGCATGTTTGTGAGGAAGCAAATAAGTGCATGGACACACAAACACAAAATAGTGAAGGTATAGTGTAAACACGAAGGGCGGTACCAGCATGTGCTGGGAGCAGGACCCAGAAAGGCCGCTGTCATGAGGAGATGGTTCAGAAGTCACCCTCCGAGCTGCTCATGTTGGGGTGGTAAGCTGGGAGACCCCTCACCTCCTTCTGTTTCCCTGTTTCCACCTCCTTCCTCCACTCCCCTCCAGATGGGAAGGAGGGTAAAAAAGAGAAAAAACAAAACACCAAAGAGGTGGGAAGATGACTCCCTTTTCGGTTCCCAGCGTCTCTGCTATCTGAAAGCCTTGAAAGAGTTGCAAATGAATGTTGTCCCTACCAGCTGGAGCCTGGCACTGGGTCACGCCCCATGTCTGCACAGCCCAGGCTCCCTCTTGGAAACACCTCCACCAACTGATAGCTTACTGCCTTTGTCTTGTCTCTGTAAGCCCTTCCCCTGCTGGTCCCTGCTCATGCTGCATATGAATTAGCAGATCAAGGATGCCAAAATATTGTAAGGTCAGACGTCCAGCAAATGGACAATGATACGGTTTTGCCTCAGTTTACCCCTTTAGCATTGTAAGCCTATAAAAGGGAAGAGAAGCTGCTTCTCGGGGAGCTTGGTGGATGAGGCTCCCCCCACAGCTCCCAGCTGAATAAAAAGTCACTTCCTTCCTCAGTTCCACGTTCGAGAGGTTTGTTCCTCACCACTCCTACTTCAGTGGGTCCTCCAGGTAGCCTCATTCCCTTGCAATAGGAGCCATGGTATCAGAGGGGAGTTTATCAATGAAAAAGTCATACAAATAAATTTTAGAAGCAACAAAAATGAAGACCAGAGTTCCTCATCTAGCATTTTCCACTGTGATCCATGATTCCTGTTTTTTGTGGAGTTCAGCAGAATCCCGCTATTAATCCTGCAGCCTTGCTGTGAGGAAGCTGTTCCATGCTGTCACCTGCATCAGGTCCTCTGCACGGCTCTCTTTCTAGCCCTGCTGGATGCAGAGGATCCAGTGGAGAATGCTGGGCAATGCCGTGCGTGGTGAAGGCACTGGATAAAGGAGCCTGAGGCCCTGAATGACTGCGTGGAGTCATCTTTCGTCCTTCCTCTTCAGCTGTTGGACTCCATAAGAGTTAGAAACAAAAACAGTGTCGGATTTAGCCACTGAGATTTGGGGAATTATTTATAGTAGAGTGCCTATCACAATGAGTATAGAAATAATTTGAACTACTCTTCAAATATTTTCATCATTATACAAGCTCCTGCCAATGGGTTAAGATGACTGACTGCTGCCCACTGTTGCCAGTGCAGCCCTTTACTAATCTTTGCAAAAAGTTTGCCACCATTGTCAACAATGAATCTCAACTATCCATGTGGACCTAGGTAAGAATTACACTGAGCACAATTTCCTGTGTTTATCAGCTTTTCTTCTGTGAATTAATTGTCTGTGCTCCTCTCCCCTCTCCTCTCTCCTCCCCTCTCCTGAACTTCATAGGGAAAGGCTTTTTTGTTAAAGACACGTCCTACAGTTATAGAAACAGTGAATCTTCCTGAGATTTCACCTGTATTTGTGTTAGGAGACAGGAAACAGGCATAGGACATTCTGATAAAAATAATTACATGGTTGTTTCCATGGAAACTGACAAGTCGGTCCTTGAATTCTTCCAAAGAATGGGAAAGCAAGTCATCCACTGTCAATCTCCCAAGTTTAGCTGAAGGTCATTTCTATAAACCCCAGATGAATGGCCTATAACAGATCCCAGCTCCTTATGTGAGCTGTGTCAATGGAAATCAATACCCATTGTGCAGGTGCCTGCAGGAGCGGCCTGGGAGGCCACTGGTCAATATGCATTCAGGACAAGGCACACGCCGAACTGGAGCTTAAAATTTTATGGCTGAAAGTCCACATGTTCAAATGACTGATAAGTAATTATTTATTGAACTTCTTATGCCAAAAATCAGCAAAAAATACTAAAGACTAAGCTCTTCCCTTAGTTGGTTAGATTTGAAGATGACAACATTTTTAATGGGCTTTCTATTTTAGATTTTATTCCTTTTAATTTTGAAAAAAAACAGGATAAAATTCAGTGTAATAACCGCAGAACGTGACATTGGTAAACACTCATGTCTTAGTGAGAGACTTCTATGCACTTGCCTGGAATTTTAATCAGATCTTTAATATGTAGCTGTAAGATTTTATTGCCACAATTTTCAACTTCTTTCACAATTCACCCTGTATATATTTATTAATATGTTCTCACATTCCTGATTACACACTGTGATAGGCACTGGAATATTGCAGTAAAATAGCCACAGAAATGAGGAGGGCACCTGAACTCATGGAGACACACTTGAGTGTTTACATTTAATGGGTTATTTTTTCTTATAGCTCTCTCTCTCTCTCTCTCTTTTTTTAATTTCAAAGAACTCTATGTTTCTTTTCCATTTAAAATTTCACATCTGGTAATTGCTGTCTGATTTTCCATGGAAAAGACAACTATTGTACTCTCAGGGAACTCTAGATAATGACTTTTTTTGGCAAGCAAGTAGTTGTAATGGAAAAATAAAGATTGAGCTAAGTATCAGAAGATTTATCGGTATCATTGTCTATGCAATCCCATGCCTTATTTCCTCACACAAACAAGGAAAGTTACTCACGCAAATTTTTATCACCTTTAAAATGAGTAAAGCTACTTCATACTCTCTCACAGGATGCTTGTGAATGGCATGTCGGGTGTTCTTCAGAAGTGCCTTGAGAATTGTTACAATGTGAAGGTGATCCCTTAGAACACGCTGTGGAGCTTGCCCTCAAATTCACCTCCTGAAAATCAGCCCTGACTGCCCCAAGACACCTTGATCTGCAGAGTCAGCACGGGTTCCCATCTAGCCTTTGTAACGGATTCGGCGAGCCGCCTGGAGAGCCCCTGGAAGACCCTTTCAAGATGTATATTTTCCTCCTGACACTTGCCTTTCCTCACCCATCTCATGCTCCTCGCCGTTCATGCTGGCACTGTGCTCATGGACCCTGAAAGAGGAGGCAGGCTGCAAAACAGAAATAGCAGAGCTGCTGGCATTCATTCTCAAAAAACCTGGCTTTTAGATAAAGGAGATTAGAGAGCATAAGAAATTACCTTGGTCAGAAGCGTTTAGGAGATGCAGGTTTTGCTGCCAACTTTGGGTAATAGTGTGATGTTGCTGCCTCCATGGTCTTACCTGGCATCGAGATGAAACATTTTTGGCTCATAAATATAAATATCAAGTGTATACTACTCAGTAGTAAATAGGAGCAGAATAGTGACACAGTCAATAATCTGAGAGAATCTGCAGAGAATTATGCTGAGCCAAGAAAGCCAGTCCCAAAAGTTAGCATTCAGTATGATTCATCTGCATGACATTTTTGAGATGACAGGATTATAGGTGTGGAGAATAGACCAGTGGCCTCCAAGGGCTAAGGAGCTGCTGGGGTGGGAGTGAAGTGGATTTGGCTCAGGAAGGCAGAAGGCAGGACCTTCTGGCGGCAGATGTTCCCCATCTGGACCAGGTCGACGCCAACATCCTGGCCAAAAGGCTGCACTATGGCGTTGTCCAGACGTTACTCCTGGGGTGGGAGGGGGGTCTGCCTGCATTATTTCTTACAACTTCATATGAATCTTCAGTTATCTCAAAATCAGAAGTTAAAACATGTATTTATGGCATTGTTGACATTTATAATCACTACACAGCTTTTCATTAACTCTTTATGAAGAGGTAGGAAAAAAATCAGCAAAACCCCAAATACCAGCTTTTGGTTGAGCTGCCATCAATCAGAATTTCTCTTTCTTTATGCTTGCCATGGGCTAGATCTTTAGCAGTCCCTCAAGGTTTTCTGTGCCATGAAACACACACACACACACACACACACACACACACACACACACACACACACGGCATCAATTCCAGGGACTGGGGATTCAAACAGATTTCACTCTTGTGATGAGGTTGTATCTCAAGGCACAATTGAGCATACAATGCTGAGTATCTGTGTGGGCTGGACCTATTCTCATGATCCCTTTAAAAGAAAAGTTTTCTCTGGCTGGTTGCAGGAGAGAGCTGGGCGTGCAATTTCTGATTCTCTAATTGGATTGAATGGTAGATGTGACCTACAAGAAATAAGAGCAGAAGCTCATACTGGGAAGAGGCTGAGATGGAAATTGAGTAGGCAAGATGAGATAAAATGTTTTATGGGAATAAATAGCCGAGCAAACAGCAATGGATGATGTGGAGCTTACAGATAAAGCTTGGCTAAAATTGAT
Organism: Leontopithecus rosalia; assembly: GCA_028533165.1. Taxonomy (NCBI): domain Eukaryota; kingdom Metazoa; phylum Chordata; class Mammalia; order Primates; family Cebidae; genus Leontopithecus; species Leontopithecus rosalia. The sequence continues at coordinate 106,777,522 of CM052661.1, forward strand.
AATCATTACAAGTGTGCACTACTGATGCAAGTTCAACGGATCCAATTAGAGCATCAGGAATTAACTTTAGAATATGTAAGGGCTGGCTGGGCACACTGACTTATGCCTGGAACCCCAGCACTCAGGGAAACCACGGTGGGCGAGTAACTTGAGGTCAGGAGTTCCAGACCAGCCCGGTCAACATGGTGAAACCCCATCTCCCCTAAAAAATACAAAATTAGCTGGGCATGGTGGCAGGTACCTGTAATCCCAGCTACTTGGGAGGCTGAGGCAGGAGAACTGCTTGAACCCGGGAGGTGGAGATTTCAGTGAGCCGAGATTGCGCCACTGCACCCAAAAAAAAAAATAAAAAAAATAATAAAAGAATATATAAGGGCTTAGTGCCTCATTAAGGGGCATAAAAATGAAAACGGAGATTATTTTCAAAGCATATTTGATTATACTTATGAATAAAGTTGGATTTTTACTTATGTACAAATACTGTAAAAAATGTGGACCTGCAAGGAATTTGGACGAATCTTCCAGTTTTAACAACTACAAACATTTTGGCAGTCATGTGTATCTACTTTACGCTTGTTTACTGTGATTTGCCAGGCAAATATAAGGGACTGTCTTGACCAACCCTAAACAGTTCTCTAATATGCATCTCATCTCTAATGGATAAGAACTCTTAAAGTTGAATCACCATGTCATTCTACCTAACAAAATTAAGTCCTGTATCTTATACTGAGATATTAGTCATTTAAAAATACTTTCTAGTGAAAAGACAAAATATTCGTGAAACACTAATTGAAAAACATATGATTCACTGTTTCTGAGAATTATAGTATCGTTACTATCAGTACATATTTGCACTGAAAACAGAGGCTGAAATGCAGAAAAATGTTAATAATGGCTAATTGATAGTGGCATTTTTGTATTTTCTTATTTTTCTGAATTTTCTGAAATAAGCATATACTTATTTATATCTAAAATATTATTTCTAAATAGGAGTCACAGAACATTTCACATAGAAACGTATTTAAAAATATTTAACAGAACAGCAGCATGAAGAGCTTTACAGCATCCTTAATTTGTACAATATTTCTCAAACACTTTTGCTCCATTAAAGGCTTTGTTTTGATTTTGTGAGTAGATTGGTCTGTAACCTACTGTATTTGACATTGGTTCATTAGTGATATAAAAATTTCTGTTTTATCAAATCACATTAGTTAAGCCCTTGTTATGTGAGTGACACATCTACCAAAGCAACCAGCTCAGTGTCATCTAAAAGGTAAGTAAAGAGGACATGAGAGAAGGCTTGCATCCGTTCTACAATCGCTTAGAAGAGGATGGATATTTATTCGGAGCTCTCTGTAGAGCACATTACGGGCCGTGGCTTTGGAAATAATCATAATAATGAACTCGCTGGAGGAAGAGCGACTATCTGGACCAATTTAACACTGACTCCTAAACTTCACTTTGCCAGAGAGAATCGACATGTTTACCAGACAGGCATGCCAGGCCCTCCGGACCTCACTGGGAGGCCTCCTCATTCCACCTTAGCCGTCAGGTGTTGCTGCGTACACCATCCATAAGGTGCTCGAGTGGTTGTTTTGGGAGACTTCCTGAACAAGCTTACAATCAGTTTAGATTTACAGCTGATTTTGTTTACTTTTTTTTTTTTTTTTTTTTTTGAGACGGAGTTTTGCTCTTGTTACCCAGGCTGGAGTGCAATGGCGCGATCTCGGCTCACCGCAACCTCCGCCTCCTGGGTTCAGGCAATTCTCCTGCCTCAGCCTCCTGAGTCGCTGGGATTACAGGGACGCACCACCATGCCCAGCTAATTTTTTGTATTTTTAGTAGAGACGGGGTTTCACCATGTTGACCAGGATGGTCTCGATCTGTTGACCTCGTGATCCATCCGCCTCGGCCTCCCAATGTGCGATTTTGTTTACTTTGAAGGCTGCTACACCCTAATTATCAGGCTTCTGGCTTGATAATTTTCCCATTGCTACAAAAAATCCATATTCAATTAAAAAATCACTTTAATTTTCCTGAGAACATTTATTTCTATTCAACTTTTGGCTTATGAGCCAGAGAAAATAATTTTTTTAACTTCTACTGAAAGTGTAATACAGTCACAGAACAGCTTACGAGTCTGCACAAAATGTAACAGGACTATAACATTTAAATAATCCAATATGCCTTTCAAACATTTTAATTTACAGCATTATGGAAAATGATTATTTCTTAAAACCATAACCATTTCTTTAGTGGATTTTATTCAGACAGCAAAGAAAGCCTTGTGAAGATTATTTATCTACAAATGTGTTATAATTTGATTTCTTAATGTCTTGTGATATTAGCTTAATCTACTTAGCATTTATTATGTACTTAGGACCTTCCTTAGTGTTTCAGAGAGACTCTAACCTATAAATTCTTGTTTTAACTATAACTATTGATCATAACACCAGCATCTATTTGGGGTAACGACCTTGTGGTTGGGTTTCATTAACTCATACTCTGAGTAATTACACAATAGCAAAATATTGCACTTTAGGGAACTTGTATTCATATAACTTGCTGAGCTTTATAGAATACAAGTATTTTTGAAGCTATTTTGTTAGGAGGACAGCCTTTTAAACATATAAACATACAAAATGGACTTTTAAAATGAGGCAAACAGGCTGGGCGTGGTGGCTCATGTCTGTAATCCCAGCACTTTGGGGGCCAAGGCGGGAGGATCACTGAAGGTCTGCTGTTTGAGACCAGCCTGGCCAACATGGGGATACGCTGTCTCTACTAAAAATATAATAATTAGCCAGGCGTGCTGGCAGGTGCCTATAGTCCCAGTTACTCTGGAGGCTGAGACAGGAGAACCACTTGAACCCAGGAGGTGGAGACTGCAGTGAGCCAACATTATGCCACTGCACTCCAGCCTGGGTGACAGAGTGAGACTTCATCTCAAAAATAAAACAAAATAATAAAATAAAATAAATAAAAATGAGACCAACAAAGAAGCAGTCTATTCAGAGAAATCCTGGAATTATTTCCCAGGTGTAGAGAAGAGCTTGCTAATCGATAGAGAGGAAGTTGCAGTAAAAATAAGTGACAATGGCAGCTCTTTCTCATTGTGCTGGGATTCTGTGTGAGGAATTGTCAGTCATTAGCAAAGCAAAACCAAAATATATATCATTAGCTAATGCTTTAAGCCTTTAACAAAAAGTGTTGATAGAAGAATGAAAAAAAATCCTTAAAAAAATTAAGATCAAAATTCTGGCATCTAAGAGATGCAGAAGGCAAATTGTGATTCTCTCTGGATCTTGTGAAATGAAGCATGGTGGTAAAGCCCAGAGTTTTGCGACTGTCCACAGGGTCATGCTTGCCACTAACTATGAGCTACTGCTTTGCACTGGGAGCTCTTCAGTTAGCTTGCTGATATCTGCACCTTAACCATGGCTTCGTTCCCAATAATGTGTATTGTAATAACGTTAATTTTATTTCTCAAAATACATAAATAGTTTAAAAATGTATTACCAACATTATCATAAACAAGGATAACTGCTACACGAATTTTAAGCTTATGTGAAACCTATTTGACTTTAGAATATATCCCACAATGGGTGTGCACTCAAAATACTGTGTTTTAAAAATCCCTGGAAATCTCTCCTCTGGTGTGGCTACTGTCACTGATTATGTGACCAACTGGAGAGACTGGCTCACCTTTTCTAGGTTTCATTTTAATTTTAAAACTTGTTCAGTTTAATTTTGATTTCTATTATAGTTTTTTAAAATGTGAATTTAAAAATAAATATTAAAATATATAGATGTTTTTATTCTTGTCCACTGTTTCCCCTTTTTCTTTATAGGCAAACATTTGTGTAGTTCTGGTTATTCTTCCAAGTGCTATTTTCTTTCAGATTAAAATCAATATGTGTAACTTGACAGATAATTAGGATTTTCTCTGTCTCCCTTTTATTTGTTTCTTTGTCTCTGGATTTACCAATTTATCTAGGGTAATTACTTTTATGTGTAGAAATGTCGACATATAGAGATAGATGTGATCTTTCAACTGCTGATTTCTTTTACTTAGCCATATACCCTGGAGGTCATTCCCAATCGAGGGAAGAGTTTCCTCATTCCTTTCTGACAGCTGCATAGTACTTCATTGTCTCTTGTTGAGGAACATCTGGGTTTCCAATATTGTGTTACAATGAAACAAGGTGGCAATCTGTAGCTTTTTACATAAGTCAGTTTTTATTTTTCCTATTGCACCTTTTGGACAGATTCAGGAAAGTGAGATTGTTAGGAGAAAGGCTGAATATACTTCTGCTTTCACCATGTATAGGCAAATTGAACTCTATTGGGAATGCTGTTAAGCATTCACTGAAGTCATAGATGAAAATGGCTCTGGGGCCAACAGAATGTTCTGCTAATGTTTTGGGATTTTGACAGTAAACTAATAATGGTATATAAATGAATTTTTTTATTTGTATGCATTTTACATTTGAGCTTTAAATTGGTTTAAGTTATATTTTCATTTATTTTCTGTGAACTGTCTGTTCCTATATTTGGTACATTTTGCGAACAGGTTGTTGGTTTTTAAAAATTATCAATATTTAGGAGAATTGTCAAGTCTATGCTGACTATACTTACTGCAGTTTCATAAATGAATTTTAGAACAATTATAAAATAGAGAAAAACAGATATGATCATAGAGATTATGATAAATTTTAAATTGACTTAAATGAAACCTGATAATATCGAGTCTTGCTTTCCAAAAACAAAGTTTGCCTTTCTATTTACTTCCATTTATTTTTTTTAAAGTATATGTTAAAGTTTTCTTTATATGAAGTTCACAAAATTCATTAAGCTTATCTTTAGCTATTAAATATTTCAGTCAGTATTGGAAATATACTCTTCATCAATGTTCCAAATAGAAGCCTGCTTTTCTGTTAATTCACTATCCTTCCACTTTGCCACACTTCTAATTGTAATCATTTTATTGAAGATTTTTTTTCTAAATATTTACTCATGTCGTCTGCATATTGATATTTGGTTTTTGTTTTCCAATTCATACCCTTCTTTCTTAGTCCATGTTGCTTTAAATAAATACCAGAGGCTGGTTAATATATACAGAAAAGAAGTTTGCATGGCTCAGGGTTCTTCAGGCTGCACAGGAAGCACAGTGCTGGCATCTGCTTCTGATGAGGGCCTTAGGCTGCTTCCACTCACGGTGGGAGGTGGAGGGGAGCTGGGGTGTGCAGAGATCTCATGGCAGAGAGGAAGCCAGGTTGGAGAGGAGGCGCCAATTTGCTCATCTGTTAAACAAATATTTCTTGAATACCTACATATGCCAGGTATTGTTCTAGGGTCTATGGTACATCAGCGAATACAGCAGGGCAAGTTCTTGGCCCAGAACCTGAAACTTGAACTAAACCTCAAGAGGAGGAGTTAGCCAAACAAATATTTGAGCAATGAGTGCTTCAGGAAGAGGATTTTATTAGAGCTACATGGACTGTGCTCAGATGGACTGTGCCTGATTCACCTGAGAAATGGAAAGAAATCCATTCTGTCAGGAGCAGACTAGACAGACAAAGCAAGGAAAGGATACTGGAGAGTGGAACCAGATCTGATGGGCGCCTGTTCACACCTGATGCTTCTCACACTAAAGAGAGGATACTGGACACTGGAACCAGATCTGATGGGCGACTGTTCACACCTGGCGCTCCTCACACTGTCCTTACGTGGTGGAAAGGGGTGAGGAGTCTCTCTCCGGCTTCATTCATAAGAGGATTCACCACGTTCTTGGAAGGTTCCACCTTTGTGACCCAGTCTTCTCCCAAAGGCGTCACCTCCTAATGCTGTCATCATGGAGGTTACGGTTTCAACATCTGAATTTTAAGAAAGCACATTCAGTTCATTGCAATAATCTCATAATGTGCTTGTGTAAATATCTTAAAAAAACACATAAATCTACAAAATATTATTTGCAAAGGGTGCACACTTACTTAGAAGTGTAGTAAGTCTAGGCAGTAGACTAGGATAAGTTCTCAATTTCCACTGAATTTTCAAACATATTACTGTGTGATTGCCGAGTATGTTCATACACCCTCAAGCAGCAACCTAGTTTGTTTGCTTGCTTTCCTGGTGAACAAAGTTCCAGGTTTTATTCTATGCAACTCTTATCAATATCACAACTAAAATAACTTGTTGTTTATGGAGTATAATTTGATGAACATTATATCTATATATCCTTCTAGGTTGCAATGAGACTGGCAGACTGTTTGAATCATATTGTTTAATGCTATTGCTTCATGAATTAACTTTTTCGAGAAACCTCTTCTTAGTACTTAGTTTTCACTGGAGAACACTAAAAATAGCCTATATAGCTCATAACTATATTTGTTATATGGAAATTGATAATGGCATTTTGTTACTAGATCTCTCAATATGCCCTATTTAAAGTTCCATTTTTAGATGCTGGTTAGAAAGAAATTCTATGAACAGCAGTGAAATATAAAGAACCTGCTGGTCTACAGTCTGGTTTGATTTTACTGAAAACTACTGATATTATTTACTAATTATCCTAATATGCATTCCATCCTTCTATTGAACAATATTTTTTGAATACCTACATATGCCAGGCATTGTTCTAGGGTTCATGATACATCAGTGAATATAAGGGGACAAGATCTTGGCCCAGAACATGAAAGTTGAACTAAAACTTAAGAGGAGGATTTAGCCAAACAAATATTTGAGCAATGCGTGTTTCAGCAAAAAAATTTCATGAGAGGAAGGGTGCTAAGATGGACTGTGCTGGTGTGTTTGAGAAATGGAAAAGAATCCGTTCTGTCAGGAGCAGACTAGACAGGGAGAAAAGAAAGGATATTGGACAGGTGGGACCAGATCTGACAGGTGCCTGTTCCACATGGAGCTTGCTTTTCTTATAAGATGGAGAGCAGAGGAGCTTCCTAATGTGGCTTACACTCTAAAGGAATGTTTCTGGTTCTTTTTTTTTTTTGAGAATGAACAGCAGAAGAGTTATAGTTGAAGGAGAGAAATTGCCAGCAATAGCTACAACAGCCCAGCAGAGATGACCATAGCTATGTGCATGTTGTACCAGTGGAAATTTTAAAAAGTGGTCATATTCTGAGTGTTCTTTGAAAGTGGAGGCAACAAGATTTCTTCGTGGCTTGAGTATAAAGTAAAAGAAAAATATTTCAAATTTTAATGGAGATAGACTCTCTTGTACAGATAAATGACAATGATAGGTTGGACATCTTTGGGTTTAGCAATGTTCACACGCTTCCTGATAAATTCAAATTTTTATTTCTTCAGATTTTGAGATTTTCAAACAATAATATATGGGTCATTTATATGTTTTTAAAATATACTGTTTGATGCAATTGGGTAGAAATAATCTTAGCCTATAACAAATTGGAAAATAGTAGTTTTTAATTTATGTTTGTATACAGTATATTTTTTATAAAATCACCTGGAGATTTTATAAACAAGCTGTGCCCACCCTCAGATCTGAGCTCCCATGGGTCTATGGGTGTGGGGCCGAAATGGGACACTGGAATTCACAATCATGAACACTGCAGAGAGACAGTCTACTTTTGTTCATTTCATCAGTTTTGGATTATATTTGGGAAATACAAGAATGTGATACATATTTTTTAATTTTATTAAAATTACTTTTAAATAATTTTAAGGTCTTTAGCCCTAAAATACATGAGGTGACAGAGTTTTGATGTTATTATACAAGTGTAAGTGGGTTCTCATACTTGGAACACCCAAAATACTTAGTAAAATCTGATTTTACTGGAGAATTGCTTTGCCTTTTGTCCATGCCATCCTTTTTTGGCACCTACACTATTAATTACTCTGTCTGCTAGAGGCAAGATACGAAAGAGAATAGAAATCAGAGCTTAGTTACACGTTGGCACACTGATCATGTGGGGCTGACATTTATATAACGTATTATCTTTGTGGAATGCGTAAGTGTCAGGGTAGAATGAACTTGGAGTGCTAGAGGATGAAACAATTGAGTTTCGACTGTGCGGTGATTTTATTGTGTTGACACTAATCTGCTCTCCATTTAACCCTGAACACTGAACCTTGATTGATATGAAGACAGAGTTTCAATCCCCTCTCTATTTCTGAAGTATCGGCACTGCAGAGTTTTGCTGCATTTTGAAGGGGAACTCTGAAAATTTCTGAACCATTAAACAGTGTAATTTTTTCTCATCAAAACTTTGAATTCTTTCCTAAATGAAGAACACTTTGAGATGATTAGACGAAAATGAGTAGTCAACGTGACATGAGAAGAATGAGAGATCACGAGGAAAATGAGACTCAAGCTCATCACTTTCTTACCAGAGAATCCTGCAAATCGCCCGCTGATTTCTCCAAGCTACAGATTTGACTGAGCGTAAGTATTCAAATATATTCTCGAATCAATTCCAAGAACTCTAATGCGCATTGCCCCATTTCCTGTAACACGAACACCGATTCTCCGACGAGTGTGTATGTGCACTTTGAGACTCTGCTTCGGGTTCGATTTGTGACCTTAGGCAAATCACATTTTTTTCTATCATAGATTTCCCATCTGTAAAATGATAATGCCACGTTCCCTCACATCGAGACACAAATGACTGTTTAATAGCTGTAAGGCACCATTACGCTAAACAGCATAAAATGCTAAGGAGAAACAGGCAGCGATTCAAAACAAAAATCAAATCAAACTTAAAGTTTCATCCACAGTTATGCTTTGGTAGGATTGCTGACTTCTGTCACTTCCTAGAATTACCAGGCTGACTATGTTTGTGAAAAGGTGGAATAAGGTGAAATATGTCAACGTAACATTTTGCTTCCCTTCTGCCTTTCAGATATGCATGGAGGCCAACCAGTTCACCTGTGGCTCCCAGAGACACTGGGCTCTCTGGCCTCGAGGCTGGCATTTCTGCGCCTAGTGTATCAACAAGCTAAGTTTGCAATCCTTGAAAATACTGCATATTTGGATAAAGTGTTTCTTTATGAAGGTAGCCAAAAACTACCTGTGTTCCTATGCATAATCACACAATGGTGGAGAATATGCAAACATTGTGCAGTTGTCAATATACTGGCTGTTGTTTCTTCTCTACTGTGGTTTTAGAGAGGCAAAGTCACGTGATGGATATACAGAAATGTTTGGTTATGCAACGTAGCTGGCAGGAAAATTCCCACCTGTCCCCAGCCTCATTCTCCACCCCTTGGCTGACATCCATTTCCAAGGCCTCAGAAGTTTTCATAATTCATTGCTGATCAGAAGACCTAAGCTTGATTCTATCGCCCATTTCACAGACATCTTGGCCCCATACCCATAGACTGTGGGAACTCAGATCTGAGACTGGGCTGGGCTTGTTCTCTGCTTCCTCTGTCTCTTCATTCCATGGTGACATCTGAAATATAGAAACTAATCTACTTTTTTTCTGTCCCATTATTAAACACAATTATTGGCATAAAAGAGGTTTTTAATACCCATTTTTTAGCTAGCCTGGGCAATAAAGCAACACTCCCGTTCTCTCTCCCTCTTTCTCTTCCTCTCCTTCATTTTTTTTCATTTCTTTTTCTTTATTTCTTTTTTTAAAATTTTTTTCTTTTTCAAAAAAAATAAAGAAACTGATCTACTGTATTCATAATCTGAATTTCCCTAATTGCCTATTTCTTTTTTCCTACTAGTTTTTAACATATCATAATTTATTTCAGGTCTTAGTGTATTATTTCCAAATTGGGTTCCTCTTAAGAAAGATTTTTGGGAACTTTCTGGAAGGCCCCAATCAGACCCACTGCATCAGCCCATGGGGAGGATTCCAGGAACTTGTATCTTTTGAGGCTCATGGGTAATTTATCACCCAATGAGGATTCAAACCTTAGGGCAGTGTTGCTTCATGAGGTGTGCAGTTTTGCAAATCATGTATATCAGAGTCACCTGGACATTTTATAAAAATGCCAATTCCAAGGCCAAACTCAGAACAGTCTGCATGAAAGCAAGCACGCTCACTCACCCAAAGCCAACGAGCCCCAAACCCCGGCTCTGGCTGTTAGTGGGACCCCGTGCAGGAAGCACTCTGGTCTCTTTCAAGTTGTAGTCCTCTGTTGACATCCTGGTTCTGCATAAAAACTCTCGGTCCTATTAGGGTCACAGCGTATCAAGCCACTGCAGGCAAGATCATGGTTCTCCAGAAAAAAGCAAAACCCTGCTAAGGAAGCACCACTCAATCATGAGCTACACATCCTCAGATCAACGCCTTCCTCATCCCACCACAAGGAGGGTTGGGAGGTTGCCCAGGGATCCATGCCTGGGAAATCTGCTGGCCGATCCCACTCCCATTAAGTGTGTCCTGGAAGTCGTTTGTTGAAGAGAATCCCCCACATTGACACCTGGTGTGGACAGAAACACTTCTCCAGAGTGGACTTTCTGATCCAGGAAGCGTGCACCATCAGAGGCAGCTAGACTAGCAGTTCAGATTGTGTCCTCAGCCCCCAGTGACCTGGACTTTATCCTGTCCTTACCACTTACCATCTGATGATTTGGGCAAGTTACTTACACTTTCTGTCCCTCAATCTCCTCATCCGTAAAACAGGGATAGAGGATACCTACTTCACAGGATTTTTGTAAACATTAAATGAAGGAATACAAATAAAGCCCTTAGACCTGAGACATAATAAACACTCAATTACAAATTAAAATTATTGTCATTAACATCAGAACAACAACAAAACACATTCCCCCGATACTGGGGAGGAATGTCTCAAATTCAGGCACTTGTAGGATTTAGAATCAAATCAGGCCGGGCGCGGTGGCTCAAGCCTGTAATCCCAGCACTTTGGGAGGCTGAGGTGGGTGGATCAGAAGGTCAAGTGATCGAGACCAATCCAACATGGTGAAACCCCGTCTCTACTAAAAATACAAAAATTAGCTGGGCATGGTGGCGCATGCCTGTAATCCCAGCTACTCGGGAGGCTGAGGCAGGAGAATTGCCTGAACCCAGGAAGCGGAGGTTGCGGTGAGCCGAGATCGCGCCATTGCACTCCAGCCTGGGTAACGAGTGCGAAACTCCGTCTCAAAAAAAAAAAAAAAAAAGAATCAAATCAAAACTTCCCGGCCAATATTCCATGGTCCTGCATGTATGGAACACATCTTTCCAGCTCTCAGGGTAGCTGAGTGGTGCCTGGGGTTACCAGGAAACCTAGGCTGATTTTCCACCATGAGGAATCTCATCTAGTTTTCCCATGCCTTGTGAAAATATTGCCATTTTTTTATGAGGCCGTAATATCAAATATGTAAATACCATCATTTTCTATGTGTTACAAGTTGATGGCACTGGGGACGCAATACATATTGGTATGGTTTGGCTTTGTGTCCCCACCCAGATCTCACATTGAATTGTAGTTCCCAATGTTGGAGGCGGAGCTTGGCGGGAGGTGACCGGATCGGGGGAGGGAGGTGATGTCTAATCCTCTAGCTCTGTCTCGTGATTGAGTTCTCATGAGATCTGGTTGTCTGAAAGTATGTACCACCTGCCCCTTGGCTCACTGTCTCCTTCTCTGACATGGGAAGACGTGCCTGCCTCTCCTTCCCCTTCTGCCATGAGTATAATTTCCTGAGGCTTCCCAGCCATGCTTTCTGCATGGCCAGTGGAACTGGGAGTCAACTAAATCTCTTTTCTTCATAAATTACCCAGTCTTGGATAGTTTCTTATAGCAGTGTGAGAATGGACCAATGCACACACCGTCTACAGAGGTGCTGAGAGAAGACTGAAGCCTCAAAGTCACCGGAAATTCTGTTGTCTTTTGTCAACTCCACTCTATTAATCGATGCCATATATTCACCATTTGGGAAGATCTAGGCAGAATCTTCCCTTTTGCTACATGTTGTTATTTAAACCTATGTAAAGATTACAGGCCAATCATCAGAGACGTGGACTGCAAAGCTCACACGTGTCTCAGTGAAGCTTCACACTCCCCAGGCCTGAAACCTGGGGGCTCCACCTTCTTTGTTTCCTGTCCTGCTCAACTTCAGTGACACCCACAAAGCAAGGTTTTCTCTGAATGCTGCTATGTATCTATCTCCATATTGATCAGGACTTCCTCACTCTCATTTTCCATTGTGCATTTTAGAGCCTCCATTCTGTGGCAAACAAATCCTTTAATTGCTTAAGAATAGTGCCAGCAAATCACAAAAAGTGATCAGTGTTTTTCAATTTCTGCACTAAGGACCATTAATGGGCCATCACATCAGCTTGACTGGTGGCAGCCGTATTGAAAATGAAGAGGCGAGGATATAAAATGTCAGAATGCATCACCTATAGGATGGTTTGTGTGTGTACGGGGGCAGGTACACACACACGTGTGCCCTGAGTAACCATTTTAAACGCATTTCTTACTACAGAGCAAGGTCAAAACCCGCTGCAATCTATTACCTTCTATTATCAATATTGAGAAGTAGTAATTCACATACAATTTCGAGACATAATTAAAGTACACAGGGAAGCAAATGGACATCCCTAAAAGCCACAGAAGCAGAAGGAACTAGGAAGCCGATGAGCAAGGCTTATGCTTGAATGGCATTGCAAGTTCACAGTTGTGATGACAGGTGGGAGGGCACATGGCTGGTGTGTCGGGAGTGGTGGGTAAGGGCTGATATTTCATAGCTCGTGCTGTGTACACACTCAGGAAACGATCCTGTGTGAGTGCAGACATCAGAGCTCACCTGGAACTGAGAACCTTTCTGCCATCTCCAGGACTCCTGGATGAATGTGGGACAGAAATGACACACCTGGATATGACAAGGAGAAAGACAGGCCTTTGTGTGAGAAAAATGATCTCATGTGTGCCACATAACACACATGCACACACGAACACACACTACACACCTACCACACAAGCACACACAGGCACACCCACTCCATGAGGCCACACACACACCAGTCACATATGCATAGGCCCACACACAGGAATGAACATATACACAGCACATGAACACACAACACACACAGGTAAACACAACACAGACATACACACACACCAAGCTGACACAAATGGATAGGCACACACAGGCACACACATATTCACACCACATGCACACACAACACAGACACACATACACAGTTACACACACCACACAGGCATGCACATATACACTCCAGACACACACCACACAGGCACAGACACACACATGGACGCCACACACACACACACACACACACACAATCCAAATAGGCACATACGCATAGGTAAACATACATAACCATGTGCATGTGTAGTCACAACATAGACACACACACAGGTACACACATACACATACCACAGAGGCATGCACATATACACACCACATGCAAACATTGCACAGACACACACATACAGGTACACAGATACATTCAGCACACAGGTATGCACATACAAATACCACACACTACACAGACACAGGCTCACACAAAACCACAGAGGTATGTACATGCATACACACTACACAAGCATGTACACACACACATCACATGCATGCAAAAAACAGGAACACACTACATGCCTACCACACAGGCACACACACACACTTCATGAAGCCACACATACATACACACCACACACACACCCCACATAAGCACACATGTGCAGGCACACACACATATATATATATATACCACAAACACACCACACAGGCATTCACACACAAACACCACAAATACACATAGATCACATCCCCCACACAGAGGCACATACACACATGCCACACACCTTATACAGACACATACATACACACACACTATGCTCATACATCACACACACCACACATACCATACATAGTACATGCCTACACACACTACACTTATTGCACATACACACTACACACACATGCACACACATGCATATGCCAGACACACACACACGGGCACATCACATAGGTCCTGCAGCACACACCCATACTACATATACAGCAAACATACCAGGCACACTACATACACTACATATACACACTAAACACATACTACACACATGCACACCAAACAGTACACACGCTGCCATACTATACACAAACCTATACACCACACACTATACACTCATGCACATCACACAAAGAACACTGCACTACATACATTCACACCCACCTCACACACAAATTACAAACACACATCCTACATATAAACACACTGCACACGCACACTCCATTAAAAACAGTACCTTTTAGAAATACAGAAATGTAATGTCTGAAACGACAAACTCAGCTGATGGGTTAAACGACAGTTAGAACTGGGCTGCTGTGACAGTGCATTTGAGAACACTGGGGAATGATACAGGCTACAGTGCATAAATATAAAGAGTTGACAATATGTAAAATGGGTAAGAGCAACAGTGACCACACAGAAAAGCTCCAACACACTTAAGTCTCAGGAGGAGAGAAGAGTGTAAATGAGAGAAACTCCTTACAAATTTTCTGTGATTCATGAAAGATACGACATTAATGATCCAGAAAAAGAAATGAAAATCAACTAGTTTGATTAAAACCAAATCTACACTGTGGCAATATATAGCAAAAAAAAAATACATTTATTACCAATGAGTGACATTAGAGTAACTGAACTTCTTAAATGTCACAACTAAGGTTACAAAATCGAGAAATTATATCCCAACGCTGGTGGAATGAAAAAGAAAAGCCCTTTTTCTATTTAAAATATTATTCACAAGTGAGATTAAAATATAGAATTCTTCAGGTGTAAATTGAGATATTTTACAACTCACAGATGCCCCACGAAAAAAATAAGGGATAAACTCTGGGAAGAAGGAAACTGAACCCAGAAGCATATTCTAAGACTGACATGGAAGAACTCTAGGCCCAGAATAGCCAAGAGCCACGTTCCCTTTCAGCAGCATGGAGACAGCTCTCAGGAAACGAGCCCTATCTGCAAGTCGCCCTTGCCACTCCCACCCCACACCAACAGAAGCAGCAGCTTGTTCCCTGCGCCTGAACTCATCAAAGCAGTGGCAGGATTTATCTTGTTTGGTAAAATATAATAAAAATACAGCAACGTGGAGACTCAGTCCAGGAGAAGTAAAAGGGAGTGGGCCTGAGGTGAGCCTCTGACCAACAAGACGAAATTCTGTCTGGGAATGATATAGGCCAGGGCCTCCAGTAGAGGGAAATGTAAATCCACTCTGGAAGAAAAAGTGCCCCACTCAGCACAGGATGAATAAAAAATCAGAATTTGGCCAGCAGGCAGAAGACACAGGAAAAACCACAAGGTTCAAAGTTAGCCTCAAACATTTCAGGCATTAGGTTTTCAGATAAAGAATAAAAGTAATAATGTAAAATATATAAATAAATAGAAGGTAGGTCTGTCAAAATACAAAAAATGTAAGAAATGAGCAGGAAATCAGAAAAAAAGAAATACAATTTTATAAATGATGATTATATGTATTGAAATTAAAAACACAATGAAACAAAAGATTAGACAAAATAGAAAATAGAGAACTAGACAAATAAAGGTAAGAAATTAATAACCCCCTAAAACAACATAAATATATGACACCAGAGGAGCTATGAGTGAGTCTAAGTGGTGAGGAGACAGGCTGAGAAGGCCCAGAGAAATCCATTTAACACCAAAGAAGGAAAGAGAATGGAGAAGCAGCAACGTGGACATGGATGGTGGCTGAGAATTGTTCAGAGCTGTTAAAACACAGAGTAGATTCACACAAGCTCAGGCAGAACAAATTCACCTCTATACACATTGTAGTAAACTTACACAGCACCAGTTGACAGAGACAATAACCCATGCAGATGAAAGGTACATTTTTAGTATTTAAATGATACATATCTAAGACATAAAGCACAGAATTGTTGAAATTACATGATATACAAATCAAATAAAAGATGTCATACCTATATTAATATCCCACAGAAATAAAAAGAAACTAATGCAGATTTCAAATCAGAAGTGGGGTACTCTGTAAAACACCTAAAATGTGGAAGCAACTTTGCAACTGAGAACTAGACAAAGGCTGGAAAAAATGGAAGGAAATGATAGAAAAGCTCAAATTTTCTTGAACAGACTGTTGGAAAAAATAGACTTTAGGGACATTGCGCTGAGAGCTCAGGAGGAAGTCAGGAATGAAATAACTTAGAGTGGAAGGAAGCAATTCTCCTTAAGTGTTAGTCCGAAGGTTAGCGAGGTTGTCTGCTGCAGATATGCGGAGAGCAGGACCTATAAGAAGTGAATTTGAGGCCGGGCGCGGTGGCTCACGCCTGTAATCCCAGCACTTTGGGAGGCCGAGGCGGATGGATCACGAGGTCAAAAGATCGAGACCATCCAGGTCACCATGGTGAAACCCCGTCTCTACTAAAAATACAAAAAATTAGCTGGGCATGGTGGCGCGTGCCTGTAATTCCAGCTACTCGTGAGGCTGAGGCAGGAGAATTGCCTGAACCCAGGAGGCAGAGGTTGTGGTGAGCCGAGATCGCGCCATTGCACTCCAGCCTGGGTAATAAGAGCGAAACTCCGTCTCAAAAAAAAAAAAAAAAGAAGTGAATTTGAATACATAGAGATTTCTAGGCAAGCATTTATACTGCTGCTTGGTTTCTTCTTGCTGACCATAGTAAAATATGAAAGGAGAGAAATACATTGAGAGAAAAACTGTTAAAAGTAACCAGGACATGATCTAGTGACAACTTTCAACCTCTCCAAATGGCAAATAATGAGAACATTAAGTGCTGTATTCTGGAAAGCATAGCTCTAGAAAAACGTTCAGCCAAAAGTGTGACTGTAAAAACATTTGCTGAAAACCTCAGGAAGATCAAAGGTGAGCACATTGAGTCACCAAAAAGGTCCTTTTGAGAAATTGAGAAATCGAGGTCTCGCCCCACAGATCTCAGCCAAATCAAACGAAACCCAGGGGCAGTGTCCCTTGAGCACCTCAGCAAGAAGCCAAAGTACAGGACGGATTATCTCAAGAATCAGCAAACGTGGCTTTTGTTGAATGGAATAAATCTGGGAAAATTCCATGCAAGAGCCATACAGTTCTGGAGAAATTTATTTTCTCAGACACACTGCCAAGTTTGACTAAAAGGCGCAGAGAGACTAGAAAGGGAAAGGAGGCTGTTAAGCCCCCCAGGCGCCACTGGCAGGAGGCAGGCAGGTGGAACCACTGGGCTGGAGACCCGGTCACCTCTCACATTGCAACAAAGGAAAGATGGCTTCTGGCAACAGCCTGAGGGTGCTTGGAAGAGGGTCCCTCACTGGTCAGTCTCTGGATGAGAATACAGCCCTGCCAGCCACAGGACATGGTTCAATAAATTCAATAAATGGCAGCTATTTTTTTTTTTTTTTTTTTTTGAGACGGAGTTTTGCTCTTGTTACCCAGGCTGGAGTGCAATGGCGCGATCTCGGCTCACCGCAACCTCCGCCTCCTGGGTTCAGGCAATTCTCCTGCCTCAGCCTCCTGAGTAGCTGGGATTACAGGCACACGCCACCATGCCCAGCTAATTTTTGTATCTTTAGTAGAGACGGGGTTTCGCCATGTTGACCAAGATGGTCTCGATCTCTTGACCTCGTGATCCACCCGCCTTGGCCTCCCAAAGTGCTGGGATTACAGGCTTGAGCCACCGCGCCCGGCCGGCAGCTATTTTTAAAAGCATTTATTTTTGGACTTAGTAACCACCCCCTTGGCTTTATCAAAGCGAGGCTGTCCTCTGAGGCCCCTCCTCAGCAGCCTTCCAGATTCTGGCTTCCCTTACATCTAAAACACAAGGAAGTGGAGGCTGTCGGACTCTGTTTTCTTCTTCTAAACTGGCATTGAATGATATTTTTCTCCCTAAGGAATTGTGACATCACGGCCTCTTTATTCTGTTTTGTTGTTCAATTTCTATTTTCTAGTGTTACAGTGAAGATGCTGGATACCTGCATCTGTATAACATGCCTTGGTAACAGGTAGAGCGAGACTGCCCAGCTCAATTCTTCCTCTTCAGACATTTCTCATCAAAGAGGACCAGGCTACGTTGAATAATGATTTGCTGAAGCTGATTTATCTTTAGACAAAAATAATTTGCGGAGACTATGCATCTTCACATTATGCGGTAACTTCACCCAGAAAATGATGTTTCTTCATGTATTTATATCCTCCTTCTTTGTTTTGTTTTGTTCCAGGAAATTTATGAAATTTTTAGGTATTAACCCATTAATGTTTAACTGAGGACTTGAAATTGTATTATATGGGATATTCTGTGAGATAAGATGTATATATTTACTGATAATATTATTTTCATACTTTTTCTATTTATTTTTTTATTAATGAAAGCACTCAATATAGCTCTGGGTGAAACTAATAAAATTTGAAATAAGACATTCCTGTGATTATTATTTCCTAACATATTTTCCCCTCATCTCCCAGTTATGGTCTGGGGCAAAATTGCTGCTATGTTGAAACCCTTTAAAAATGTTTGTCTGTGATATCTAGCTTTTGTTGCCAGAGATATGAATGTCATACTTTGCTGAAAGAGTGGCCAAGTATGGTGGCTCCTGCCTATAATCTCAGCACTTTGGGAGGCTGAAACCAGAAGATTGCTTAGGAGTCTGATACCAGCTTAGAAAACATAATAGTTCTCCATCTCTACAAATAATTTTCAAAATTAGTGAAGTGTGGTGACATGCACCTGTAGTTCCAGCTACTCAGGGGCTCAGGGAAGAGGATTGCTTGAGCCCAAGAGTTTGAGTTATGGCAAACTACAATCCTACCACTGCATTCCAGCCTGGATGACAGAGCAAAACCCTGTCTTAAATAAACGAATAAATTAAAAATAAAATTAAAAATATTAGAGTAAATTATAGAGCATAAATAAATCAAATAACTAAGAATCCAGATAAGAGAAATTCTATGCAAATCTAAAATATGGATTACACAAAAGCTTAAAGACATGTAATGATGACAATCATTGACAGAATTCGGGATCAGTAAGTGTGCTCATACACTGACAGAGAGGATAGAAATGATGAAAACCACTTTGCTAAAAGTAGGTGAAATTGAAGATATCCATACCTGAAGTCCCAGATTTTACTAGTGTAGCTCCACCCTGGAGAACTCACACATGACACGTGGGGACACCACTGGGGGCCAACTGCAAGCATGACCCCAGGTGGGACACTTGGCCCTGGCAGGGTAGATAGATGTCTGCTCTGTCCTTCTGTCTGTGTGCCTTACTTTTCTCAGAATTTCTTTCCTTTTTCTTTTTTTCCAGGGAGGAGGAAGAAAATCATGGAGGAAGACAGAACTTTGGACTTTTCTTCAATGCAGTGGCTTTCTTCCATTTATGGGGGCATTGCCTTTCTCTGCCCAGGTTGCACCTCATCCTGGTGGCCTTGGCCTTGTGTTGCAGACTCCCTGTCCGGTGGCTGAGACGGCCGGTTGTGTGCTCCTGGATGGGGTAATGCAATTGTTGCTGCTTTTCTCATTCTTTGCTTTTAGATCTATTTCAATGGGGAACATGCTGATCTGTTTCCACACTTTCCTCTGCCCACTCCAGGTTCCTATCCTGCATCTGCCTTTTCTACTGTGTATGCTACTTTTTTTGTAGAGGGCAGATGATATCTTTTTTGCTGGAATATTTAAAGCTCTTAGACAAGTCTTCTAAGGCATGAATGAATTCTGAGTTAGAACCACTTAACAGAAGATGGGGATTGTATCAGCAGCAGAGCTAGGACTCGTCAATGCTCAGACTTCTAAGTAAATCTCTGCTCTTCTCTTTCTGAGTACCTCTGTTCTCACCTGCTACAGCATATTTTGAGCAGAGCTGGGACTCCCCCTACATCTGCAAATTTTCCCTGCTGCTGACATCTGCACATAGCTCTCAAAACACTCTTTAGAAAACTCCTTTTCCTTCACCAAGAACTGTAGAAACCGTTTCTTCAAAAATCCCTTACTGTGGTTGCAGAGAGTCTGCCTTTTGGGGCCCGTTGGGGATTCTGTTCTCCTTATTCAGACACCACTTATTTGATTGCTTTCTTTTTCTCCGTCAACTCGATTCTGGCCGAGGCAGCAGGCTTGCTGGGGTTCAGTGGACCTCCGCTGTCTATCTGGTCTGATTGTCTGACAGTGCGCTGGCGCTCTGAAGGCTCAGTCTCACCTTGTCTTGAATTAAGGCTCCACTGCAGAGCAACTGAATTCACCCAGTCTGGAAAGTCCTCATCTCTAAAGTGAGGATTAAGACATTTAATGTTTAAATGAGTGTATAGAGAGTAACAACAACAAAACCCAGAAACAACAAAGGTTAATGATCTTGTCATATTAGCTCCTAGTCCATTTTAAATAAATAAATATTTAAATATATCTAACATCAAACCATCCCAGTCTCCCGCACACCAAGAGGTGACCATAGTCATTTATTTTATATATTCATGTATGTATTTATTTATAATATATGGTATTGTTCCTATTTATGTTTAATTTTTCTTTACCCCAATACCCCCCACCTTTTTTTTGACACAGGGTGTCTTTCTGTTGCCCAGGCTATAGTGCACTAGCATGAACAGGGAGGGCTCACTGCAGCCTCAACCTTTTGGGCTCAAGTGACCCTCCCAGCCTAGCCTCCCAAAGTGCTGGGACTATAAGATGCACCTGACCTACATCTTGTTTTGAACTCAGCAGTCCGTGCTGTAAATCTACCCATGTTGAAGCATGATTTTAATTCATCCCATTTCACTGATACGGAGTTTCAGTGATAAATATTCCACATTTTGTCTGTTTATTTCCTTACAAATGGTTATAAAAGTTATTTTCAATTCTAGTTATTACAAAAAATGGTGCAACGGTCATTCTCTGCGTTTATTCTTGAACAAATGTGTTAGAATTATCTAAAGCTTTCAGACTTTTTTCTGTTTATATGGCAAATGTTGTCATCCTGGTGTTTACATGTAGATATATTGTTGTTGGTTGAATATCATTAATAAAATTATCAAAACCTTATGCCTGAGAAAGTTATATCTTAAGTATATACATCAAGATTAATAAAATAGGTGCTATTCTGTGTAAATATTGATATGATATTTTCCTAATGCCAGTGGATTCTCCCACAATTAACGTTAATAGTAAAGAAAAGGTTCTCTTCACCCCACCCAAGCCATCAAATGTAGCATCATAAATAGTGAGAAAGTCTCACCGTATTATCTGTTGATGTGGCGTATTATGAGAAATACAGCATACTCTGAATTGTTCTCCCCAACGTAGTTTAACCTGAATCTAATCAAGATGTCAGAGTGGATATTCAGCTTAGATAAATCAAAGAGTCAGACAAGCAAGTTTTAACCAGTGAAAGCAATTAGTCAGACAGTTCTAGAATCTAAAATACATTGGGGAACAATTGCCCTGGGTGCTTCAAAAGTCAAAAACATCAAAAAATTAAGTGGTGAAACTGTTCAAAATTAAAAGTCGCTGAAGAGATACAATATTCAGAAAAAATATTTAAAAATATTTAGCTGTAAAAGTCCCTTTTGAGGTAATCAGAAACATAGTGTGTGCACATTGGATATTAAGGGTTTGCTGTTAATTTTCTTAGACTTGGTGATAATGTTATGGCTATGCTGGGAGAAATCCTTATTTTTAGGAAATAAAAGCTGAGGTATTTATGGTAACGTGTGATGATGTTCATACTTATTTTCAAATGATTCAGCAAAGTTAAAATACGTTCATATTCATAGATGGATAAATAAACATCTAGAACAAATATGGAAAAATATTAACAAGTAGTGTATCCATGTGGTTGGTGTCAGTTGATAGCTATGTCATTCTTTCACTTTTTCTGCATTTTTGCATTATACAATTTTTGAATGCAGTTCTGGAAATGGAAATTCATTATAGTAAATCATGGAATAGACTCTACAAATAGGCTTAATTATATTTCACAATAGGCAATGAACTAATATTAGAATGAAAGGAAGGGGAAAAAAACTGTTGATGTTTCCCATGATAATAAAATAAAACACCAAAGTGGGCAGATTCTTTTCTCCTTTTTAGTAAATAGTGATGATCTCTTGAGGTCAGGCCACCAGCCTTTGGCCAAATGGCCAATTTCTTCTGAAAAGTGAGCATCCAGATCCCTGGGACACGTTTCTGTTAGGGTGAAGGTGGCCTGAGGGGCACAATGCTATTCACCTGAGTAAAATGTAGCCTCTCTCCCATGGTTTGATTCTGGAACACTCTCCATTGTCTTTGCAGTCTCCTTTTGATAAATCACATGAATCTTCAGGATGGAGAAAAACTGTGTTTCAGGAGCACAAGATACAGCAGAAACAGAAATAATAAACAGCGCAGAAGTAGAACGTAAAGCAGACTGCACAATGAGGTTGACTATGCCATTTTTCTTTGGTCTAACCTTCTTATAAAGGCAAAGAGTGAGCAGTCTGTCAGATAAGAATGTGATATTGCTCTCTTAATTGTAAATAGTATTCACAGTCGTAGTTTATGGCAACTATTGCAATCAAAGAGTAGCTTTGATTTGTGTTGTGTCTCACTTTCATTATCAGGAAGTCCATAAGTTCTAAAGAAATGGCATGGGGAGAAATGCCAAATATGGGTGAAGGGGCAGAAGGCAGCAAAACACACTGCCACGTGTGTACCTATGCAACTATCTTGCATGTTCTGCACATGTACCCCAAAACCTAAAATGCAATAAAAAAAAGAAACCAATACATTTAGCATTCAATATTGTGTAATGTGTGTGTCTTAAATAGAGTAAGTGTACTTATGCATTTCAAATGGAAAGTGTTACTTCAATATTAATTAAGGATTTTATTTTTTACACCTGCGTGTTTGGGGAAATATACATGATTATCCAGGTGGTCTTTTTGAAATGACTAACTAATCTGGTGCATTATTTTGCCCATGAAATTTTAGACTAATGTAACTATAGATCTGTTTCTTGTATTAAACCATAGAAGTAATTATACAATAAAATAGTCATCTGCAAATTCATCACAAAATAAATAAAATCAGCACAGTACATTGCTCTGTTGATGAAACTATGAACATTAACATATTGTTTTACAGAATGAATATTGTTTTTTTCTAATAAAGAGCTGCCATATTATGTGGTTTAAATACAGAAAATTTATTAAGCTCATAGCTTCCTTTCCATTCATAAAGAATTAAAATAATAAATATTGATTATGTATTTGTAGTATCTTGTGAATTTCATCCTTTGAATATAACTTATGCATAAAAAAAGTAAACTACCAGTTACAAAAACTCATTATTTATTTTCTGCTTTAAAGTCATTGATAAACAGGGACGTGCATATTGCTTTTGCTTACTGTATCATCATTATTCTTTTTTAAAAAATAGGCATAAAATTTACAAAGAGGAAAATGTGCAGATCTGACGTGTACATTTGATGAGTTTAGACAAATGTCCACGTGCCAATCACTGTGGGAAACATTCCCATCACACCGCAAACGTTCTGCTGCCCAGGCCAGCGGTCCTCACTGCTCCATGCTGCTCCAATTCCCGTCCCTTTGTATACATTCGTTGTGTTTTCTTGATCATCATATAAATGAACCATATCACCTGCACTTTTTTGTGATAAGCTTCCACTTCTTTTAGAGTAAATCTGTGGCATTCATCCATATAGATGCAAGAGTCAGTAGTTCATTCATTTTAGTTTGTTGTGTAAAACACAATTTGTTTTTCCATTCTCCTGTTAATAGACATTTGGTTTCTTTTCAGTTTTGACCATTGTAAATAAATCAGCTATAAACATTCTTGGACAAGTTATTTTTTTACATATGCTTTTATTTTTCCTGTATGGATATTGATAAATGAATTTTTGTGTGTGTTTTAATGTACACGAGAAACTTCCAAAGCACTTAAGGATGAAAGTTCTGGCTGTCCCATATTTTCCCAGGATACATTACTGTAAGCTTCAAGAGGGACACCCATTTTGATGGGTATAAAATGTCCCTTTACATTCATCTAATATCCATTTTCCTAACAACTAATTACATTAAGTTCCTGTGGTTGCCGTAAGAATATATCCCAAACTAGGTGTCTTAAAATAACAAAAGTTCATTCTCTTAGTGTTCTAGGCTAGAATTCTGAGCTGTAGATGTGAGTGGAGCTGCTGGCAACCTGGCCTTCCTTCATCCTGAAGATGGAGCCTTCCTTCCCTGCCCCTGTGGTCACCTGGCCTGCTCTTCTTCACTTACGCTTCTCCTTTCTTATAAGGATGCCAGTCGTTTTGGATGTGGGGCCCATCTTACCCAAAATCACTTCATCTTAGCCTAACTGATGAAATTCACAAGGCTCTTCTTCCAGATTAGGTCACATTCTGCAGTTGTAGAATTTGGAATGCTGTTATCCAACCTGACACACTCGTGTTAAACACCTGTTCACTTATTTGTCTTTTCTGTGTGTACTTATGTTTTGTTTGTTCAAGTCTTCTGCTTTCATTAATTTTTTCTGGGGAAAAGATTATTTTATTATTGATTTTTAGAGATTATTTTTGTATTCAGAATGAAAGTTTTTTGTCATATGTATAAATACGTTGAGATTTTATAAATATATTATATATATGCATATAGATAAAATCTCAAATAATGTATTTGATTCTGTGTCTTGCCTATTTAACAATGTCTTTTGATGAAAAGAAGCTTTTAATTTTGCTTAAGCCCAATTTATGATTTCTTTGAGTATGGTTAGTGTGTTTTATGATATATATATATATATATATATATTACATTATGAAGACGTTTTGTACTTTTTGTATAGAAGAATCGCAGGTTTAACTTTTATGTTTATGTCTATTGTGAATTAATTTTGTGTATGGAGAGTAAGGAGCTGAGCTTCATTTTTGTCTCCTCATACAGTACACTGATTTCAGCAACCTTTCTTCCAAAGCTTATCCTTTTCTGGTTGAATCTCATTCCCAAATTTGTTGGAAATGTGTTGGCATTGAAGCGTGAAACTTTGTTTCGGCGTCTTTGATCTATTTGTTTTTGCTTTTGCCAAACCCATAATGACTGGATAACAGTAGTTTTACAGTAAGTCTTAAAATCAGGTGGTAGTAGTTCTCCAACTTTGTTCTTTTCAGATTCATTTAGCTATTCTATATCCTTTGAATTTCCATATACATATTTTTAATTATAATTTAAATATTTATAAAAGGCCATCTGTGGGTTTTTTTTTTTTTTTTGAGACGGGTTTTGCTCTTGTTACCCAGGCTGGAGTGCAATGGCGCGATCTCGGCTCACCGCAACCTCCGCCTCCTGGGTTCAGGCAATTCTCCTGCCTCAGCCTCCCGAGTAGCTGGGATTACAGGCACGCGCCACCACGCCCAGCTAATTTTTAGTATTTTTAGTAGAGACGGGTTTCACCATGTTGACCAGGATGGTCTCGGGCCATCTGTGGTTTTGATTAACATTTTCTGAAATCTATAGATCAGTTTCATGAGCAAAGAAACCTTAGCTCTTCTGCAATGAATACGTATTCCAAAATACGTTGCACATGATAAACATGCAGTTTTTATTTGCGTTTGTTTATAAAGCAAAATATTAACATGAAAAAATCTAAAACAAAAAAGGTTGAGTCTTGCAATCCAGAACCAAGCTCTATGTCTTTTTTTATTGTTGAATCTTTTAAATACATTGTCCTTACAGTTTCAAGGTCTTGTGTGTGTTTAGAGCTTTTGACTGTAGTTAATAACAATGTAATATATTCTTAATATATTCTTGAAAATTGCTAAGAGAGTAGATTTTAGGTGTTTTCACTAAAAACAAAAAAGTATGTGAGGTAATGCACATGTTGATTAGCTTGACTTAGCCATTCCACAACGTACACATATTTCAAAACATGTTGCATATGACAACTGCCTCGAATATTTGTCAATTAATAAGAAAGAATACATTGAGATGATTTATGGTGACAAAAGCATGTTTCCCATTTCTGCTACTTCTTTTCCTATGGAAGATACTAGTGACGTATAAGCCCTGACTCTCTTCTCTATTGCCTTGGCCCAAAGCTGCACCCCTCAAAGTTACACAGAAAACATGAGAGCAGACAGCTCTATCTTGCCTTGGATAACGGGAGAATATTAAACATTTTTTCCCCATTGGGCATCTTACTGGTTAGATGCCTTGGTTTGTTGATTTTTTCACTATAAATTGGTATTTAATTTTGTTAAATAATTTCTGAACCTTTTCTTTACGTGGTAAATGACAATAATTTAGTTTGGCATGTTTAATCCACTTTCCCTTGCCATGCTGAGATAAACTTTATTTGACCATGATGCATTATTTTATTTTTTGCATATCGCCGATTTTAATTTGCATCTTTATTTTTTGAAATTATTTTCCTGATTTAGTGTTAAGGTATGCTGGTCATTTAAATTGAGGGGAAATAGTTCTATCTTCATCTAACTCCAGAACTACATTGTGTAATAGTGGTATTATTTCTTCCTTAGATGTTTCATAGAATTTGCCAGTGAAGAATTATATCTAGAGCTTTATTTTTGAAAGAGACTTCAATTTAGTATTTTATTTTAATAGTGTGGAGCTATTCCAGATTTTGTATTTCTTCTTCAGTCATTTTGCTAAGTTACATTTTTAAGGAATTTTGTCCTATTATCTAAATTGTAGAATTTATTGGCATAAAGTTATTTATAATATTATTTTATTATCATATTAATAATTATAGCATCTGCAGTTATGCCCTCGAATTAATATTAATTATCTTTGTGATATTCAGATATTTATATTTTTCTAATGAATTCACCATTTTACCAACATTAAATGTCTCTCTTCATCTCAGAAAATCCACCTGTGCTGAAGCCTATTTTGTCTGACATTAACGAAGCCACAGAAACTTTCCTACGATTCCTTACTTTTTCTTATGGTTTCTGTTATTTATTTCTTAAACTTCCTTTTACTTTCAACTTCTCTTAGTATTTGTATTTAGGGTTTGTCTCCATTGCAGAAAACACCTAGTTGAATTTGCATTTTTTCTAATTTGACAATGTCTGCTTTTTTTTTGAGACTGAATGTTGCTCTGTCACTCAATCACTCAGGCTGGAGTGCAGTGGTGCAATCTCAGCTCACTGCAACCTCTGCCTCCCGAGTTCAAGCAATTCTCCTGCCTCAGCCTCTCAAGTAGCTGGGACTACAGGCACATGCTGCCACACTCAGCTAAGTTTTTGTATTTTTGTAGAGACCATGTTGCCCAGGCTGGTCTCAAACTCCTGAGCTCAGGCAATTGGCCTGCCTCGGCCTCCCAAAGTGCTGGGATTACAGGCGTGAGCCACTGTGTCCGGCTAATCTCTGCTTTTAAAATAGTGTTGTTTAATTGACTTATTTATCATGTTTTTAGATGATTGAATTTGTCAATCACGTTATTTTTTATTCTCTATTTGTCCCATCTTTCTTTGTATTCCTCAGTTCCTCCCTTTCTTGCCTTATTTTGTGTTAATCAAAATATTCTGTTTTAATCCTCTGAGTTTTAGCTATATTCATTTATATAGCTAAATAATCCTAAGAATTTTCTCTAATTTGGAAAAAAATAATTTACAGATTCAAGAGTCTTGGCCAATAATAAGCAGACTAAATACAGTGAGAGCCACACCAAGATGCATCAGAGTCAAATTATTGAAAGCCAAAATGCTAGCAGTGGAGTTGGGGACCCAACTAGGCATCTTTATGCTACTGTTGTCTGATCTGAGTTGATATTGTACCTCCTTACATAAAACATAAGAAGCTTAGAACAGTATAACTTCACATTTCCTCTGTTTTTGCCTTTTGACCTCTAAGACAATAAGACAATTTTTCTTTAAGATATCTGTTATCTCTTACAGAAATTTAGAAGGACAAGTCTCCCATATTTATATGTGCAATTACCAGTTTTCTTCTTCTTCCCTCCTTTCTATAAATCTGACTTTTCACATGGTGCTATGTTTTTTATCAGCCTGAAGAACTTCCTTTAGCATTTTTTGTTAGTGTAGATTTACTGGTGATAAGTGTTCCTGTTTTTAGTGATCTCAAAATGTTCTTATTTTACATTCATTCAGAAGGGATATTTTTTGTTGGATATATATTTCTGAGTTTACTGCTTTTCCCTTTACTTAAAGATAATAAATCCCCTATATTTTTGCCTGTTATTCCTGCTGAAATGTCGGGCATCATTTGCATCTCTGTTTCCCTGTATGTAAAGTGGTTTTTCATGTCTAGCTGTTTTAATTATCTCTCTGTGCTTGTTCTAGAATTCTTTCACCCAGATGTGCCTGAAGCATTTTGTTTTACTTTTGGTTTATTTGTTGGTTTTGCTTCTGAATTAAATTGCTGGCATGTGAAGGAAGCGTCGTTGATGTCCATGATATTTACTTTTGTTTGGTATCTCCCCACCTCTATCCTGAAAAATACTTTACAGATTAAGAGCTTGAAGCTCTATATTTCATTTCAGTGATTTAGTCACTTAGGCTCAGATTTTAAGTGATCTACCCAATACAAGAGCAATAAATTACGGAAGCCCAGCTTTCATTATTTGACCATTTCACACATTTTGAAAGAAGAAAAAATAGAAGTATAATAAATTTTATTTGGGAAACAAGAAGCAAAAGGAGGACTCTAAAAATGTCTGTTGTCCTTAATGAAACCTATCTTTGAGGTGTTTTACAATTTGCTATATAATAAATAATAAACTGTTTATTCAACAGAGTAGCTTGCCTACTTTTTAAAATTTGAATTGATCCCACACTACTCTGCAATACAGGAAAAAATTAGAATTATTCTAAATGTTATTTTCAGGGTAATGAAAGAACAATATATTTTACGATTTTTTTTCTTTATTCAGATTTGATTTCCTGTAATAGGTCGTATCCATCAAACTTGTTTAATATTGATATTTCCTGGACAATGTATTTGTGCTCTTAAAAATAACTTACATTGAAGGTGTTGGTGCATTTTTTTGATGTAAAATATTTAAACTTCTCTTTCTCTCTCCAGATCCAGTGCAGAAGAGGACAGGACCCAACTGAGAGCATCATGGGATCTCCCCCGTGGGTCCAGCGCAGGGGCCATGCCATGGTGGTGGTAGCCTTTGTTACAGAGGCTCTTGGGGGAAGCCCTTCTGGCACCATTCCTGAAGGCTGTGCATTTGTTCACCTTCCCTTTCCTATTGAGAAAGAGGATGTCAGGTCATAGGGGAGAACGTTTTTTCCACTCATACAGGGAATAAAAAATACCGCCACCCTCTGTCCCCTCATGCAGATTGGCTCCCTACTGTATTGTGCTGTAAAACCGTATCTCTTTGCTCCGGCTACTACTGTGGAAACCTCCTGTTAACTGGAATAAAGAGGGTAGGATTTGGACTCTAAGTAGGGAGATATTAAATCCTGCTCAGACTGTGCCATCCAAGACCTTAACCATTAAGAAGGTGTTTTGACCTCCTGAAACTATTTTCTTATTTGTAAAAAAGAGTATAATGTTGTGATTAACATATTATCTGAATGCCACAGGTAAGACGCATTCTTCCTCATCATTTGCCACAACCCTCAGGATATTAAAAAAATCCTGTTCCAGAATTCTCCTTGTCCTACAGTTACGTCCTCCTTCTTTCTGTCATGGAAACAGCTGTCACTAACTACCCCTCACCCATGTTTGGGTCTCATTCGTATCCCAGTAGTTGTTTTTGTCAAAGGTGGATGGTGCAGTTATTTTAGTCCTTAGATTAGAAGAGAGAGGTATTTTAACTTTTAATGGAATAATTGAAAGAATAACCTCTGAGGAAGACATTTCAAAACAAATTAAAAATTCTACAATTCAGTATAAGATTTTCATCCAGACTTTTAAAATTAGCCAAATATATTCTGGCAGAGTGATATGTATTTGTGGAATTCTCAACAGTTCTAACATGTCTGTAGGGACTTTTAACACAGGGCTGGTAAATGTGGTATTCCCTAAGGTTATGAAACATAATAAAAAGACCCAAACACCTAAAAACACCAGCCTGTGCTATTCCTTTTTACTATTTCCATTCATCATCACATCATCACATCATAATGACCAGCACCATCAGCCATCATCATCATCATCATCACCATCATCATCATCACATCATAATGACCAGCACCATCAGCCATCATCATCATCATCATTGCCATCCCCGTTATCATCACCACCACCAAGATCACCATCATCATCATCATCACCATCATCATCATCACATCATAATGACCAGCACCATCAACCATCATCATCATCACCATCATCATCATCATAATCACATCATAATGACCAGCACCATCAGCCATCATCATCATCACCATCATCATCACCATCACATCATAATGACCAGCACCATCAGCCATCATCATCATCATCGCCATCCCCATTATCATCACCACCACCAAGATCACCATCATCATCATCATCACCATCATCACCATCACATCATAATGACCAGCACCATCAACCATCATCATCATCACCATCACATCATAATGACCAGCACCATCAACCATCATCATCATCATCACCATCCCCGTTATCATCACCACCACCAAGATCACCATCATCATCTCTTCACCACCATCATCATCATCACCATCACATCATAATGACCAGCACCATCAACCATCATCATCATCATCGCCATCCCCATTATCATCACCACCACCAAGATCACCATCATCATCTCACCACCATCATCATCATCACCATCACATCATAATGACCAGCACCATCAGCCATCATCATCATCATCGCCATCCCGTTATCATCACCACCATCATGATCACCATCATCATCATCATAAACATAATAATCCCCATAATTTTTTACAGCAATTATTAGAAAACAAAGGCCCTTTAAATAAAGTATTCCGTTCACTTATATTGAAGGTGTTAGGTTTTTAAAAAGTTAGATAGACATCTAATGAAGCTGAGAGCCAGGCCATCTGTCCTAGACTAACCAGCAATAATTTAATCTATCAATCATCAAACATCTTCTAACTGTCTGGGATTATGCTGTGTGAGCCAGAGTACTCTAAACATGAGATCTCTCAACTCAGTGAAACTCGATTTCCAATGTGCATGTTGAGAATGTACCACCTGCAAGGCACTGCCTAGATACCACCGAGAATACTCAAAGCTGTAAAGCCTTCTCAAGAGGAGATGAATGTTTAAAAGGAGTAATAATGGGTAAGCATTGGCATAAAATAATACATAACCCTCCAACTGAATACAACATGAAATCACAAGTGTCAGGGGGTCCACAGCAGAGATTCTGTTTGCCTGTTCTTCAAAAAATTATCAAAAGACATTGTTAAAAAATAAATAGGCAAGAAAAAGACCCAAATAAATTATTTGAGATACAGATATATCTGCCTAATGCTTGGAAGTTCAGCAACACTGTTTTGGGGAAAATGTAGTTTCAGTTACAAAGGACTAGAACTTCACTCTTTGATTTTGTGATTTCATTATAGGAATGGGCAAGTTCTTAAAGAATTTAGCATTTCCATGCTCACTACACATTTTAAACATATTTAGTAACTGTTCTATTTTAATATCATACATACTTGGCGAAGACTATTTGACTATGAAGACATCATTAACCAGACAAATGATTAGAGCAAAAAGTTGCTGTATTTGTGTTCTCACATTGCCATAAGAAAATGCCAGACACTGAGTGATTTATAAAGAAAAGAAGTTTAATTGATTCATATTTATGCATGGCTGGGAGTTCTCAGGAAACTTACAATCATGGCTAAAGGCAGCTCTTCATGGGTGGCAGGAGAGAGAATGAGGGTCAGCAGGGAAAATGCCAGACACTTATAAAACCATCAGGTCTCATGAGAACGTACTTCCTATCTTGAGAACAGCATGGGGGAACTGCCCCCATCGTTCAGTTATCTCCCACTGGGTCCCTTCCACGACACTTGAGGTTTTACGATTTAAGATGAGATTTGGGTGGAGACACACCCAAACATATCACCTGCCTATCTACATCGCTTGAAATACTCTGCCCCTATTTCTGTTATTCTTTCCCCACGTTCCATATAGCATACAATGGGATTACTTAGTAAGTAAGTAAGTCCCTTTGCAGAAAAAAGAGGATTTGGAAACTCACTCTGGTATGTACTGCTGTGTACAAGTCTAATTGCTTATTTTGATAGATAATATGATTTTCTGTAGACGCTAATGGTAAATATTGTAAACTAAGGATATAAGTAAGTTTTAATCCTTTAAATTTATTCTCAGTTAATGGAAATTGAACAAATAGCAAATAACAGTGTAGTTTGATTGCTGCCTGTCTGTGACTTGTTGTTATTTAATTTCATATTTTTATACTGCGGTAAACAACACAGAACCTTTCTTGAAAAGCATCCTCAGCTCAGATCTGGTCTCAAACATCAAGAGCCTTGACTCCAAAATGGTGTGAATTGGCTGCCATCTGCTGGACTGGGACATGTAAAGGTAAATTCTAGGTTTTATTTAGCATCTAGGAAAATGAAATCCCAGTGTCAAACACTATGGTCTTAATTAATTTTTCTGAAAATGTCAACATATACAATTGCAATTTATTGATTGAGAAGGCACTTCACTATCTTCCAATGGATTTAAGATCATTACAAAATCCTGTTATAAATCAGGGTGGAACTTGTCACAGGAAAATAATATATGAAATAATTTATATAAGGACTTTTAATATAAAATGTCTTTAATACAAAAGTACTTTGTGTTTGGAGTGTCTGATATATTTTAAAAGCCATTGCTAAATATTGTGAAGCATAAGAATACTCATCAGACACAATAATCCGTTTATTCACTGCTTAGAAAAGAGGACTCAGAGGGAGTCAAGGTAAATTCAGGTAAACTCCAAGGCAGTGACACCGAGAAAGTGTCTTAAGTCAGCAGCACCCATGTGCTCACCTCTAGGGAGTGGGTGAGTGGGGCTTCGTGAGGATAATGGCTTTCAGTCAGGGCACACGTGGGTGTGTGGATGGAGACCCCAAGTGGAGGGCGGGGATTCCAGTGGTACACATCATAGGAAAAATCACGGAGACTGAGGAGTCAGGAAATAAAGAGAGGTTCAGGCTAGCTGAAACACTGAGTGTGAGCAGGGAGGTTGTTTTGAAGAAAATGGGACAGGTAGGTTGGGGCAGGTGCATGGAGGGGCTTGTAAACCATTGTCAAGAGTTCAGGCTGCTGGAAACTTCCACGGTAAAGCTGAGATTCTGTTAGACAAAGGCAACTGACTTACAAATTGAACATCATGGATGAAAAATAAGTGTTTGTGGGGAATATTTGTGCTATTTATTCAGCACTTTCCATGACCCAGGTCATAGTCTAAATGCAAGAACACAGAGAAATAAGAGGCCGTCTCCTGCCCTCCAAGGCCTCCATTCTCAGAGTAGAGGCTTCTGGGTAAATGGCTCTAATGCACAGTCTGTAGCGGCAGAACAGAAACGTGGACTCTGGAAACTGCTGCAGGAACATGAGAAAAAAAGCACCTGCTTCTCGTGGAGATGCTGACCAAACGCCATATGACAGGTGCATCCGTCTAGCGGGAAAGGTCAGCAGAAGTGTTGAAGCACAGAGGCCAGGGTAGGCACCCAGGTGGCTCCAGGTTTTATAATGTCACAGAGTCCTAGGGGTGTGGCTCAAGCCCAGGAACAAGTCCAGCTGAGTGGACGTCTGAGGGACTGCCAGTAAATACAGTCAATGTGTGTCAAAAAGTCTTGGGAGTAACACAGAGATGGTCTATCACTTTGACACTTAAAACTCTGAATATCAGTTAGGGAGGTACAGTTAAAAAATGCTGCTGGAGAGACAACTTGGGTTTGATTGAAAACTCTTCAGCACACAGATGGTAATTAAGCCACGCAAGAGGTGAGATTGCATGTGTAAAAGACACGGTGCAGAGAAGGCAGCCCTGCCCGCCGTTGACTGGGAGTGGATAAGGCATTGAGGGCCGAGGCACCCTCCTGTTACCATAAAGAGTTTCGCAGATGGCCGCATCAGGAAAGGTCATCTGTGGTGAGCATAGAAAAGATAAGCTTGAGAACACTGGCCGGGCCACACAGACGTCCCCACACCCCCTTTCCCAGGCTTGTCTACACACTGTGGCTTCTCTACCACACTGGCTCAGTCATTGTCTCTATTCTGTAGAGGATATCACTGAGTTTTCCCGGCTGTTGACAGTGACCAGTCTGGAGCAAACCCATTCTTCCCTGAACCCTACCCCAAATGCCCTGTCCGGACCCCGAGTCCTCTAATAATCCCTATTTCTGCCTCTTACCAAGACATTCTGTGCCCCTCCGGCTGTGCTCTTCCCAGTGCAGTGAACCAGTAACTCACCCTGACCTAAGACAGGGCCAAGGGGAGGAGGATGGAGAAGATGACTCAGCTGGAAAGAATTCAGCAGTGTGGGTTCTTTCCCCTAGACAGAGCTTCTCAGACCGCAGGTAATCTTCAGCGCTGAAGTTATATTTGTTTAGGGAAATGTAAGATGAATTTGGGGCAGGCAGGGTCCAGATCACGAAAGATATCATTATTTAATGCCGTGATATTTTGATTGTCTGAGAGGTTTGAGAGCAAGGAAGCATTACAGCGTCTTATCTAGGGAGGTGCATGTTCACATTAGAGACCCCCTTCTGGAAGCATCTACATGTGCATCAAGGTCATCCAAAGATATTTAAAAAATGCAGAAGATCCAGTGGCGCTGAGACACTGTTTCACAAAGTTCCAGGAGAGGCTAGGACTGTGGTCTTCGGGGGGCGGGGGTTACTGCACCGGCAATGTCAGCATCACCTGGAAATTTGTAGGAGATGTAGATTGTCACCTGACACCAGACCAAACCGAACAAGGAATTAAAAAAATATATATTAATAGCAGGTTGTGACAATTGATTGTATGTTTTGACTTGGGTAGCTGGTAAAACATTATTTCTATGTGTGTCTGTGAGGGTGTCTCCTAGTAAGTTGGCATTTGAATTGGTAGACTGAGTGGAGAAGCTTCACCTCACCCATGTGGGTGGCAGCATCCAATTTGTTGAGGACCCAGATAGAACAAAAGGCAGAGGAAGGGCGAATTTCCTCTCCTTCCTTGAGCTGGGACTGCCATCTTCTCCTTCTCTTAGACATTGAGTTCTTGGCTCTCAAGCCTTCAGACTCAGTAGCATGCACACCCCACACCACCTGTGGAGTTCTCTGGACTCATGTGAATCACACATTGGCTTTCCCTGGTCTTACCCTTATGGATGGCAGATAGTGGCATGTCTCAGCCTCCAAGGTCACATGAGTCGATTCCCATCAACTCCTGTATGGATCCTACTGGTTCTGTTTCTCTGGAGAACCCTCTAACTCCAGGTAATTCTGATGTCCCTTAAAGCTTGGGAACATTATTGTTATTGGCATAGTGGAAGCTGGGTCGACACAGATGTGGTCCCAGAAGATACTGAGAAGGAAGAGGATTCTGAGGAGCCACAGCAGTGCTATACAGCCCGGGCCTAACAGTAGTGCCCAGAATGCCCACTTGCAGCTCTCTGGTGAGATGCTAGCCATGTGAACAAACCTATCCCTAGCAGAGGCTGGGACATACAGGCCGGTCATAGCACAAGCTGGACAACCAGCTCTTTACATGCGGTGTGTAACGTTTGCACAGACTAGTCAGGTTTGCCTGTGTTCAGGCAAAGGTAGCACATTCAGAGGGTGTTCTGAATTATTGATTTAATTATTGTGGTAACTAATTAGCCTCATTAATGCAGAATTATGAAGTCAGGGTCCTAAACACACCATGCCTCCTACTCTGAGCACTAAAATCATAACTGCCGCGTTAGTATCTACTTGCCAAGGCATCTGTTTTGCTGTCATTGTACCTCCGAGAATGGCTCTTAAACTTGGAACCTGTTGGAGACGGGAAACGTTTGCTCAGAGTGACAGAACCACACGCTGCACTGAAAACATTCAGCAGTCCAGAGGACACCATAAAGCTCACATAGTGGGTCTCACACTGGTCCACAGGGTCTTCTCCTTGATGGGCTGGTGAGAAGGTAATGACAGTGGCTTTGGGGACATTCCTGATTCTGCTATAGAATTCACGCTCCTCTTCACCCCTTCCACCTGTGCTAGGAGTCTTGCTGTCGTTCAGGGCACTTATGATAAATTTGTATTTTTTGGATATGCATTTTCTCCCCATGGAGTAATTTAGAGCATCATTTCTGGCTAACCTGCTCCATAGACAGCGGTGGGGTTGGGATGCCCTGCATCTCAGTGCTGCCCAGGAGCCCGTGCCCACTGGCCTGCACCTGCACCCTGGCTGACATCTATACCTCTGCTGGAGTCAGTGCTCATCACTCAATCAGGGAAGGGGCATTTTAGAGCTTGGTTTTCAGGAAGTGTCTCTTCCTAGTTGAGTTCAGGACAGGAAAGAGCTCTGTCTGAGTAGAGCCATAGATGCTGGTGGAGAAACACCTTCCACAGCTCACCTGAAGCAAAGGTCAAGTTGTGTCTGTAATTCCCTGTGTGCCTAGTACTTGCTGGGTGTCAGTCGGGTTATGTGGAGTTGTGCAGGGCAGCACCTTCATCCTTTAACATAGTAAGGAGGAGAGGCATTTACAGAAATAATCTCAATAAAAATGAGATGACATGAAATCAACATACAGAAGTCCACTATTTTTTATACACTAATAGCAAACTATTTGAAAACTAAATTAAGAAAGCTCTGCAATATACAATAACATAAAGTACTAGTAATAAATTTAACCAAGGAGGTTAAGGATCTGTACACTGAAAACTATAAAACATAGATGAAAGAAATTGAAAAAGACACAAAGAGAAAGTAATCTGCATTCTTGGATTGGAAGAATTAAAATGTCCCTACTACCCAGAATTCACTAGAGGACCAATTAAATTTCTACCGTAATTCCAATGGTATTTTTTTCATGGAAACAGAAAAAAAAGATTCCTAGAATTCATATTGAAGGAATCACAAAAGACCCAGAAGAGCCAAATCAATCTTGAGCAAAAAAATAAAAATAAAATAAAGTTGGCAGCATCACACTTCCTGATTTCAGAATATACTACAAAGCCATAGTGATCAAAATAGTATAGTACTGGCACAAAAACAAATATATAAAACAAAAAACATAAAAACAAAAAATGAAGAACCCAGAAATAAATCTACACATTTACAATTAACTGACCTTTTACAAAAATGCCAAGAACACACAATGAGGAAACAATAGTCTGCTCGATAATTGAAGAAACAAAGAAACAACAACAAATAATAATAAAGCAATTCAACCTTATCTTACTCTATATACATAAATTAACTCAAAGTGGACTAAAGACTTAAATATAAGACCTGAAATTATAAAATACTAGATAAAAACATGGGGGAAGCACTTCGTGACTTTGGTGTAGTCAATGATTTATTAAACATGCCATCCAAAATACACAACAGAAGCAAAAATTGACAAATGGGATTGCATCAAATTAAAATGCTTCTGTACAGCCAAGGAAACAATCAACAGAGTGAAGAGACACCTGTAGAATGGGAGAAAATATTTGCAAATCATACATCTGACAAGATGTTAGTATTTGAAATGTACACAAACTCAAACAGCTTAACAAATAACCCGTTTTTTAATGGGCAAAAAATCTCAATAGGTGTTTCTCAAAGAAGACATACATACAAATTAACAACAGATACATGAGAAATGCTTAACATGGCTAATCATCAGGGAAATGCAAATCAAAACCACAATGCGATATTAACTTGTTTGTTAAAGAGCTATTACCGAAAAGACACCATGTATTGGTAAGGGTGTGAAGACAAGGAGACACTTTCAAACTGTTGGTGGGAATGTAAATTAGTAGACTCATTGTGAAAAACAATATAGGGATTCTTCAAAAAACTAAAAATAGAACAACTGTGTGATTCAGCAATCCCACTCTGGGTATACATCCAGAGGAAATGAGATCAGTGTGTTGAAGAGATATCTGCACTCATGTAATTGCAGGATCAGTCACAATAGCCAAGATATAAAAATAACCCGAGCATCCATTAACAGATGAATGGTATCTCCCGAAAGAGAACCAACAGTAGATTTTATGCATGTGTGTGCATATATATGTGTGTGTGCACATATGTATGTGTGTGTGCATTTGTGTGTGTGTGTGTGTGTGTGTGTGTGTGTGTACTTATGTATATGAGGAGATATACTATGGGAATTGGCTCATGCAAGTATGGAGGTCAAGCAGTCCCACAACCTGCTCTCCATGAGCTGGAGAAACAGAGCTGATGCTGATATTCAGTCTGAGTACACAGTCTGAAGGACTGGGAAAGCTAATGGGGTTATTCTCTGAGGCTGCAGGCCTGAGAAGTAGGGGCTCCTGGGGGAAGCCCCATAATCCAAAGACCCAGGAGCTCCAGTGTCTGAAGGCAGAAGAAGAAGGATACCCCAGCTCAAGGAAGAGGGCACATTCACCCCTTCTCAGCCATGTTGTTCTCCTGGGTCCTCAGTGGTTTAGAGGATGCCTGCCTGCATTGGTGAGAGGGGAGCTTCATTACTCAGTCCACTGACTCAAATGCTGAATGCTTCCAGAAACACCCTCACAGGGTGTTTCACAGGGTGAAAACCCTCACAGGGTGCCTTTCTCACAGGCACGCCCAGAAAAAAATGGCATTCCTTAGCCCAGCCAAGTGGATACATTAAATTAACCATCACAAGTAAATTTAAAAGCTGTGGAGGGAAATCCTGCTATTTGCAGCATGGACCAATTTGAATGTTGTTGTGCTAAGTGGAAGAAGCCAGGCACAGAAAGACACATACCCCATGATCTCACTCATATGTGGAAGCTAAAAACCTTATGTTCAGAAGCAAAGTAGAGTGGTGGTTACCAGGGCTGGGGAGTCCTGGGAGCGGCATTGGTCAAAGGGTCCCAAGTTTCAGTTATAAGATGAGTAAGTTCTGGAGAACTTATTCACCTTGCAGAGTGATTATAGTTAATAATGCTCTATTGTGTACTCAAACTGCTAAAAATGGATCTTGACTATTCTCCCCAGCCACACACACACACACACACACACACACAGACACACACAGACACACACCCCAAACATGTAAAGTGATAGATGTGTTAACTAGCTTGATGATAGTGATCATCTCCCAATGAACACTTACATCAAAACATCACAATATATACCACAAATAATTTTAATTTGTCACTTATACCCAATAATGCCAAAACACAACCAACTCAAAAAAGTATTAAGAAAATGCTCTGAGCAGTTCTTGGTTCAGGTATAGCATGATTCCAAAATACAAACCCAATTTCATTAAACTTATCAGGCAATGGAGACCTGTGTTCAGCAACAAAATCTCTCAAAACAAAACCTGAAATGGTCTTATATACCATTCTGGGCAAGCACAGAAGATTTTTAATAACTCCATCGAAAATGGGAAGCAATCTTCATTAGATCAAAGCAGTCCCAGCATTTTTATACGTTCCTTGTTGAAGCTGATTTGTTTTGATCTCGTAGTTTTCATAGGACTTCAAACAGCCAAGTGTCTCAAAGCATATTTGTGTTAGTCTGTTTTCACGTTGCTCATAAAGACATACCCGAGACTGGGTAATTTATAAAGAAAATGAGGTTTAATTGACTCACAGTTCCACGTGGCCAGGAGGCCTCACAATCGTGGCAGAAGGGGAAGGAGGAGCGAAGTCACATCTCACATGGTGGCAGGCAAAAAAGAGCTTCTGCAGGGGAACTCCCTTTTGTCAAACCATCAGATCTTGTGAGACATATGAAGACAGTAGTGGGGAAACTGCCCCCATGACTCAATTATCTCTACCTGGCCCTGTTCTTTACATGTGAAGATTATTACAGTTCATGGTGAGATTTGGGTGGGGACACGGCCAAATTTATCAGTATTGTTTTAAACAAGAGCGTTTCAAGTGCCATGTCCTTTCTAATGATACCATTCAAAAACAAGACTCCTTAAGCTCACCAGCTGGAACCCTGTGGGGTTTAACAATAGTGAGTACTCAATAAAAGTCACTTGTTCTTATTTTTTAATGAGACATCACTACAAGGGATAGGGAAAGCACTTTGTGAAGTAT
Source organism: Leontopithecus rosalia (assembly GCA_028533165.1). NCBI lineage: Eukaryota > Metazoa > Chordata > Mammalia > Primates > Cebidae > Leontopithecus > Leontopithecus rosalia. The sequence continues at coordinate 106,817,635 of CM052661.1, forward strand.
AGTGAGTAAATGGATAAATAACACCACTGAAGAGATCATGTTTGAGTTTAGCGTCAATATTTTCATGTCTTTTTGACAGTAGAGAATAGGAAAAGGAGGAAAGGAAATTTTCTTATTAATTAGTTCATGAGAAACTCTAGCAGGACAAATCAACATGAACGGGTGGAATAAATGAAGGTGTAGCTTAAACGAATCAGGCTATCAGTGAATAATTGTTGAAGCCTGGTGACAGGTATGTAAGAGTTCAGTCTACTTTTGTATATATTAGAAATTTTCCACAATAGTCGGCTTAAAATAAATAAATACAGAAAAACCTTAGGAGAAATATCTTTAGCAGAAAATTTAAATATTTGTCAAATAATTTTAAAGATTAATAATATTCATTAGCCAGCAATATGGGAAAAGTGTTTTGACATGTCCTCAATGTCATTAATATCTTTTGCTTTTAAATAAAACAAAATGAAACAATAAAACTCATTAACCAAACAACTTAGGGATTCATAGAAAAAAAAACCCTGATGATGTAATATAGTGAAAAAAAGCATTGTGATTATGTTAGTGTATTGTAACAGTACTTCTTATTAAATAATTTACATGTCTTTTACCCAAAGTAGCATTTTTTTGCTGAGAAAATATATTTTTGATCAGTGAAAAAATTAAACATGGAGTATTTACTTCTAGAAATGCCTCCCAAGGTTAGATTTTATATTCATTGGAACTAACATGACAATTTCTAAAGCTTGGTTATTTTTTCTAAAGATGTATATTTGATGATTTTTACTCCACTAGAGGGCTCTGTGGATAAGAGCAAGTACTTAAAATTACGGCTTTTAAAGCCATCTCAAATGTATGCCATTTTAGCAATTACAATCTCTTGGTAATTCTTATTTCATATTCAGATGTAACTCACTGTTTCTGAAACAGAGAAGTAGTACAATTAGTATTTTTAGATATTCTTTTTTTCTAATTAATTTATTACTGATAGTTCTTCTGAGAAGGATTTAAACTACAATAAAATGTGTCCTTTCTTCTCCATTAGGAGTTAGAATCACCAACACATATAGGTGGTTGGTGATCTATTTCTGAATGTAAAATATTTTCATGAGCCAATGGCCTACTTGGTAATTCTGATGTCTGCTGTCTCATAATTTAATACTACTTAGAGATTACTCTGAAAATGTTAATAACATTATTACATAAAAGGTATGGGTTCTTAGATGGGATTTATATTCACTCAGACAAATTTCCATATTTGTGAGCATATTTATATCTCACCTAATTTTAAAGGACAGACTCAGACAAATTTCCATATTTGTGAGCATATTTATATCTCACTTAGTTTTAAAGGACAGAGGCAACGTTTTTACATAAATAGCAGCATATTCTGGTATTAATCCCTGCATTTGAAGCAATCAGAATTTTTAAAATTTTTAGCTGTGACTGTTACAGGCCCCACATAGAGGGGGAAAGGAGGATTCAGTATCCAATGTTCATACAATGTATTGTCAAATAAGCCAAGTTTTCCACACAAAATTATAAGTCATGCAAAGAAATAGAGAAAAATCAGGAAGAAAACACACAGGAAAAAAGAAGTTAACACACATGTCTGTGAGAAAGAACTGATGCAGATTTAAGCAAAGAGGACTCCAGTCTGAGCAACAAAGTGGGACCCTGTCTCAAAAAACAAACAATCAATAACAAAAAACCCACCAAATCAGTCAAAGATCTACATGTCAGAACTAAAACTCCAACAGTGTCAGAAGAGAATGTAGGCATGCATCTTCATGACCTTGGCAATAGTTTCTGAGATATGACACTAAAAGCACAAGCAACTGTTAACAGAAGTAAATAAATTAGACTTCATCGAGATTTTTAAAAATGTGCTTTAAGTGATACCATCTAAAAATAAAAAGATAATCCACACAATGGGAGAAAATATTTGCAAGCCATGTATCTGATGAGAAGCTATGTTCAGAATATGTCTGAGAATTCGGTAATCAGAAGGCAAATAAGCTAATTGAAAAAAGCATGAAGGATCTGAATGAATAGATCTTTATCTAGGAAAGATTCACAAATGTTCAATGAGTTCATGAAAAGATGCTCACCATCGTCAGCATTTAGAGAATGCAAATCAAAACAGCAGTGATGTTTTGATTTGAGAACTCCTTTGAGAACCAGTCTGATAGTTCCTTGAAAGTTTACCACGTGACCCAGCAACTCCACTCTTTGTTATATATATGCTAAGCAGAAACGATCGCATATATCTACACAAACATTTGTATATGAATGTTTATTATTCATAATATCCCTAAAGTAGAAACAACTCACATGTACATTCACTAATTAATGGGTAAGTAAAATGTCCTCTATTTCCACAATGGACTATTATTCAGCTACAAGAAAGAATGCATTACTAACACACGCTACAACACGATGAATCCAGTCAACATGCTAAGGGAAGGAAGCCAGTCGTAGAAGACCACGTACTGCATGATTCCATTTACAAGAAACCTCCAGAATAGACACATCTATGGAGACAGAGAGTGGATTCATGCTTCTTTAGGGCTCAGGATGGGACTGGATTAAATTCGTGGTGACTGTTAAGGGTGTAGAGTTTCTTTTTGGGGTGATGAAAATGTTCTGTAATTGATTATGATGAAGGCTGCAGAACCTTGTGAATATATTGAAAACCGTTCAATTGTCCACTTTAAAAGAGTGAATTTGATGGTGTGTGAATATCTTGATAAAAGTGTATTAATAAAAAAGAATAAATAAATCACTAGTTAGCATTCTATAGGCTGCATGTGTTAAAATGTCTTTGGTCAAAGGATTAATAAGTAGATATAATTAATTGTTTCACCAGATTGTCTTGCTAATGACATTTCCTAATTTTAGACTTTTTTTGTGAACTTAATTAGTAGTTTCTAATTTAATAGATAATATATCTTCCCTTTATGCATTTAAAGCCCAGAAAGTGAGAAGAAGGTACTTGAGGCCATAGTTTAGGGATACTCTTAGATGGCCATAAAATGCAAACTCTGAGCAACAGGCAAAGATGGTAGGAACAGACAGTGTGGTTTTCACTTATATATATTGTATTAGGAATTTTGCTCCTCCTTAAGGTCTCCAAGGTAGTTCCAGGAGACGTCAAGATGGGCGTTTCTGGGTGACAGAGTGAGACTCCATCTCAAAAAAAAAAAAGAAGTTCCGCTGTCGTTCTGCAATCCCCCACTTGAAAGCATCTGCGCTTGCTGCCTCTCTTGCTGGAACAAGGTGCCCCTGGCTCTTCGCAGCTCCTAGACCTCAGCTTAAACACCACCTCTTCCTTGAGAGAAGGTTTGCTCGCCTCTGGGCGTAAAGCAGCACTGTCAGACACTTTTCCATACCCTTAATTTACTTTCTTCATGTTTATTAAAATCTATGTTTTTAATCACCTGTTCAATTGCACATTTTTAGTATCTTCCCGATAAATACTAAGGCATATGAAAGTAAGAATCTTTAACTTTTGGACACTATAATGAAAACATTTAAGGACATATGTCCAGTGAATATTTGTTTCAAGAATATGAAGAGTGAACATAGCTGCTTGTAGGTGTAAATTGACACCCAGATCGTCAGATAAAATGATCCCTGCTGCCATTGCTGAGACAGATAAGATTTAGTTACTTGACTTTTACAGGTATATTGATACTTTATCTCAATATGAGGAGAACTTTCTAATTCTTAAAACTTCCTAAGGATGAGCTGAGTTTTCAAAATGCTTCAACAGGTGCTAGGAGGCATTTTAACAGACTTTGAAAGTGTCTAGGGTCACCCTAAACATCCACGTATAAGAGCCTAAGAAATATTAATTCTATTTTTAAAAAATTAATATTAATACAAATTCCATTTTTATTTTGAAAAGGGATGGCTTTATTTAAAAATTAATAATGGAATTATAGAATTAGAGGGCATGAGCTGGGCACAGGCCAGGCTGTGCTGTCTGACTGAAGTGCATCCCAGTGACAGCTGTCTTGTTTTCATTTGTAATTTTAAAAAAGTAATAATGTCAAGCATATAATAAAGTTACAGTAGGATCAGCTGCTCCGACACACTCTACACAGTACCTGACCCGACCACCAGTTTAAATTTACGTCCCTAGCTATTGAACAAGTTGGAGACATTGTGTCCCTTTTCCTTCGACAGCATATTTCCTTAGAAGGAGGATTTTTCTCTTAAATAACCACAAGACAGTTAACTAAATCAGAAACACTTGGCCCTGCTTCAGTGCCATCAGAGTCATTCATTCATATTCAGATTTGCTCCTCCCGAGTCTCCACTGTCCTTTAAGCTGGAAGTGCTGTTCAGTCTTCCTCGTGCCTCTGTAATTTAATATTCATAATTCTGGTGCTTGCTCTTAGGGTGAGAGTTGTCGGTAGCATTAGTTAGTGTCTGCTTGTGGATAATAGATTTTAGGAGGTTAATACTTTGGAATAAAATAATTGGATCAAAGAGTAGAGGGATGTTGACATCAAAAGAAAGTGTCGAGCTGTTTTTCAAAATGGCCACTTTCATTCCTGCCAATCATGTGTGAGAGTCTGGTTGCTCTAAATCCTGAGCTAACATTGAGATTGATGGTAATTTCAATTTTAGCAATTCTGGAACATAGTGTAGCTTTAATTTTCCAAATGACTGATAATGTTGAGCACTTTTCCCTGTTTCACTATCAATGTGTCTGCTCTGGGGACATGTCTCAAGAGGCCTCTGCTCATCAAACGTACTGGGTTGCCTTCACTTTGTGATGTTGTAGGCATTCCTACAGATGCTGTCACCACTCCTCTGTCACACATACATATTGTGAATCTTTTCTCCCGACCTTAGCTGACCTTCCTGTTCCTTAACCAAGATTTTCATGAGCAAAATGTTTCACTTTTGATGAAACATACTTTTTTTTCACACAGTTTCACTCTTGCTGCCCAGAATGGAGTGCAATGGCAGGATCTTGGCTAACTGCAACCTCTGCCTCCACCTCCCAATTCAAGTGATTCTCCTGCCTCAGCCTCCCAAGTTGCTGGAATTACAGGCATCTGACACCACACTCAGCTAGTATTTTTAGCAGAGATGGGGTTTCAACATGTTGGCCAGGCTGGTCTCGAACTCCCGACGTCAGGTGATCCACCCGCCTAGGCTTCCCAAAGTGCTGGGATTACAGGCGTGAGGCACCGAGCCAGGCCAATAAAATAAAATTTTTATAAAATGCTTTTGACTTCTTATGCCTGAGAAATCCAGAGTGGCAAAGATAATCCCTGTATATTGTTCTAAAAGCTGTATAATTTTCACACTCCTACCATCAATCTGCGGTGCTTCCTGAAGGAGTAAAAGATTGTTCCCCAGGCAGGGCCCCTGGGCGTCTCTCCACGTGGGGGGCCTGGGCTGAGACCACCCTGTACCAGACCCCCACCATTCCAGTGTCTTAGGTGGTGGAGGGGAGTCTCAGGCCCACTTGGGGGAAGAGCCATCCCCAATAGGCCACCTGCTGATAGGGACTGCCCTGGCCATGTTCGGCCTGAGGAAACAGGTCTGTGGGGCTCTCAGGAAGAACAGGCTCTGCCAACACCTTGATTTCAGACTTCCAGCCTCCAGAACGGGCAGAATACATTTCTGTCACTTTTTTCTCATCCAGACTGTGGTAATTTGTTGCAACAGCCGAGAGAAACTCGCACGGACCCACCGGCACTGTGCTATCTTCCTGGACCCTGTGGCTGGGACTTGGGTAATGAGGTCACCAGCGCTGATGAATTGTCAGAGGCCCTCAGGCAGCACCTGCCATGGATGCTGAGGCAGGTGCCCTCAAGAGGTGTGGCAGCCTCACTGTGAAGAGTCGTGGGTGTGCCATTGGAAGGGTACAGAATTCCCCAGGGTGCGTGGGGAGGGGACCTGGGCTTTGGTTCCAGACCATCTCGATCTTTCTCGCTTCCAAGCGGCATTAGGAGGAAAGATACCTGAAGTCACAGTTGAAAGCATTATGTGTCAAATCTGAAAATGGGGAAGCCAGTGGCTTGGGGGGCAGCAGGGACAGGTTAAGCATTGTTGAGTTTTGAAGAAGGGAAATAGTAAAGTGTGTCACCTGCTCTTGGAGGTCTCACAGAGTGGACATCAAGGATGGTGTGGCAGGAATGAGGTCATTAAGTACATGAAAGGGGCAGGGACCCAGGGCTTGGAGTCCAGGGGCGGGCAGCTTCTTTCCAGCGTCATGGCGGAAGACAGAGGGGAGATAGGGAAGAGCCCCTGGGAGTTTAGTTTGCTGGTGAGAGGGGAGTGGGTCTGAGTCATGGCTGACGCGTCTCGGTGGGTGTTGACTAACTCTCCACTGGATACCAAGGCCCAGCCCCTTCCCAGGGATCCCATGGAGGTAAGTGAGCAACAACGTCTGGACAGAATCACCTCCTCTCTGGTCTTGAGCATTTACCGTGTGGCGTAATTTGGTTTTCCAGTATCTCCTCCGTGTTCCACAGCTGCTAACAATTTTCTAACATGCATTTCAGGAACCTGCCAGCAAACCCTCAGGTTCCCAGCTGACAATGGAAATGAACATCCCAGGAAAACCCAGCACATTCCAATACCCCTCCCTTCCCATTTCCTCACTTTTCCAGGACTCCACCTTTCTTCTGTATTTTGCAACTAGAAGGACATCCGTTTTGAGGAGAAAAGAAAAATGTGAGGTAAGTAAGCTCATGCGAGACTGTTCCAAACTGTGTGTGAAATGGCACACCCGTGGCCTCCCTGGCCTCACTTCTGGGGTCCTCCGACCCCCTTCCTTCGCAGGCACCATGGCCTCCTGGTTTTTCCTGGGGGTCTCTGCGGTTGCTAGTCCTTCCTCCTGGAGTGCTTGTCCTCTGAGAGCCTTATGATCTGCACCCTCGAGGTTTAAGTCGCGTTCCTCCTGTTTACAGGGTCACTGAGAAACCCACAACAGTTTAATTCTGTCACTGCTGCCTCCAGCATTTTCTACCTCCCTTCCCCGATTATTTATAGTTACCGCTATCGACAATACCTTATAGTCCAGTGATTTAACTTCACTCCTCTTCCATGATTTACCTTTTCTTCTTAAGATTTACTGCTATCTAAACTACAATGACAGCAGCAGTCATATAATAGTTGCTCAATAAAAGCTTATTGAACAAAAGGATAACATACCTTGTAAAGCCCTGACAAGACAGACGAGAAGGTGGCTCATGAAGTTCTCAAGGATCAGGAGAGAAGAATATTAAGGGTTTAAAAGTGGCAATTGGTAGAGATGGGGCAGGCAGCCAGGGATGGGAATTAGGGTGATAAGGCAGGAGTTTCAGGGCTGGAGATTAAGCTATAATTTAAAGAGGAAAATGTTACAGTTTGCAACAGAAGACAGCTATAATAAAATAAAATAAAATAAATTAGTATTTTTTTCTAAACCAAAATAGTCTACCTCTATTGTAGAGACTGGATAACTCTAGATTCCAGAAAATCCAGACACAGATGCAATTCCTGGAACTGACAAATGGACAATTTCAGCCTCTAGAATTAACTGGAAGCTTACCAAGAGGGATGATAAGGGTTGGTTTACATGTCAGTACAAAATCTGGAATATATTTCTCATTTTGTACACCTCCATATCTTTTAAAAATATATCTTTAAAAGAATTAGAGATAACATTGTATAGTACCAGTAATGTCGTTGCACAAATGCTTACATTCTGTTTTTCAGGCGGGTCACCTGTGCGCCTTTGATTTTAGCTCCACTGAGCCTCCATGATCTTGCCAGTAAAATGCTGACAATATTAAACAATGTTTACGAAATGCAAGTTTTCAATTATGTATATAAAATTAACACAGAAATGGAAATGTTTTTCCATCGCCATGCTGAGTTCTTGTGACTTCCCACCCTCTCTTTTCATTGACTCGTTCTCATGGTGGCATGTGAACACTTCGGTTTTCATGACCAATCTCTCTCTCTCTCTCTCTCTCTCTCTCTCTCATTTTCTTCTCTTACGGGGCCTTTGCATGTGGAGTCAACTTCAACTCGGTATTTTCTCTAAACTTTTGCCGTCTGCCTTGATGGAAGGCTATTGCACACCTGCTCAAGCCACCTGCCATACCCACTGTGCATCGAGCAGTGGGGAGACACCAAGTCTCTGGGGGCTGCTGTAACAACAAACCTCTTTTTATCATTATTATTATTTGTTCAAGAATAGCAATGGTCTTCTGGGTTGTTGTTTTGTGAGGTTGCTGGTTCCCACGAAGTCTCATTAGCCGGTTGTTTCTGAGAGCAGTTTAAATGCTTGTGTATCCCACACATCTTCGGGTGTATCTTATGTGCCAGGAAACTTGTGGCAACTTCCACAAACTTTTCATCTTCTTTTAGGTCAGAAGAAGTGACAGTCCTTCCTGCATATTTCAGAAGATGAAGCTAAAGCTTGGAATCTGGGTCACTTGCTGGGTGTCACACAGACGTACCAGGGACAGGGACCAGGTCATCTGGCTCCAATCCCACTCTTCCCTCTTAGGAAGTGAGCACATCAGAAGTGGAACATGAACAGGAAAAGGTACTACTTCTGGGAGTAGTAAGTGAGCAAAAGTCACACCTAGGCATACATTATGAAGTGCACAAGCAATCCTCTCGATCGGAGCACACGGAACACAAAGATAACACAAGCATTTTTCACTCCCTGGACATGACTGACCTTCATCTGATGACCAGGTACCTCATGCTGTCACGTCTTTCTTTCTTACTGTGTTACAGATCACCGAGTCTTATGTAATTACCCACAAAACTGCTGGTGTTGCTTGATGACAGGAGTGACAGAGCCTCAGTAAGGCCTCTTAGGTTGCCTAGAAAATGATTAACCTCTTCCTGCAACCATTGGACGTGATATTGCACAAAATATATGTGCATACAACTTCAGGGCATGGCATCTCACAGTGTTTTCTTAGGTCAAAGTTTGCCCACATGACCTCACCCACTAACTGCATCAGTTTTAAATTTTAGGTCAAAATAAAATAGCGATCTAAAATCATATAGCTTTTATCCAATGTACAACATGGATATTCATATGACCCCTCCATAAATGTTTGGTCCAGATCTTTCTTCCACTGAATGAAGTTTGACAATTTGTGACAGGACAGAAAGGAAATTCATTATATTTAGTAATAGAAAACCTATTTCTCATTTTTCACAAGCCAAGCAGCCTCGATGAAATTGCCTAAACCGCTACATCACACACCTCCACCTTTGTGGTCCATGAGGTCGCTCAAAAGGGTCTTCAATTTCCTTATGTTCACAGCTTGGCATCTGGTAATTTTCAGCATCAGAAAACATAAGAGGGCTATATATTTTTCCTCAGAAGAAGTATTTCTGATTTGAAAAGAAATAAATCTGTCAAGAGGAAAATATTAAAAATAAAAAGCATGACTGTAATAATCACATCGATGTCACAGCCAATTTTGCTCATTCGTGTTGGGGAAGGAAACTTCCCTGCCCCCCAAAGGAATTGTCAAAGTAAGAGAAATGGAATTTTTATTTCAATAACCACTGTGGTTTAAGGGTAATTTATGTATAAGGAAGCACAGCAGCCTCAAGAATCAAATTTCCTTAAAATATTATTTTGTATTCTTGCTGCTCCAAGGCTTGGTGAAACTGATGAATCAAAGTGAGGAATGACTAACTTTGTTTCTCTAAGTTACAGTTTAACAGACACTGCACACCACACATAGCACTGGCCAAAGGGCAGGGCTTTGCATTTTGCAGAGTCATACTTACAGAGTAATATTTCTTGAAATTAAATGATTCTCATGTTAATACTAAAAATGGAAGAAAAGCTAGTTTTGTTCGACCTGACCAAGAAGAGCAGCAAATCTTCCACTGCCCACACCTGCCTCTTACCACGCATACACCCTTCGGCTCAGTCACTGCTGTTTTCATCAATAATAAATAGCAGTGCTACATGTCATTTAAGTGGGTTTTTTTTAGTATGCATTTCCTAAGAGAAGATAGAAGGGATGTTCAGACACTTAAATGACCAATTTAAATTCTTATTTCTTTTTAGAATGATCTCCGGCTATAGCTAGAACTATCTGAAAAACAAAGGAAGAAGAATGTATAGAATAACTAATGTATAGAATAACTAAATCATGGCTTCATATTTGCTCAGCTCCACACAGGAAATATTTGTCACTATCCAGTAGCAATTCTCACTGATCGCATCGACTAACTCAAGGTGCACTTGCTGCACGTGGTGGGGAGCCTGCTGTCAATCTGCCAGTGTGTCTAAGGCTTGTTCCCCTTTCTTAACCACCTTTTTCGGATTAGCGCCTTGTTTCTGAGCTGCTGGATTTGGCCTTCCTGCTACAGGATTATAGGGTCCTCTTTTCACACATGGAATGCTTTTCCCTGACAAATGCCATTACTCAAAGTTATTGAAGATTGATAACTACTTAAACATAATATATTCCCCAGAAAGTATTCAGCGTTTTTTCACTTTCTGAAAAAAAAAAAACAAAAAACAACTTATGGAAAGGAAAAGACTGGACATTTGCCAATTTCCAGATGTAAAGGTCCCCCGTTAGATGATGTCTGACTCTAATTCTAAAACCGAAAACAAAGAAAGAACAGCTATCCTAATTGTGGTAAAGAGGAATTAAAAGAAAAAAATCTTCAAACTTCATGATTGCTTCAGTTTATTTTGAGATTAAATATCACATGATATTTGCAGTCTGGGGGAGGTCATATGCGATATTAATATATGCAGTAACACCCACTTGCTAGCATGTTGCTGAACACATCCTCAAAATGTGTTCTGTTCTTGATTAATATCAAGAGATGGGGACATGATTCTAAAGTCTGTGGTGTTCTCACGTTGGTTTATATCTGACTTTATTTCTCAGTATTTATTTCTATCAAAGGATAAAATATGGAAATTGTTCACACATTGTAATTTTTATAAACTATTTTTTAAACACTTGAAAGTTTTAAAATTTTTACATTTAAGAAAGAAATTATAGCTACTACTCAGCCATTTAAAAGAATGAAATCATGTCTTTTACAATAACCAAAGCTATTATAACACATGTTGAGCATTTCCTATGTCCAGGCACTGTTCCACATGCTTTTCAAATATTACCTCATTTAGCATGCCCCTGTGAATTAATTGGTGCTATATTCCTGTTTTAGAGATGAGGTGTCTCAGATAAAGAAAGATAATTAGATTCACTTGCCGAATTCTTAAGAGGTGCTGTTGACACACTCTCTAATTTTCCACAAAGCAGCAGGCACATACAGTTCATACAAATGCCCCACGTGTCAGGGGTAATTGGTTTTTGGCATGTGTCTACGTGACGTCTCACCCTTTTGCACAGACTAGAGTGCAGTGGTGCCATCTTGGCTCACCACAACCTCCTAAACCTTTGGTGTAGCCAGTTTTAAAGGCGTGCATTAGCACGCCCGGCTAATTTTTGTATTTTTTGTATAGAAGAGGTTTCACCATGTTGACCAGGCTGGTCTCAAACTCCTGACCTTAAGTGATTCACCTGCCTCAGCCTCAAAAATTGCTGGGATTACAGCATGAGACACCACACCAGGCCAGTTCACAGTCTTAATAGAAACAAAAGTTAGTGATCCTTTAAGAACCGAAGAGCTTGTCACCACATCAGTCAGTTCTTAACTAAGTAATAAAATCTTACATATGAAACACAGAGAGGACCATTTGTGAATTATTGCCTTTGCAGAGTGTGAGTTTAAAGAGGAGACCTTCTACAAAATGTCACGGCTTCTACACAGCCAAATAGAACAGACCTTTGAGGAATCTCTCCACATGTTCATCTGTTTAAATTTAGTAAAACACTGGAAGGTGAAAGCTGGGCATTTGAATTCATTGATTTTTTAAAAGTCTGAGTGACTAGAGAATGACACCACTTTAAATCTA
>CM052661.1:106830069-106878964 GCA_028533165.1 Leontopithecus rosalia
ACCTCCGCCTCCTGGGTTCAAGCAATTCTCCTGCCTCAGCCTCCTGAGTAGCTGGGATTACAGGCACGCGCCACCATGCCCAGCTAATTTTTTGTATTTTTAGTAGAGACGGGGTTTCACCATGTTGACCAGGATGGTCTCGATCTCTTGACCTCGTGATCCACCCGCCTCGGCCTCCCAAAGTGCTGGGATTACAGGCTTGAGCCACCGCGCCCGGCCCCGTATTTAGGTGGATTTTAACACAGTGCGCCTTGCCCGGGCCTACTTATGTTGGGGAATACAAGTGAAACGAGTTCACATGCCCATCAAGGTTCTTCACCTGCTGACTGGGAGGAGGCGCCTTTGTGCTCCGAGCCAGGAGGGCTTTCTCTGTGCAAGTGCCCTCTCGGCCACCGCGTGCGTGGCTCTGCCAGCATTTCTTTAAGAAATGCTCCAACACCATCTCCCGACATCCTTTCAGAAGTCACTGGTGTTTCCACACTCCTCTGTTGTACAAATATAGAGTCTTTACCTCAAGCAGTCCACTTCAAATGATTAGGGAGCAATCAAGGGATCGAATCATCTCAGAGCAACAGCCTTTTGGTTGAGTTATTCGTTAAGGGAGTTTTCACCACGTTTTAAGATGAAGCTTCCCATATGTCACAAATATGCAGTGGCAGGGCCTCTATGTCCCATGATGCGGCCCCTTGTAATGGCGTTCAATTTGGTCTACTTACTGTTTCTTAGTCACTATAACGAAAATGCAAAACAGAGAGCTTGTGTGACACATATCTTTTATGATTGCAAGCAGGCCATTAGCTCTGGAGAAACACCATGGCTTAAAACCGTGACAGAGATTGAGTTCTGTGGTTAGCACAACCGCAGACTGCAGGTGTCCTTGAAGGCCAAGGTCTGTGTAGAGGTCAAGGGCAGGATGGCAGACAATCATTTGGGCAGATAAAAATTCTCCTTTAAGGAGAAGGGTTTATTGAGAGTAGTTCTTGGTAGGTTTAATAGCAGCCATAAAACCCAACATATTCAATTCAGTGCTGTCTGGAGGAAATGAGGAAACGATATGAAAAACACAAAAGCAGAGGCTCAGCGTCGCACATGACACAGCACTTTTACAGATTGTATGAATCAATTTTAAAACATTCTCAGAGTCTCACATGACACAGCACTTTTACTGATTGTATGAATCAATTTTAAAACATTCTCAGAGTCTCACATGACAGAGCACTTTTACAGATTGTATGAATCAACTTTAAAACATTCTCAGAGTCGCACATGACACAGCACTTTTACAGATTGTATGAATCAACTTTAAAACATTCTCAGAGTCGCACATGACACAGCACTTCTACCCATTGTATGAATCAATTTTAAAACATTTGCTTCAATTTTAAAAAGTCAACCTCAAAGAATACAGACTTGGAAGAAGTGCTGTCAGTGTCTTCGAAATTGTCATTCAGTCTATGACAGTGAGCAGCCAGATGAAGGTCTGTGAATTCCAAACACAGTTAAGCCTGCTGGAACCGGGACTGCCTTGTCATCCAGGGACACCTGCTAGTAATGGAATGTGCTCCCTTGCACACAACGGTTACTTCAGTTCCAGGAAACGCAAGAGTCCCAGTGGACAGTGTTGTCAACGTGCGGACCAGTGACAATGTCGCCACTCCTACGCACTCTGTCTCAGGCGTCAGGCCTCCACTTCCGTAATTGACTGTGTAACTTTGTCCACTCTGAGAATGTGGGCTCCATCGGGGTTGTGCTCACGCTGATCTCCGGGACCTCCTGATCTCTAGTGCTGAGATCATAGCCGGTCTGTCTCCGTTTTTGTTGGCTAAGTGAGTTCCATTGTTGTAAGAAGCATTATAAGCATTCTGTTTGCATCACTGTGATGGCCCCTCACTTATTTTCCATCTGTTCTTGTGAGAGTGTGTCAAGCATCCACTCAATCTAACAGATGTTTTTACACAGGAGACAATAAAGTCACACATTGGCAGGTACCAGAAATTATCTTGGCTTCCTGATGAGAAGGACCACTTAGCCTGGAAGGCAGGTCCATTCCTCTTTGGGGGGCCTTCTTCTCTCCCCCTTCCTGAGCACTTTGTATGTCTTTCCTTTCCTTCTGTTTCACCTTGTCTCAAAGGCGACGTGAGTTGCTTCTGTCTTCTCTCACCTGGGTCTCCCCAGCCTTGAGTCATCTGGGAGGCCCCGGGTGACTTCCAATGGAACTGTCTCTTTTTTCTGCTCTGAAGGATACCATCTGGATGATTTACAAAGTGTCCGTACATTCTAAGATTCTATGAGGTCATATATGAATTTTTGAATTTTAGAGTCCAGTCATACATGACATTGTACAATTTTGGAATGTGCAGACACTTTGTAAATCATCCAGATGGTATCCTTCAGAGCAGAACGATAACCCAGGACCCCCCAGATGACTGCGTGCACTGGTAGAATGCACAGAGCCTCTGCGGGTAGCTCCGGGTGATGGTGAAGGTTTGCCTGGGCAGGAGGGCAGATGGTGAATTAAACCAATTGTCTTTAATAACAAAATGCATGGGGAAAATACTGTCTGATTTAGGAGGTCTAATTTATAAGATGGCTTTAAAAATAGCTGATTGTGAAGCAACAGTAACACTGTTATTTCGTGGCCTTTCAACATTAATAAATACATGACAATTAACTAAGCATTTTTATTCATTCTGCTTCTAAAAACGCTTTAGAATTTCTGAAAACAGGGTACTTTCTTCTGTGTTAAAATGTAGTAATATAAGCAGTTTAAAATACTAACCGGATTATATGTGAGTATCAGATTTGCAGAACTGAGGAAAATTTTGAAATGAGATTCCAAATAAATTCTGTTTGATTTTGATATGGAAATGTGTTCTACAATTCACTATGTCCTAGTACAGCTCTGTGTCCTCTGTAGTGTAAATGGACACAGGGTCAGGCCCTCCTCTCTGTGTGTCTGTGTGTACAAATGTTTTCTTTGCCTACTTTCTCACACAAAACAACTTTTGCCCACATATGCCAGTGGGAAGGCTGGTCTGTGGCTGATTTGGAAAAGTCGCCAAGCCACTTAACCTCTAGGTTCTCACTTCCGAAGCTTCCCCGGCTCTGCTGAGAGTGTAAATGGGAGGTTATGTTTCACTGCGGGAGCTCCTTGGAAGGTAAGTATTCATTCCAGACATTTTGTTTAGTGTGAAATATAACACCCATTTCTGACCCCCTGGAGAATCGTTTTAAAGCAAAGAAGAGAGCATATCCTTCCATATTCTTGAAGAGCATGTATAATGAATAACATAAAATTGAGGTAACATTAGTGCCTAGGAAGCATCTAAATACTCTAGAAAACAATTTTATATAAAAGAAGATCAATGTCATTTCACCAGTGTCATGACAATTGATGTATGAGGCAAAAATTATAATATTGTCAAATGTTTTTAGCCACTATAATCACTAAGAATGTGTACAACTGTATTCAGAATACTTTAAAATATTTTCTGCTTTGTGAACATATTTTGATCTCAATAGAGCCAATGAAACACTCCGAAATTAATAAAATTGGGAAAAAAGAAATGAATTTGAAATGTTAAAGAAAATGTGTATTTATTACACCATATCTAGTAAATTCATTATTTCCTCCTTCAAATAATCTCCATTTAATTAACTGATTAAAATCAAAGTGGATTTTAAAGATAAATATTGATTTTTTAAGTGGAAGATAATATGATTTCATCTTTGAAAAGTAGTCAAATTAAGATCAGTCTCAAACTTTTTCAATATCAAAAAAATAGTATGAACTCTTCATATAACTATTGTACATTTTCATAATTTACTTAAGCAATGACATTGTTTCCTAAGGAAATATGATTTGTGAAGAGAGAAAATAAAAAATAAATAAAACGTGGAAAAAAATCTGAATCATTCACTACGTGGAATGATCTCACGTTCCTCTTTATATGAGAAATCATGTTTAGAATTTCAACATTTAATAATATAAAAGTGGAGGTTGAGGTGGGAGGATTACTTGTGGCCAGAAATTTGAGACCAGTCTGGGCAACATAGTGGGACCTTTTCTTTACAAAAAATTTAAGCAATAATTGGGCAAAGTTCTGCTCCTGTGGTGCCAGCTACTTAGGAGGCTGAGGTGAGAGGATCACTTGAGCTGAGGAGGTTCAGGCTGCAGTGAGCAGTGATCACACCACTGCACTACAGCCTTGGCAGCAGAGCAAGACCCTGTCTCAATAATAGTAAAATAATAATATAAATCTAAATTATGTGAAGCGGTTAAATATATCTTCTTAAAGTATTTATAAAATTAACTAACTATGGAATATGTTGTAAAAATTTAAGGAATCTTAAAATTTTTTTTGTTCCTTGAAGCTAGATGGAAATGAGAATACTTGTGAAACCTTCCTCAACTCCATAAACATGAAATACTTAGTTTTACTTAGTTGGTGAAAAAATATCCTTTTTTCATATTTAGGTAATGTTTTATTCAAAGTAGAATATTTGATTTGAACTTATTAATAGTATATTGTTATGAAAGGGACATTGTTTTGAATTCACAAGCTGAAAAAAAATCAACAAAAAAAATTTACACCTATTCTCAAAACAACTGAAAGAGCCGATCACAAATGGATTCCATTTGAGCAGTAAATTTTGCAAATTAGTTTATTTGAATATCACTTACCACTGAATGAAGAAAAATTATTTGCAAATAGCAACATCTTGAAAATAATTAAGAAGCAAATGATTTTTAGTTTTGTTTCTACATATAAACCAATTTTTTAAAATATAGTTTAAACTGAAAGAGAAAAAACATAATATCTCATTTGGATCAAGAACTTCTTCATTATATTTCATTTTCTGGGAAAGGTAATAAGCTCCTAATACTTATTAAAATAAGATAAGGTAAAATACAATAAGAAGAACATGTTTTAAAGGGCAATTACTTTCATCGTGTTGTTGATTACTTGATAATGGTAGAAAACATATAAACAAGTAACTTACAAGGTGATTTCTTTCCTGTTAATTATGATATTGTCAGTTCACCTAAAAAATGAAAAGCTTTAAAGCACATCTTTTGGTGTAAGTCAAGGGTATCGAGTTGCCCTTTAGTTTAGGAAGGAACCATGTCAGTATCCCAAAGGAACAGAAATTGAAGAAAGAGAATCTGCATTTTCAAGAATAGAAACGATTTCTCAAGAATGGAAAGATAGCCACATGGTACCCAGCCATAAGGAAAAACCTCCGTAATTACAGATCGTGGAGCCAGGAAACTGACAGAGTATAATTAAGGATGGAATAATCTAACACTTGCATAAAGTACAAACTAATAGGACCATGTCCCCGAAACACAGCTAATATCGAAAACCCCAGAGAAGGTCAGTAGAGACAGTTACAGAAATTTCCAAGGAGAGGTTTCATTTAACTTGAAAACAAATAACCCATGGAGACTGGTGACATGATTAAAATTTGCATTTAATTAAATGGAAATTGTCAAATCACTCTCAATGAACAATGAACAAAAACCAAATCAAAATACGAAACCCTTAATATTAATATTATCTAATAATATGCATTTAAATATAGAATAACATTATTTATGCTCTTGCTTGTAGAGTTACATGGAAAAGTAATGCCAGGAATTACTTGTAGTGCCAGGAATACCTCACGATGAAAGATGAAAGCAGGACTTTGTTATAAGGACAATATTATCAACTAATTTTTGTAACATCACAATTTCAGTATAACAAATTTGGGCCATGAATCATAGAAATGAAATCCTTTATATGACAGCTGCCTGACCACTGTGTTCTTACCCTAGTTTCTGAATCTGACCCATAGATCTTGACATAGATTTAACATGATTGATGAGACCAGGCACTCATCAGATCCCACTAAACTAATCAGACAAGAAGCCGTTCAGATCACATTAAAGTTTCTATTTTTCTCAGACCAAGAAGATACGTTATTTAAAATAATTTTTACTTAGCTGGTGAAAGAATCTCTTTTTTCATATTTAGGTAACATTTTATTCAAAATAGTATTTTTGATTTGGACGTAGGAATATTGGCTTGTTATAAAAGGGAAATTGTTTTCCATCCATGAGCTGGAAAAAAATGAGCAAAAATAAAATTCCACTTATTCTTAAGACAACTAAAAGAGACCATCACAAATGCCTTCCATTTTTGAGCAGCAAAAATATCAATACAATGGTTTTACTGATGGAAAATGTCAAAGAAAATAGTTTGTGGTAGTATCCTGTATCCTTGAATGAAGGGTTTTCTTTTATGGTACTAAAATTTCATCCTCATTATGTAGCTGACATTGGACCTTCTTGAAATCAATTGAGAAGTGACTGGTAAAGCTGTCGTAGGATTGTGCATGTTTTCCAATTCATCAAGCTGTCAGATGAACCCCTCAGAGCTTAGACATGAATGAGTAGGTCATCATGAGTCTTCTGTTGAGTCCTACACCCCATCGTACCTTCTGTAAACATGGCCTGAATTATTTTCATCAATATTCTTGAAAGGCTAGTGTGAGTGTGAGAACGCTTTATCTCCAAGGAAATAGGATTCAAGTCACTTTAGAGAACACTAGAGAACAGAGTTGCAGCATCTTTAGAGTGGAAGAAATTCTGAAGCTGGTCTTCAGTGTTGTTTGGGAGAAGACTGAGCAGCATGGGCCCAAACCAAACAAACGAAAACTCAAATAATGATAACAACGTGGATCCAGTTGAAATCATCATTTATACCAGCGAAAAGTTGAAAAACAGAAACAGAAAGGTTCTTTCCAAATCCCCTTGCCTACCTTGTTAGCTGCTTAAGGATATGTACAATGCCTGCATCAACTGTAAAATCCAGATTCTCTACCTCAGTTAAACACAGGGTCTCCCAGTTAGTACTGATATTAGACCCAAGTGCCACTCTGCTTGCAAACACACTGAAGCCCTTTCCGTGGATTCCAGAAAGATCTCAATGGGACTTTCACGAGAGATCCCCAACAAATTCTAGAACAGCTCCCAGAAGCATGCTGAGCACTGGCCACATGCCATGTCTTTCTTCTAAGCATCTGTGAAACAGGTATAGAAATAAACAGGGCAGAGTAAGGTGTGTGGAGTAAGTTCTTTCACTGGCATTGAAAAAAGGATAGGGTGGCTTAAAGTGCTTAATTCTTTAAAAAAAACTTTGAATTATTACTTAGGAGGAGAACACAATGAACACGTCTAAACCACAATGCAAAAGTCTTAGGTTAGAATACGTACAAGGCACAGAGAGTTAGACATCTGGGTGGTTTATTAAAATATATTCTGGAATCTTCTTTAGAGTTTAAAACAGCCTCACCATATTGAGCTGTGATGATTTAGCTATAGCCCTGTCAAAGCAAAGGGCTGGAATAAAAATATATTTTGTAATTATGCTGCGATGTAAATATTTTATACATATAAAGGTCTTTATATGTATGTCACATGGTAGAAAATCTGATGATGCCTTCCCTCTCATCCATTCATCCAGACCCTGTAATGAGATATGACACTGGCACTGATATGGATGATTCTCATTCTCTCTCTCTCTCTCTCTCTCTCACACACACACACACACACACACACGTATGAGAGACGCACACACATATATATGCACATACATTGATGTATGTGTGTGTGTGTGTGTGTGTATGATAGAGGAGGCATTTCATTGAATAAACAATATCACAACTATACGGAAATTAGTGTTGTGAGTTCTAATTTGGGGATCTGCAGTTTACTTACCCCATAGCGTGAAGAGTCACATAAACTCTGGTATAATTTTGCAAATTATTAAATGCACGAATGAGGACACACTGCTACCTCACAGGCTCGTTCAAAAAAATTTAGTCACATTGACTCATTGTGAAGACTTGAGAGCCATAATTAAGTTAACTGAGAAAGCAACACAGTTATGGTGACGGTAAAAACACAGAATCACTTCCAAAGAGCTGACAGGAGAAAGAATCAGTAAAAACTTATAAAAACGGCAACGATTGAAGAGACGTTACACAATGGGTGTAATAAATGTCGGAAATCACGAGGTTGAGCACAACAGTTTTATTCCACGAGTGACTCCGGAATTTCAGCAAGTGCTATTAAAGGAACAGATGAACTCGGCCCCAATTACCAAATTGACCATAAATGAAGCATTTGGCAGGAGGGTGAGTCCTGAGAGAGAAACATTTCAATGCTGATGCTTAACTGTCAAAGAGTTAAGTCACTTTAAATTGCACACATCAAGACGAGCTACTCTATTTGGAGAGCTAATTTTGCCTTTGCTTGTAATGCAGGAAATGATCCTGTATCTTGGAGAAAAGACGATATGGATGCCAACATAGAGGATCACTGCTATTGGGTTGCACCTGCCTATCAGACTGAAATATTCAAGTGCAAGGACTCCACTGATATATCCATCTCGGGGGGGGGAAAGACCATAAGGTCATAGAAGTTATAACAAATATGCTTTGTTGACTCTAATTCTATTATATGTGAGAAACAAAGATTTTTCAGAGTAGACATATTTCCTCAGAGCAGCCCAATAGTTAGAAGTCTGAACCTTCCAGGGCCACATTTTTAAACACACTCACATTCTCAGCCAACTTGGATACTTGGACTGTCCAACTTTATTGGGGAAGATCCATTGGTGGGAGGATTTCTTCAGTGTGGCATCACTCTACGGCCTGGAAAGCTACCATCATGGTCCTATGGACTACAGGGAACAGGCAGTGACAGGAGAAGCATCCAGGAGCCACCTCTCAGTAGATGAGTGGTAGGAAACTGTCCTCTGACTCATCTTTGGAAGATAACAGGGTCCCTCGTATTACAAAAATTATCCCGTATAGGATTCAAAAATTCTGAAGAGCAAAGAAATATTCAACGAAATCTGATTTAGGTCTAAATGAGCACAAATGCTTTTACTGTGGAAGGATAGGATTCGTGAATTGTAATGTTGCTCTGGATTTAAGGTTAAAGGTGAAGTTAAAAGTTGGGAGTATTTTGGCAAGACAAACATATCTAAGAAATCATATTTTTCTCTTCAAATGCATAAACAAATGCTTTGCTACAATAACAAGCGCAGTGGGTATTTTTTAAACTGAGTGAACTATATCATATTAACATCATAGAAGTCGAATTTAGATATGAATAGAAATTGAGATATTTTATCCCAAGGTCCACAAACAGATAGAGTCTCTAATGAGCAAGAAATAAAAGTTCTAATTTGCAGCACTACATCTGTGGTCCACAGAACCTTAAAACTGTACTATTTAGTGGTACTTGAAGTTGTACGTTCACCTGTAAGACAAGGCAAAGTCGTCATATACATAGTATACAGAAACACACACAGAGTGCATGACACAGAAAGGGCTGTTCTTGTGTTACCTTAAATACAGTGAGGGTCATCCTTGTACTCAAAAAATGTTTGTTTAATATCTTCTTCCTAAGTAATATTCATGTGTGGCTGGAAGGTAGAACACAAAGGAACCTAAGTCCCTGTCTTCTGGAAGATCACAGGTTGCTGGTGAATGTGGAAGGAAAGTTGGAGTGAGGGGAAGCTGAGTGGAATAGGCAGAGGAGGAAGGGGAGGAGCATGGAGATGGGGAGGAGGATGGGGAGGAGGAAGGGGAGGAGGAAGGGGAGGAGCTCCTCTGCTCAGGTGCTGGAAGGTCAAGGAAGAGCTGGTGGCTTGGAAAGAATGGGATGCAAAGGAGGTCTTAGTGGCAGGAGAAGTCTGTGGTCTGGAGCTCTGTGGGGCTTTGCAGAACAGCTATAGCAGCCATATTGGGAAAGAGAGCAAGAGGAACAGAAGCGGGGGTGTCCAGAGAAGAAATGCTTCCCATCAATGTTTTGAAGATGATGGAGAGAAGAGAAAAGTGTCAAGAGCCCCTGGAAGGCAGTGATGACTAAGGTCAAGTAAAGCTGCTGTGGGAACGCCCTTGTAGTGAAAGGAGAGAGTTTTGAAATGCAGGGTTCCTGCAAGGGCAAAGGAACATCTTTGGAGAAGAGCAGACCATGTTACCTATGTGAGAGCTTTGCGTTCCACGTGAAACAGTGCAGCATTACTTGAAGGCTAGCTCCGAGTAATTAAAGATGTATATTGTAAATTCTAGGCAATCTTTAATTGTTTATTTAAAGGTATAAATAAGTTGATGGTGGAGATAAAATGGAACCATAGAAATGATCAGTTAGCGCAAAAGAAGGAAGAAAAAGAGAAAAAAAGAAGTAAATAAAAGATGAAATAATTGGAAAACTGCTAGAAAGATGTTGGATTTTAATCAAACTATACCGTTAATCACACCAAATGTGAGAAGTCTAATCTTACCATTTAAAAGACTGAGGTCCTCAGCTTGTATAAAAGAGCAAGACAAAATCCCCCTGGCTTCTGGTTCCTGACCACAGCCCATCATTCCTCCATGGAAACCACGCTTCTACCTCTCCTGATCCCCATCCCCTAGCCTTTAATTAAACCGCCATTCCATATACAAAATACTAATAATTTCATTTTGCCTGTTTCTTGACATGAATAGAAATTACACTCTAGGTATTGTTGTGTGTGCCTTCCTTTCTTTGCAAATATAATGCTTTTTAGGTTAACGTATTTTGTTATGAATAGGTTGATACTATTTACTCTGTTTCTATTCAATTGAATTATGCCACAAGTTAGATATTTGTTGTATGATATATATGCTCTTAAATTGTTTGAATGTTTGCCTCTTACAAACAATTATGTATACACAATTATATATACACACACGCACATATACATTCATAACAGAATTATGCATAAAAGCCAACAATTAAAATAAGCTAAAGTCTCTGTCCAAACACAAAGACTAAAACATCCCTATGTGTGGATGGAACCACACACACACACATGCATATCTAGGTTCACACACACACAACCGTTTCTCTAAGACACACTTGGGGGAAACTGCAAGGTGGTAGGTATTAATTTTTACCAATAGCACCAAGTTGTTTGCCAGCGTGCTTGTGCTTCACAGCCACGTCCGTGCTGCCACAGCCGTTCCGTCAGCCCATCCAAGCTGCAGGGCATTTCCTGAGCACATTTGTGAGCTGGACCCCCGTGCTGCCCAGCCAGTCACACTGACGCACTTGACTTGGTTTCCTGAACTCCTGTTTTCTGCCCAAAGCTTTCCTGTGCACTTTGGATCTCGAAATCCATTCTCCACGTGGACATCTCAAAGAAAATCCAAAGCAGACGTGTATAGACACAGGACCCTCACATCGGGGTTGATTCAGTGTTTTCTCTGTCACTGCCCTCAAACCTGTTGTCTGAGCCAGAATCCCAGCAGTTCTTCGTTACCTCCCCCCACCCCTGCACCTGCTGGACCCCACCCAGCTGTGTGAGCCTCTTCACCAAGCCTCAGCCCACCACCTCCAGCCGTTCATCCAGGAGCCAAAGTGACAGTCTTCCAAAGCACCCCGCTCAGCACGCCGTCCACATTCTGCTGTCCCCACTGGAAAGTGCCAGCCCCGCATTGCCCTCAGCATGAAGGCCCGGCTCCTGTCCATGGTCCCGAGGGCTCCTCTGTGCTTCTTGCCTCCCCCATCCCAGCCTTCCACATTCTTCTGCATGCCACATCTTCGTGACGCCCACCCTGTACCACGCTCCTCTCCCTCTGTCCTCCTTCCACTGCCTCATCCTTCAGATCTCAGCAGACTCCTCCAGCTGCGCTTCTTCAGCTCACTTCCTGCCCCAGCCTGCAGAGCACTGGGCCCTTCCTGCTGGGCACACATCTCACCGAGCAGCCGCACATCCGAGGATGAATATTTTGCTTTACGTCAGTGTTGTCTCTAACTGTCAGGAGCGTGGCGTTGCTTTGTCTGTTTGTCCACACACATAGTATGCTTTAACTGCACTCCCCACCAAGGGAAGGCTGTGGTCTGGATGGTAGCTACATAAGAACAAGCACAAACACAGATCGTGCCCTTGAAGGGTCACACACTGTGAGAGATGAGAAAATCCCCTACAGTGTGGACGAGCTGTGAGGAACCACAAGTCCCACGTCAGGTAGGTCAGGTGGGAGGGCTCCAGTGGTGCGGAAGGCACCAAGGGCAGGGATGGTGAGAGAGCTGTAATACCACGTCCAAGGAGAGGGGGGAGACTGCTGGGATGGATGTGCCTGAGTGGGCGCCACGGAGATGAAGAAGCAGGGGATACCCAAGGAGCTTCTGCCAGCTCAGGAAGACGAAGGATGGGTGCCAGAGGAAGGCCAGAGAGACACTTCAGTGACTGACAGAGGAAAGAGCCTGGAGCCTGGAACCAGATGTGGGGAAAGGCAGTGTTTATTGTGAAGAGTGTGCTGTGTTTGCTTGACTTTGCTAGGCCTGCTTGCGATACGTAATTTAATTGTGGAGGAAACGCACTCTAACTCCAAAGCCTGTTGTTGCTGCACCTCAACATTGTTCTCACAGTTCAAAAGGCTCAAGCGCCTCCCATACACGGCAGGTGCAGACACTGAGCCTTCTGCCAGGTGATGGTCATATTGGTAAGTGCCACACAGGGGCCGGTCCAGTCAGCCCACCATGATCAGGCCTTCAGCTGCTGCCGAGGGAGGGCTGTGAGTGCGACTGAGCATTGCTTGGTGGTCACAGTCTGATCAAGCACCTCACTCACGGAAACAGCACCCCGGAAGGGGTTCCCTCACCAGCGGCGCCTGGACAAGCATTTAGATACTTGGGGCCAAATTAAACACATGAATTATCAAGTTTTGTTTTCTTTAACAAGATTTCAAAAAATTGAATGTTTTGCTTAGTTAACTAATATTTACCGATTAGAAATTCCCTGAAATCCCCATGTGTATATCAGAGGCCTGGTTCCCTTTGGCCCAATGTCTTCTAGCTCTTTCTTCTCGTGGCCCCAGCTGAATTCTAGAAGTCGTCCATCTGACCTCCTTCTCTCTCCGCCTGGAAAGAAAGTGGTCAGAAACCTGGTGGCCTGGGCAGGTCTCGGCTATCATGCTTGCGTGACTATCTTTGCAGGACACCTATGATTCTGAGAGAAGGAAGCAGTGCTTCAGCTGAGATTGTCACTGTAGGTGAGTTACTTTGGAAGACTTTAGTTTCTCTACACTCTTAGCCAGTAGTTCTTTTTCTCTTATTTTTACATTTTTGATTAAGTTTTTCAGAGGTCAGCTTGGGCTGTAGTTTGGATATTTTTCCTAGTGTGGCGTCATGGACTGAATTTCGTTTTTGTAGCAGACAAGAATTATCCTTTTGCTAAACATAACATGCCAATAGATAATAGAGACATTCTTGAGAGCTTTTGGCTAAAGGATAATGTTTTTTATACATGTCTCCAATTCACTCAGTACATATCAGAAAAAAAGATGAATTCCACATCTCTAGATGTGCAGAGAGGGACCAGCTCTTCCCGGTCCCACCGGCCGGGAGACCGTCACCTGGAGCCGCACTTTCAGGGAAAGCCACCAGAGGGCACTGGACCCAAGACAAGTGAAGGGAGGATTTCAAATGGGACCTGCTTAGATATTGAGGGTAATTTACACTTACTCATTACCAAGAGGGAACATGTATATTTTAAAAGCTAGCAGTCACCACGAGCAATTTCTTTATTTTTTAAACAATTAGTTGAATAAGGGCCACTAAATACTAGCTTCCGTTTTTTTTAGGTGATGCTAAATTTACAGGAAGAAGGTACATTTTTGGTATAAAGTTGTCTGTAAGTACTGATTCACATAAAAATAAAAATATTGCAAACTGATATTTTTCTCAGAAAGAGTCGTGTGTGTGTGTGTTGATGCAGGCTTTAAAAATGATGTTCTCTCATTCGAATCACCTAAATATGTATGTGGAAAGGAACAAAGAAATGCGCAAATCTAAATACTGTGGCCAGGTGTACCTGGCAGTCAGCGCACAAATAACTCGGCCAGAGGCCTTGAAGCTTTGTCCCCGCTGCTCCATTCTGCTGCTCCGTGTGGCGTTGCTAGACCCTCCACAGCAGGAATAAAAGGAGGAATTAGGAAAGCTGCTGAATGCCTGCTTCATTTTCCCGGTGGTTTGGCACAGAGTTATTATTTAATATTTATCACTGGCGTTTCCACAGTTGCTGAGCCCCATGGAAGCAGCACATTGTGTGATGACCTCCAAGACTCCAGCTGTGAGCGGCCTGGGCTGGAACCCCAGCCCATGATGCAAACGGTCAGGCTCTGGTGTCTGCTGCTCCACGCTCAGGAGTCAGGGCTGAATTGCATGCAGGAGGAGTCTGTTTCCAAAGCCTCTTCAGCGGTTACAGCTGGCAAAGGGTGGGAAGTGGACCGGACAGCTGCACAGACGTGGAAGGGAAGTGAGCAGAGACGAGCAGGAGCTGTGTGCTGCATGGGTGCAGAGCCAGAGGGGAAGATGCTAGAGGCCTTTTTAAGTTAACATTTCAAAAATTATCGAAAGCGATACCAACCTATTACAAAGGAATTAGGGCATGGAATAAAGCCAAAAAGAGAAGACAAAAATGATGCATGGTCTGTGTGCTCAGAGATACACTATGAAAATATGGACCATCTTCTTCCGTTCTTCTGGATTTTTCCACTTGAAGTTGACCTTAGTTGCCTAACAATATGGATAGTATTTCTTCTAGCAGGAAGGCACCCATAAAAATTTTCCCCTCTCCAAACCACATACTGAAGGGTAGAGAGGGGAGCATGACCCGAAGGAGCATGTCTCAAACCCAGAGCCTGGGCATCCTGGAATAGCTTCTCCTGGAAGCGGGAGAAGAGCTCCTCCTGGAAGCTGGGGGAAGGAGCTCTGCCCCTCTCTCAAGGCCTAGAATCTTTCTAATGTTTCCAGACAGAAGATGAATTCTTTTTCTATCACAGTGTTTTAGAATGAATTTACACTCAGGATGTGTAAAGTGCAGAAGCAACGTGGTACACAAAATGGTGACTACATTCAGACACTCAGTCTTTTCCTTTTGAAAATACAGGGTAAAATTCAGAACTTTCTGAAACCTAAAAATAATGCAAAGAATAAAACTTCCAATGGCTTTGCAGTAAGTGAAATCTGTCAGAAATACCTTTCTCGAAATTGGGGCCTGGGCAAGGAAGATTCCTGATGAGGTGATGAATCTGCCAGCACGGGCCAGGAAAGGAGGCAGAGATGGTTTCAGCCACGCATCACATCGTCGGTTGTTTAATGGACTTCTTTGGGATTTTTCTTTTTAATTTTTCTTCTTTTTTTTTTTTTTGAGGCAGTCTTGCTCTGTCACCAGGCTGGAGTGCTCACTGCAACCTCCACCTCGCGGGTTCAAGCAATTCTCCTGCTTCAGCCTCCCAAGTCGCTGGGACTACAGGCATGCGCCACCATGCCTGGCTAATTTTTGTATTTTTGTGTTTTTTGTAGAGACAGGGCTTGACCATGTTGGCTAGGATGATCTTGATCTCCTGACCTCGTGATCCACCCGCTTCGGCCTCCCAAAGTTCTGGGATCGCAGGCATGAGCCACCATGCCCTGCCTGGCGTATTTTATCTGCATTATATAACAACTGACATGGATCGTATTAGAGAATTTCAAATCAGGTCGCTCTTCAAAGGTGTGGTCAACTTTGTGGGACTTTGGTTCTGAGAGGGAAAGTCATCCTCCTGGTTGGGAGCCTGGCTTATTCCACTGTAACTGAACTTTCATATGCATACACAGAGGGCATGGGCGAAGAGTGCCCCCTAAGTCCATGTCCACCCACAACCCCCAAGTATACCTTATTTGCAAGCAGTATCTTTTAAGATGGAATTTAAGTTAATATTAGGACATATTGGTTTAGGGTTGGCCCTAAATCTTGTGACTGGTGTCCTTAAAGAAGAAGAGACGCAGAGACACAGACACACCTGACAGTGATGTGTCCACAAGCCAGGGAATGCCCAGAGCCACCAGAGCGAAAGAAGGCTCCAGAAGGAGCCAGCCCTACTGAGACCTTGATTCCAGATGCCTGGGCTCCTGAGCTGTGAGTGAACACATTCCATTGGTCTTAAGCCACTTATCTGTGGTCGTCTGCGGCAGCCACCCCAGGACATTCACACAGACCCACTGCTGGTCCACCAGGCAGCAAGAGAGCAGGAAGAACTTGGCCATGAGACACTCACCCTACACACAATGCACCCTTGCTGACTGTGCCATGGGCTTGCATGAGCCCAGGAACCAGAGCAGGTGAATTCAGTGTCTTGCACAGAGAAGATGTTAAAAAAAAAATGTCTGCAATTCAATGTTTGGTCTGGATCCTCCATAACATCTATGCAATGAAAGCTTGAAAATGCTCAGCAAACTAGATACGAGTCTTCGGAGAGGACATTGTGGACCAGGGTGCAAGTTGCCAGAGAGCAGGAACGTTCTCTGGAGGAGGGGAAGCAACTGAGAATCAGGAACGTTCTCTGGAGGAGGGGAAGCAACTGAGAATCTGGGGAAAGGGAAGTCAATGAGTTTTGGGATTTCTTTGTGAGAAAACTACAGTCATCTTTGAATAACTAGACTTCATGTTCTGGAAAATGCTGCCCTGTTTGATGGGTACCTATGGTGTGGGGTCCTCTTGACTTTGACTGAGGGAGAATAATGTTTAGATAAACATTTTCTATAGTCAGTTTACTTTTGCTCTGTTATTATTTTGAGCAAAGTTATTTTGAAAATGACATTATGCTCCTATATTAACAGTCTCTTATTTTCCTTTGTATTCAGACTAAAATGTTGAGTGCAATGGAGGAAGTATCTACTGAGAAATTCCCAGTGCTGAGCAATGTTCCATTATTGTTTTGGTATTTTCTCCAGCACACACTCAATTGCTCAAACACTATCAGCCGAGAGTGTTTGTGCTCATGGGGGAATCACTCACAGCCTCTGACATAAGGGTTCGGGAAGGATAGAATAAATACCTATGCAACTAATAACTAGTTATGTGTTAAAACTCATGCCATATAGAATTGTGGAGAAGTGGCTAATCTAAACTCATTCTGCAACAGAGAAAAATAAGACAGTGAGATCTTTGGCTCTGCAGTCATCAAAAGATGAGTGCACATCTTGCAACTTGTAGAGACGGGTTTCTCTGTAAAATCAGGGAGGCTGTGTTAATCAAATTCTGTGTTTTCAAGGGGGAAAGTGGACATCTTATTTAAAAGCTGTGAGTACAGAATAAATGGACAGACAAGCAGCTGCCATAACAGCATGATACACATGGCAGAGAGAAGCTGATGTGTGGACAGAAACACATGAGAAGAATGGTAAGAACATAATTTTGAAAACGGTGGGTTGTTAATGATGATTTGAATATGGCTTCTAAATGGCTTAGAATACAGTTTTCTGGTAACAAGTAGATCATGTGTTTAGGGCATTAGGGGAAACAGTAGCTGCCTTTCATAGAGTGAACTTTCAGGGCCTGTCAACGTTTTCCAGTTCCACAGATAAGTTGATCTCGTGGCCACTCAAACCCTAACCCAAACCTCAAGGCTACCAATCCGAGCCTGATCCTGTGACTGCTGCTCCACGCCTTCCCACCCTGGCCAGAGCTGCAGGTGCCAGCCTGTTCCACCATGCAGCAGCAGCCTCCCTTGTGCCAGCCTGTTCCACCCTGCAGCAACGGACTCCCTTCTCCTGCTGCCCCGAGGAAGCTGGAAACTGGACTTGCCCCAAGCCTGAGACAGACTCAGAAATTTATTTATCGGTGATGATGATGATGATGATCTACAATGTGACGACTCCAAATTTTCATGAGTTTTCCAAATTGTAATTAAACTCCCTCAAGCATAAAGCTAACACTGGTACAGAATCACAGAAACATCAGTCACAGCTGTGCCCGAGAGTGGATTCCAACGGGTCAGGGCAGCTTGTGAGGTTCTAGTCACTGTGTGCGAGTGAGTTTCCTTTGCTCTTGAGACGTTACCCTTACAGAGGAAGAGGAGTCTCTGCCCTGTGTTTATGGAAGTTACGAAGCCCGGCTCAGCAGGCCAGCTGGAGGGGTGTGGGTGCCTGCCTGGCCTGCACAGGCGTTGGCACATGTGTGAGCACATGTACATGGGGCGTGGCCTGTGTTGGCACAGACAGCGCCGTGTAGACTGGCCTTGCCACACCAGGATGCCCCTCAGAGTGTGGGAGGCACAGGCTCTCAGGCAAACCTGAGTGTACGCTGTCGACCAGGACATTTGCTCACCTTTCCCAGGCACATCCGTACACACGTGTATATTCCCACCTCCCCTTGTGGGCTACTAGTGGAATGGGTGTCCCTATTCCCCTTGTTCACTCCTCTGAAACACTGACAGCGGTAATTAAAGTTAAATAAGCCCAGTTCTAGGACTGACTGTGATTGTTGGACCAACCTCCTCCTGTCACATATGACGGGAAGGAGCTCAGAGAGAGGAGGACGTTTTCTGGGCCCTCCTCCCTGACAACAAAGTCGGGGCTGTAATTCTGGTCAGAAAATAGCTGCTTCTTCCACATTTCCAAGCACCTTCCAGGAGCCCCCACGCATGTGAATGATGGCATTTGCATTTTGACTTTCCTATTGGTATATTCAGTGTTGGGGCATTTTCCAGGACCATCGAATAAAAATTTAGCAATCTAAAGAATAAATAAATAAGCAGTCATACATACATACATACATAAATTAAAAGGGTAATGCTACCATGGTCAAGAAAAGCAAGCAAATCACAATAGAAAACAAAACGTTGGCTTTCTCTAAAGCATAGATAACTATCTTCCTCACAAACCTTTACCCTAAGTGTGTTATTCTGTCCCCCGGCTTCAGAAAGGGCTCCCAGCTTCTTTATTTTGGAGTGACCTCGCCCATCCACAGTGTCACGGGGTTGTGTTCTGAGGGAGGGAGTGAGCATGCAGGTGAAGAGAATGCATTTCCCGGCATCAAGTACCTGCTCTCCTAGTTTAGTGATAATGGCACCAACGTGCTGAAGGAATCCTCTTTTACCGAGTCAACCATTCTCAAACTATTATTAAAACACACCTCCTCCTAAAAGACAAAGAAAGAGAGTCAGGAAGCTCCACACAAACGCACAATTAAGGGCGTCTGTGTGATGTGATAGCCCCTCGGCATGAGACACATTTGCAAGCCACACGTCCGGCCCCTGCAAGACCGCGCCTTCCCCAGGACACATCCCAGGTGGGAGTCAGGGCTGCAGCACCCCACCGCTCACGTGGTGCTGTGCCTAGCCCTCAACATTGCTTTAATGCATTTGTTCTGCATTAATAATATGGATTAGCAAGTAAGAGGTTGATTAGCTTTATTTTTTTTTTGCGTCGGCAATTATTTTAAATTGAATGTTGAGCATTTTTTAATTAGACTTGCTTACTGTGAGCAAAAGGAAAAATGGAGTGTATGATGCTGACTACTTGAAGCAGTCAAAAAATACCATATGTAATTATAAAATCAGCATGTTACGGCAGCAAAGATTCAAATCTAGCATGGTTACAGACAGTGACTCCTTCACGTCCAAAGGCTGGGGAAGTGTTTGCTTGGAGGGGGCTGTGATATCAGCGGAAACCTTATACGTGTTTGCAAATGGAGATGATGCCGGAAGCTTGTCCACTGGGTAACTCAATTCGCATCGCCCATTATGTGAATGAGATGTGAAAAATAATTTCCTGCATCTCTGAGGTATCCCAGCACTAAGTGGATTGCTGGCGCTGGCCCATGGAAAATAATAAAGTGACATTGCCCACACCACCACGCCCAGCAGGGACTCTGTGTCGTCTTCCTTTAAGCTTACTGGGAATGGCGACCCTTCGATTCACAGGGAGACGACCAATTCTGCTCCAGTGAAACCAATTTTAATGGGCCCTCGTTGCAATATTGTGTTTTAAGTGGTAGCTTTTAGCTCTTCAAAATTATGTCCACTAATTAGAGGCATGTGATCCACCTAGTTATGTCCCAGCTATAAATTATAATACACATTTATAGTCGCATGAATTTCATCTTCTATGAAGCAGCCCTTATGCAAACAGTAATAGTAACTATGTCATTAGAATATATCGGCAATTAATTCTCAAAATGATCAATGGGAAGAATGCCCTTTTCCCTCCATACGTGGTTTATTTATGTGTTCCCATTAATTACGCCTAATTTTCTGTTGTCACTTCTCTTCCTAATGTAATTCAATTTAAGCATATCTTTCTAGAGACTTATTAATAGGTAGGGTCATTTATATTGTGTAGCACAAATATTTTATAATCCACTAATCTTGACAAAAAGGCAATGCCTTCCTAATAAAAAATGTATGAGGAGTAATGGTTCCCTATTAATAACTTATTAGGTCAGATCACACAGTTTGAAGTGTCTATTACACTTTAATTTTATCAGATTTCTTCCTCTGGAATTTGCCATGCTTCCCTTATCTTTTGATTGAGATTGTTTTTAGCATCAGCTCAGCCTCAACAGCCCCAAACAGTGCTCATGTCTTTGCCACGGGAGGAGTGGGTGAGATCTGCCAGCCCCGATGGAGCGGAGCCTAGAGAAGAAAGAACTCTGCTCGTGTGAAAGTGCCGTGTCCTCCTAGGAGGGCGTTCATCATCAAACCATCCTGTATTCTTACTGACCCACACACCCGGTCAACAACAGACCTTTTCTGCAAAATACACACACACACACACACACACACACACACACATTTACACACACATGAAATTCAAATATAATTTCAGGGATTTATACAAATCAGGAAATTGGTCCTATGGACTTCTTAGGGGTAAAAGAAACAGAACTTAGAAGCTTTGGTTAAAATCCACTACGTTCATTATAGACAGATATTTTGACTAATAACATAAGGGGGATAAATATTCTTTTCTCAAATTTGTGCATTGTAGCCAAGATTTGTGCAGTCACCAATTTGATGTGTCCTTTTAAATACTTTAATGCTGACTTGGAAATGTTTCCATCAAATTGCTAAGACTTTCATGAGGTCCGGTGGGGATAATCTTCCACAGCCCCTGCTCTCAAGTAACTAGGGGAGAAAGACAGAACATATTCATGTAAATAGAGTTTCTCTTGGGCAAGATGTTTAACCTTCCCTAGACTTCAGGTTTCTCATCAATAGAGTGAGGGAATTGGACAAAGTTATTTGAAAGGTCTGTTCCAACTCTAGTGTTTTATGGCTCTGTGGGTCTGAAAAATTATATGAATACACAAAAGCAGGCCGTCATAATAATGTCCCAGTGAATGTACAAAGGTCAACCCAACTTATGGTGAGGAAATGGTCCATGCTGTCTGGGGAGGTGCTGCTGCTGCACTGAGCTCCTGCTGGAGGACTGGGAACTATTGTGTTATGACTCGGTCCTGTTACAGCAAAATGAGTCGTGCATGGTAGTTTGGGAGCTGGTTATGTTAAAAGATAATATACGTGTAAAATTATTATCTCAATAAAATGTAGACTAGATTACCTTTCTCTTCATTGGCTGGCGTATGATCTAAGAACCGCTTTTTAAGACAATTGAATGGGGTTATGAGCAGTTTAAATGGATTTTGAAGCTTCGATAATGAAAGACGAAAAATAGTACCCAAATTAAAGACATCAAATCTATACATATAATTAATAACTCTTTACAGAGATATAGTAATTTGGAAGAATACGTGTGTTAAACTTCTTTAATAAAATCGATTCAAGTCATGCCATTACCAAATAAGGTATCATTTAAAAACTTAATAAAAATTTACCTTAAGATTAAATTCTCCATTTTTTAAAAAAAGATTTTATTTTTGCCTTTCAAAAAACATTTTATAACTTTTAAATTATAAATATTAGCATCTGTCTATAAATCTCATGATGTTCTAAAGAGCCACTTGAATAAAAGAAATTTGATAATATTAGATAATATTCTGTTCATCACATATACATTAAGCTTGTGTGTGTGTGTGTGTGTGTGTGTGTGTGTTTCCTCTAATATGGTTCTTAAGTGCCTCATTTGGACAAAGGCATCTAGACTGACACACCTGCAAAAATAGAATTCCTTTGGATTGTACTCATAATTATCTACACTACACGTTTATTCACGTGTGCGCACGGTGCTAAGTCTAGGTGATACAGATGCAGATAAAAGGAAGCCAATACCAGACATCAGTCCTTAAAGAAGGGAAAGAAACCCAACTTTAATAAGCACGTACTGTGTAACCAAAGACTTCACGTGTGACATTGACACAGCCTTGGCTTATCCTTCCACAGTGCTGGGAAGTAGCGATCTCTATCACTGTAGGTTTGGAAAGGGGACCACGTGGGTCCAATTGGCTGCTCAGCTTCATAAGCAAAAAAGAAGTCAAAGTCATGATTCAAACCCAGGTCTGCCTGGATTGAATATTTTTAAATGAAAATGGAACAGTTAAGTATTCAAAAGGAGAACAATAAACTACTGAATGGCAGTTTAGAGTGATTTAGGTAATTCATAGTTTCAGCAGAAATTGATATTAGTTAAATGACCAGGGCACGTTTTACGGAGAAGATCAATGCTGGTGGAGGATAATGTTTTGGTAAAAAGACATTCAAGACTTCAAGCAGGTAGAATAGCACCTGGAGAAAAAGGAAGAGGCACCCCTGTGCTAGGTCTACTCTGGGAGAAAAGTGAATGGATTTGAGAGGAGGTAATAAGGAGCGATAAGGGTGAACACTTTGTAGAGGACCTTTGTATTGAGCTCAGAGACTTATAAATATTTTCCCATAAGAACTTAGAGCTTCACAGGTTTTTGAGCCAGATTCCTGTATGAAATAAAAGAGGTTAATTTCCATTGTTCTTCAGGACGCACTAGGTTAATAGTTAAGATGCTATTCCAATAGCACAGTTAGGGATTTACAGAAGAAGCATGGTTGATCACAGACCCTGTGGAAAGGAAAAGGCACACAGAAATCGTGGAGAAGCAGTAGTCTCGGTGACAGGTGGCGGGGGAAGGCCATGGGAAGAAAGGAGTCAGAACAGATGACGCCTTTCAGCCTGTGTAGCCGGTGGGAAGTTGAAAGCTTTTCTGAGAGACATTGGAAAAGGGAGCTGGAAGTTTGGGCAAGAGAGAGTTCACTTGTGATCACTGAGGCTGGGGAGCTGGAAGTTTGAGCAGTTGGGGCCATAGACTGCAGGAATGGGCTTGCTCTGGGCAGACGCCAGCTGCAGGCAGAAGCCCCCAAAAGCCTCGCGTGGGTTGCAGATCCTCACAGGGATTGAGGATGATGTTACTAACGACCTGGAGGCCTGTTTGCTAAGGGCTTCTAGGAAACAATTGTAAGTGAGAGACCAAGAGCCACATAGAAGGAAATGAAGGACGGTTGTTGGCTATTGTATAGCAGATGAAACAATGGGTATGACGCTTCAGTTAAACACAACCCTTTGTCAAAAGAGAGGATGACTTTGGCCTCCCGCAGCAAGGATCAACAGGAAAGAAAACATGTGTTTTCTGTTCTTTTCTCCTTAGTGTGGAAGACATAGAACTTTGGAGACAAACACAGAGTGGGGAAAGATGAAGAGAGAGAGCAGGAGGCAGAGCTACTCAGCATGACACAGCTCGCTTGCCGAGGAGGTCCTGTATATTGCCTTTGAAATAAATATTAATTCACCCAGGCTGAGTAAAGAATAAAATACCCTAAATGATGCATAGCCTTGCCTTAACATGGACAGTGGGATGATCGTGGCTGCTTAGTGTGGACACCCTCTTTCATCTCCGCAGGGTAGATATGAACCTTCACCAAGAGTGAGCACACGTGAGCCAACATGAGGGCTTGAGGGAAAAGCATTCTCACCAGCAGACGTTCCATGAAGACCTACTGCGTGCCAGAGCTTAGTGCTGGAAGCTGGGAATGCTTCTTGGAATAAGATAATTTTTAAAGAGGCGAATAAAAAAACCACCAGTGTGCACAGTGAATAAATCAGCAGGTTGCTTCATGCAGTGTGGTGCAGATCAAGAATGGAGAAGAGAAGCTGAGTGTAGCCCAGTCACTAGAGAGTTAGCTACTGGGGCATCGATTCAACACCAGGACAACAATCAAGTGGGCCCAAGAGTCCAGGGCCTTATCTGGGATATTATTTAAGGGGTTGATTATAACATCTGATTGATGAAGAATCAGCTAGTCTTAGCGAGTGTTTTAAATTGTGTAAAGCACTTATGTAACCTTTATCTCAGAAAGTCAAATGTAACTGCAAACAGGTTAATAGGCTGAGTGAAGTGGGCTGGATTAAGTAATTTGAGATCACAGTGAAAATAGTCAATTCATAAGATGAGTCAACTAAGGAGGCCGTGATCAAAGACAGGAACGCTTGAGTTTAAGATTGTGGATGGACTTACGAGCCTAATTTAGGACCAAGCAGGTGGCTGGGCCTGGCTGTGGGTTCTAAGGGTCTCTCTGAAGGAGGTCTGCCTGCCTGAAGCTGAGAAAGGGTTAACCTAGCCAGCTACAGACAAACGCACTCTGAAGTATGAGCTGGGGCAAGCTGAGAGCCAGTGTAGGAATTAGCACTGACTGTCATCAGATCTTAAGTGTGGATGTGAGTCTGAAGTGAGAATTAAGGCAGGATGCTAGGAACCAGGCCTTCCAAACAGTAACTGGGAAGAGAGAGCAGTGAGAAGGAGGACGTAGCTCCCATCCCTGGGTGCTGCCCTCCTTGAGTCAGCTGGTGGAGTGAGATCAAGGAGCTGCCCTAGACTTGAAGCCCTCAGTGGCCCAGCTTTTATCCTGCACCTGCTGTCGCCTGCTTCTCCTTAGCCCCATGCAATTGAGTGTGGGGGCCAGGGACAGATGCATGAGGAGAGACTGGAGAAACTAGGGGGACTCCTGGGGAACCTCTGAGTAGTCCCAAAAGACTGGAAGAGGGGAGTGGAAATAATCAGCACTGAATTTACACAAACACCTAACTCATTTACATCATGATGCTGAATTTACACAAACACCCAACACATCTACATAATGATGCCGAATTTACACACTTAACTCATTTACATAATGACACGGAATTTACACAAACACCCAACACATCTACATAATGATGCTGAATTTACACACTTAACTCATTTACACGAAACTGAATTTACACACACCTAACACATTTGCATAATGACACTAAATTTACACAAACACCAAACTCATTTGCATAATGATATTCAACCTAATGAGAGTCATAGTTTAAAACTGGTCAAATGTGTGCCTCACTCTTTTATTTTGCTCTTTCTCACATTTGCAGTCTGAACGAAGATCGTATAGTTTACTTCTTCAGATTGTCTTAAATAATAATCATGCTGGAAGAGCAGAAAGAAAAATGTTGAGTGCTTTGGGAAACAGAGAGGCAGCCCTGAGGATCTTTTGGGAGGGAAAATAGCACCGAATGAGTGGAAAACTTGTACACCAAAGGGTGCTCTTCTGGATGACCTTCTGTTTAACTAACTTGCATGGTGATTTTTCAGATGTATGACTGTTTTTATCCAAATAATTAATAATAATAAGAAATCCATGATTCCTGATTGCATTATTCCATGAACATGTTTAAAATCAGAATAGATAAACTTCCTCTTCTCATTAACAATCTTGCTATGGATTACTTTTTATATTTATAATTAAAGTCTGAGAACATGGGTTAAAGTATAAAAATGACTTCCTCAAATTTTGAGAATAGGACTCTGTTTCTGTTTCACACTTTCAAAAAGTATTGAGAAGTCTCAAAATTTGAACATCAGTTAAAGAAATGACTTCCTCAAAACCTGGCTTCCTGTAAATGTAGGTTTGTCAAATTTTGATACTTTTCCTAATAATTTTTACATGATGATTAATAATTTTATTGTATCATATCAATGCATGTCTGTAAAAATGTATTGCTAATTTCCCCTAAAAGAATTTGAAAGTCAAAGGCACACTCACTTCAAAATAGAAAATAAAACGTAAAAATAGAGAAGGGATCGACCATTGTCAAAGAAAGCTCTTTGGGAGCCA
Organism: Leontopithecus rosalia; assembly: GCA_028533165.1. Taxonomy (NCBI): domain Eukaryota; kingdom Metazoa; phylum Chordata; class Mammalia; order Primates; family Cebidae; genus Leontopithecus; species Leontopithecus rosalia. Next base: position 106,855,999 of record CM052661.1, read on the forward strand.
GCTCAGCTCACCGTTCCCTCCCTGCAGAGCTCGGTTTCCCAGAGTCCAGTGCACTCCACGGACATGGTCTTTGATCATCTGCTGCTCCTTATTAAATTTCAAGCTTGCTGTTTAAGCAAGTGCACTCCTTCCATCCACATAATACTGTGCCCTCCATGACGGCCTGGCTTCCCTCCACTCCATCTAGATATCAGCCCTGGTGATAGGAACCTGAGTCACCACAGTATCATTCCGTAAGAACAAAAACCAAAACCCAACAACAACTTCTCCACCCTGTCTAGGAATATGGAAAAGAAAATGCAAACAGCGGTTTCCTGGTGCTGGTGTCGAGCCCCCTCCCACGGCGCCGTAGGTCGAACAAAAGCCCCTTTCTGCGTTTGCAGCACCAGCAGCTGCAGGCTGATGCACTTGGCTTTCTGTTAAATAGAGGCTGGGGCATAAAAATAGACACTGGTATTTATTGGAAGCTTAAGCCTGTTGAAGTTTTACAGATTTAGAAAGTTCACTAACGCTATCAACTAAAACCCCTGTCTCCTTGTTGTGTGAATTATTCACAATGGTGCACAGAATAGTGGGGCTCCCGGAAATATTTACTGCAGGCAAATGTTGGAAATAGTGAAGTGCAAACTAAAGATTCTTAAAAGTGTCTGGATTTGTAAATACAAAGGAAATGGCCACTTCAGCATTATTACTGGAACATATCTTAACACAAGCAAGGAGTGAGAGGTGTGTACTATAAAAGAATTTGCCATCTGTGATACACTTCTAGCCAAATTTAATAAGAGAATTTTCTTTAGTCTTTACTTAAAATTGAAGAAACATGATCTAGTTAAAACTATCAGTCCATCAGCCATAAATATGCAAAGACATATATGTGTGTATGTGTGCATATATAACAACTACATACATGTGTGAATATACAAACTCCTGCGCATTTATTAACGTTAATTACTAACATCTGAATGCTTTATTAAAAGTTGGAATTAAAGATCAAGCCAATCAAATGCTCATTGAGTTGAACACTGTCACACGTGGATGCACTTTCAAATCTGTGCTGTTTTTGATCAACACCTTGTGAATAGTCACTTCACTGGCCCATGCTGCTCTCTCCTGAGCCCTTCTGAAACACCCCACCACCTCCGCAAGCCGCACTCCTCAGAGGCTTTTCTTCAGCACTGGCGGTGGCTCTGTCCCTGGAGAACAAGGTCCAAGGTGAGCACCGCCAGAAGAAATGAGTCAAGAGTGGCCGTCTCGGTTCTGTCGCCTGCTTCACAATAGGAGACTCAGATATTGCCATTTCCTGAATCCTCCCACTCACCAGCACCAGTGAAGCTGCTAGAAATGGCTCTAAAAGGGGAAAAGCAATTGGAAGAACATATTCAACAATGATAATAATGCTGTCATTAAAGATTGATGAAGACTTTCAATTAGAACTCACTCCCGGTCCGGAGTGGCGTGGTGCTGCCTCCTATGAGCTGACGCTCAGCAAAACAGATAAAAGGTCATTATAATCTATTGAATTCAATCATGACAAGTTCATTTACCTGACGGGAGCATGTATTACATACAAAAAACTAAATTAAAATAACATTATGGGTTGACGCAAATCCACACAAGAAAAGAAATTCAGAATGAAGGACAGAACTAATCACAGGCTAAGAATAATTTGATTTATAGTCCCTTTTTCTTGCAGAAAAATACTTATTCTGTTGCCCATCCTAACTGACAACGTAACCTTCCTTTGAGAGAGTACACTGTCTTATTCAGTCGTGCTGCACCTCAATACAACGATAATATCTGACATCTAAGAAGAGAGATTTAAAGACATAGCTTTGATTAAAATGATTTACTAATTCTTACATAAGAATAAATACAACACATATACTTGTGCAAGTATATAGCCAAATTATTTAAATAAATTTTAAGAGTAGTATTGAAGCTACTACATGTCCATAGGAACATATAATTATAATGAAATATCTGTAAATACTTTGTCACCAATGTTAATGTCTTAAATATTGCATTTTTGACTAGAAAATTCAAAATATTTATGAGGAGAAAGGCTAAATGTAAAATGATATATTTAAACAATTATATATATTATTAAAGTATATTTTAATGTTTATATATATATATATACACTTACATTCTTATTTTTCTACTAGTATTTGACCTATGTGCAAGACTCTGACCACTGAAAGATACGCTTTCTACACAAACACCGTCTGTATTTGTTCAATTTTCTAAAAGATCTCCCAAGTCTAAGTTCACGGTAATTGATATGTCTTTGAAATTTGTCCCTAAGTAATAAAAGGCACATTGTTCATACTAAAGAGTTAATAAGTGAGGTTCTTAACAATGAAAAGTTGATAGTTCTATACTGAAATAAATTTTGCAAACTCAAAAAAAAAACAGTCTCTCAAAATTTGTTTTATCACTCTTTTTTAAAAGAGGTTTATGTTATCCTTGCACTAACATAAATTATTGGGCATCTTTATTAAATGCTATTTTAAAATCTTTAGTGAATAAGAACAGAGTAATTGGAGTCATTTTATCTACTGCCTCGAACAACGTAATCTGCATTGAAACACAAAAGCTTTCAGCCCTACCGAAGGAATGTCAGGACCTAGGCTTCAACATTCTTCAAGCCGAAAGCACTTTTTACCAACTTGACGGTGGAGGAAGAAGAACATTTCTGCGATGATTTTCGAGGTATATTCTATGTTACAAATGAGAATTTATTTCTGTCCTAATTAAGGACACCATTGCTGTTGCCGTCTTTACTCGCAGCGTCTACACTAAGTTTGTGCCGGCAGCTGTCAGGGTAGAGCTCTGAATGTTGAATTTTCCTAGAAACTCATTTCAGTGCCAGTTTAGGAGCAGGTGACGTGTTCACAATTTTAAGCTTCTACTGTTTTCATTCAACAAATTGCTAATATTATCCTCACACATAGAGTAAATACCTTAACCGCTAACACGCTGCACTTCTCCTATGCTGCTCCATGCAGGGAGAAGTGTTACTATCTTAACCACCGCAAGTATTCTCTTTGTCGGAGGCAAGGCCTGTGAACACACAGATGGCAGGGGGTGTATGTGGTAGGATCTTTGGATTTAAAATATCCCTTTTATGTCAGAAATGCACTGAGTCTTTCTGAAAACACATAAGCCGCCCTGTGTAGGGATCTCTACCATCTGGTGGCAGCATTGCACCAGCGTAGACCGCCGAGCGGCACCTTCCTTTGGAGACGGCAGAAATTAAAGTCCGTCTGGTTTTCTCAGGAAGCATCATTGCACAGATACGATGCTCCCAGAAAATTGCACAGAGCTACGTTCATGACACACTTTATAACACTTAATCAGCAAAACAGGACTTAACTCAGGAGTCTTCCCTCTAGTAACCTAGGTATGCAGCAGGTTAAGTTACGCTACCAAATAAAAATCACAGTTTTATGAAATTCTTCTATTTACACTGATATCTTACTATTCCCATTTCAAATATCCCATAAGTGTTCAGTCAAGATAAAAATCCAGCATCTGTTATGTCATTTTCACTTAGTGACGAAGCTAACATCACCAATATATGTTTTCAATCACATCAAAGCTGCATTTTTGAAATCCTCAACCTAATTGTTACTGTTTGACAAAAATAGTATATATTCTTTGAGAAGTAGTTCTATATGAGAGAATTTTTTTTAAATTATGTTCATTAAAAATCCAAAGATGTACGCTCTAAAAGTAAGTGTCACTTGAAATAGAGACATGTTTTTGGTTAAAATGTGCTTTATATCTAAATAAGTGGAAACTATATGTCTAAAACTATTCTTTAGTGCATAATATAGTTTCTTTAGACCCAATTGAGGGCAAGATAGCTATTATTAAAACAGTCACCTAAATATACTATTATGAAATATTTTAACTGTGCACATTACTGTCAAATTTTAATTTTATTAAAATTTTTATTTATTCAAATATTTATTTTAAATTTCAAAGTTTTGCACTGTTATGAATTAAATCCAAGTAGAAATTATTTGTCACCTGCAGCAAACTGACCAGTCAGATGACACCGTTGTAAGGCAGGTGAGTTGCCGGGGCGGCGCATCTCACAAAAGGCAGCGCATTCGCCCTGAGAAAGGTGCTCGGCGGGTGCTCCCGGCAGCAGCGCTCCTGCTCCCAGGCTTCCTTCCTTCTGACTCCCGTGTATCTATCAGCTCCATCGGTTCCTTGATAAAAGGGAAATGGAGAAGCGAAAATTTTAAAGCAAAATATCTCAAACCGCACCTTATTTGGAACAAACTGAACGACAGTAAAAATGTTATAAAGGAGGTCAAGAGATCCCAAGACCTTCCAGTGTTTTGACCTCTGGAATAGCGCGTATTTTCATTCTGTTGCAATGATCACATCTGCAAAGGACATTTATTCCTGGATTCACTACTTCTTTCAAAGACACATACCAGGCACCACATTTTTACCAGATGCAACTGAAATCAAGACGGAATATGTTTTGGTTCCTAACACATCTAAGTTCTAGACTGACTTACTGGAGTTTAATGAAAAGAAAAGGCTCTAACTAAACACAATAATTTTGATAGTAACAGAATGAATTCTTATGTGGTTGATCTGTATAAAATACAGGTTTTTTTTTTTTTTAACCAAAAGAGAAGTCAATGGTTAAATGTGCAGAAGAATCAGAGCCAATGCAGAACTGAGCATGGCTTTGGTTATCATCGCTTTAATCTCGGAGCCTAACACAGCGCCTGGCCTACAGCAAAGGAGCATTAGATGTGGGTGGGAAAGTGGGAGCGAGGGACGCACGTGCTGTAGGGTTCTTCACACTCGGCCTCACAACTACTCCTGCACCTGCGGTTTGCAAAGGCATGTTCTTTAGCCTGTGTGCAAAGTTAAAACTAAAAACAAAAATTGCGTTTATATACTGAGAAAAACAAACTATATATATAATACACTGTATACATATACATAGACATGATGTGTATATACAGTGTATTTACACATATACATGATACATATGAGCCTATTCACATGTACTTAACAATATATAACATATTGTACATATAGTATATATACATGTACACAGGCACACAGGTATACCCATATAAATCCATATACACACACATGCATTTATATATGAACAATACATAACACATCTTTTATATATACAACTCAGAGTGTGTTATATAACATATCATAATAATATATTAAGGAGGAGGAGTATGGCAACGTGAGATTTGAAATATTTGAAGAAATATTGTGAAGATTATTTACTCATTTATTCAACAAGCCTACTTTCCATATCTACCCTTTTCCAGTCTTTGTGTTAGAAGCTTGGGATAAAGCAATAAACACACACAGTTCCTGAACTCATGAGGCTGAACAAGAACAAATTACCCAGTAACTTCACAAATAATGTTTAGGTTACGATTTTATAAGTAGTGCATTTAGTATGTGTGAGAATCCTCTCGTATTAGTAATATATGGGAACAGTAGTAGATCTGGGCCCTTTGTTTTCTTTGTTAAACACCCTCAGCTAAGTTTTCACGACACGGCCCTGGGTGAGCTCAGTGAGAGACGGTAGGATCTGCCGTGTCACTAACAGGTGCAATCCTACCTTTTCTATGTATATGACACAGTCTCTGGATAAAGTTTTAAAATTTCAGTCAATGCCTCTAATGCCTCAGTTTACCAAAGTATTTGGTTGAGCACAAGTTGCAAGGAGTACCTTGACAGCATTTTTCTCTTTTTAGGCGTTTCACATTTTACTGTTAGAAGTACTTATTTATAAAATACTTTGAACAATCTTATTTCATTAAATCTATGCTATGCTTTCTCTTTGCCTAATTCAATTCTTTTTCTCCTGTTTTCTTTGTTGACCAGAGGAAAGTTTCTACGCATTAGATAGGACATTTGGGGGCTTCTTCACGACACATTCAGCATTAAAATCATGTTGCCCTGAATTCTAAATTATTTTTATCTTCCCTGACATTACAAATTCCCTTTTGAGAACTATTTTTTGGCAGTGTCTTGTTCCTCATGTCCAGATCCTTAATTGCATGACCATCAAGAAGGTGATATACAGTCTACTTAAAGATCACACGTCGCTGTAAATCTCCAGCACAGCGATGTGGTTTATAAGGCAAATTACGACTCTATCGGACTCCTTTAAAGCGATTAAGATTGTTCCTTTTGTTGACTCTTTTTGGTCACAGTAGGCAATGATTTTTTTAAAGGTTACTTTTGATAAAAGGTATGATGCAATGATAAAAGAATTCTAAGATTAGGGCAAACACGTTTTCCTATGATTTTGGTAAACTTACATAGACGATAAAAAGGTTCTAAAGGAGATTTTATCTGTAAATCATGCTCCTGACATCTTGCATTCTATAAATAAAGTGGAGCAAAATCAAAGAACTGACTACTTGATACTGTGCTCCCTGATGGGCTGAGCTCTCTCTCCATCTCTAGTTATGATGATGTGGCCATGAGGATGTGGTTATGGGTGCAATGGCATGGTCCTGCTGTCATGGTCATGCCCCAGGGTGGTCGTGGAATGACCGTGGTGGAATGGTTTTGGTGGCCTGATCCTGATGGCACGGTCATGGTGGCATTATCTGGTGATGTGGTCATAATGATGGAGTTGTTTTACAGCCTGATCTCCATCTGCTACTTGCCGTTTCAACCCATCCTGTTAATCACTGATAACATAGGCTTGAGTTTTCTCAAATATTAGATCTCAGTTGCACATTTTACTGCCACTGGAACACCCCAGGCATATTTATTTTTGCTTCCTCAGTGTGACTTTCTGTTCCATAAATCCATAAAGGGACCAATCATACAGCAAATTCAGTATCTAGACCTGACAGTTGCCCATACGTGAACTGAGGTGACCCCTAGATTGTGTAAAATGTATTTAACATCCCTTTACCTGTTTTTGTCACAGTGTTCTCAGCTGGCACAGAGACAATGGCAGGCATTCTGTGGCATGACAAATAGACATTTGTGGCTTCCCAGACCTAAAATGTATGTCCAGCTCAGTCATGAGACCTAGGTAGAAACTGCTATTTCTGGATTTCCTATAATTCTTCTCTACTACATCTTGGCATTTCTGGGTTATGCCAATTTTAAAATCTGCTACATTTCCATTTTTAGGTTGTATCATACAGGAGATTTTACTTTATGTTGTTACCCATCTAAAAATAATCCACCCTAGGGATTTTCTATTTTTCTATTTAGGACCAGCAAATTAATTTAATTAAAAATGGTTGGTTCTTTAAAAATTAAAACAGTTAACATGTGATTTTTGGCAATACATATTTTAAAATCTGGCTTATTATTAAGCCAATGAGATAATAGTTATGGTCTTAACATTTAATGGTAACTTTTAATACTCTAAGTTTGAGAAAGAAGGTTATAATAGAAGATAACAGGTAAATTAATGTTGTTGCTGTTTTATTTCATTTGATAGAAAAGGGCAGTGGGAGATGATTTTCATTAGTTGAAATGTTAATCATGACATTTATTTATTTTATAATAGGTCTAGATAAAAAGCTATGAGTATGCAGGATGTTTGTAACACTAAAACCTCAGTTCCTTTTCATTCATTATAACATGTTTTACAAAATTGCTTGATTTTTGTTAATTTTCCATTTCAACTCAAAATAAAAAATTTGGTGATAATTGACCAGTTCAGTAAACAATGGGCATGGAATTTTAGGATGTTGATCAATACTGGGAGTCCTCTCCATCAGTTTTCCTGGAACCCCAGTAGAATAACTAATACAATTAGATATTGATGGGATGTCACAAGCCTTTTATGATGGGCAGGGAACTCCAGTAAGCAACAGTGTTTCCTCAGTGTGTGTAAGTGCATGCATTTGTATTACAAGCTAAGAGTTTTGGAAAAATAATGCCTCACCATTTGTGAGCCTCTAATTCCACAGTTTTCTCAGAATTTCCCTTATTTCCTAGTCACATGATTGAATAATATCATGAGCTTTAGAATTATTATAGCTTTGCCTTTTATGTTTAGCCTTGATTCCCATTTGTCAGGAAAGGCAATCTGGTACCCTGATACAACCACAGGTACCTGTCCAACCTTCTAAGAGACCAGGTGTATTGGTGTCTGATGATGTATGTGGTTTACACCACAAGCTCAGATCCATTCTGGTCCTTAAGTGTCCGTTCTACACAGCTCAGCTTTTTTTTTTTTTTTTGAATGTAACATATGCCTAAAACTATCAGGGACTCTAACAAGTTTAGAAATACACCAGATTTTCCATGCAGTCCAGGGCTTCCAATTGTGACTGTTCAATGAATAATAGGGAAATTTGAGCCTTGCTGAAGGCACATGTCAATATTCCGTGCGTCTTGATTGAATGCAATATTGTCTCTTTAGTTGCATAGAGTCCTTGTAGCCTGAGCTTCTTTATGGTCCATGCAAATATGCTTAAGTTGATTACTGTCATAACTCTTCGAAAAGTTTCTCATCACTTCCCCATAAAAAATTGAATATGCAGAAAACAAATTTCACATGCATTAAAAGTGCATTGAGTTTGAAAGCCAGCAGTGATTTGATTAATGTAGATTGAAAACAAAAATAAATATATGTATTTTCATACTTAGAAATTTAGAATACTTTCAGAAAAAAAAAAGAATTGCTGTATACCTGGTGTCCAGTCTCAAAATGCCTGGAGTGAGGTTTGTGGCTGACTGACCCTGCCTTCCAGAGGTGTGTCTGCATGGAAGTGAAAGAGAGTTACCTTTGTGGAGGCTGGTGGCAGGCTGCTGCACGTTCATTTCCAAAGCTGGCGTTACCAGAACTGAAGTCCCAGCAAGGACACACCTCAGGGATTCATGCTTGTTCGTCACAGCCTTATAGCACCAGTGTGCATGCACACTCCGTATTTCTTACACTTTTGCACACAAGTTTTTATCCCAGCTACAATCATACACACGCATCTTACTCAGAAGCAGTGTCTGAGTCCAGACAGGAGACAACTGGTAATTTGCATGGAGAAACTTATCCTAAAGAAAGGGAGGAGCAGGCAAATGGAAAGAATGACAGCTCGAAGGGGCGCAGCTCTAGCAGTTGTGGGGAGCAGCCATGGCTCCTAGGGCTGAGGTGGACACTGGGGAGTGGCTCCCTAGAGCAGGGTGTGGCACTGTGGGGAGGGGTGTGAATCTCACTGGGTAGAAGGGAAGTCCCTGTGCTGGAGGAGCTTGCCAGAATCTCACCCTGCAGACACTGAGGGACATCCACCCTGCAGGACGTGCTGGAAAGCTATATCCTCTACAACTAGCTGGAAACCCACCGTCTGGCGTTCTGCAGCAGGGGACAGCTCAGGGATGGTGTCTTTGGAGGGATCGCCTGCTGCAAAGCCACCCCACGGGGTTGTACATGGCTTCATACTCCAGGAGCCTATGCTGGAGACTGTGAGGCAGGAGCCAAGAGGGGAGGACAGGGAAGCAGGAAGGAAAACCTTCTTCCCACCCTTTTCTGACAAAGCTTGGCACTGCATGGCTGGCAAAAACAAATCTGTTAGCGGGTCCTGTTCCATTCACACTGAGTTCTGTTCGCACCGAGAGGCCAGTGGAAGTGGATTTGGAGCAGAGATGCAACCAACCAGTCACGAGTGTTAAACTAAATGCAAATGCTTATCATTTTTCATCTCCAATCCTTTACTCATAATGACATTTATGTGTTCCGGTAACAAATGCTGAGCATGCCCTTGCTGCATGTCCTGCACGCAGGACAAAGGTGTGCACCAGGCTTGTGCCCTCTGCAGCTCCCGGGCTGCACAGGGCAGCAGACGCCGAGCATGCAACCCCCTCCTCATTAGAGAAGTGCCGATTGTGGGAAATGAGGAGTATTAGCACAGAGAGGCAGGAAAGGTTTCTATGAGAGTGACATTTAAGCTGGGACTGCAAGAATCAATAGGATATAAGCACGCATGGAGTGGGGGGAAAAGCCACAGAAATAGCGTGAGCAGCTGCCCAGAGTCAAGGACAGGTTGGCGGTTTCTGAGAACTGAAAGCTGGGTGGGGCAGGCAGGCATTCTGTGATGGGACTGTGTGGCCAGGGCAGGCCAGGACAGCAGGGGCAGTAGGTCCTGTGTCCCTGTTGTCCAGCATGGTGCCTGCAGGCAGAAGCCCAGAGGCACTTGTCACAGTAGGTGACGTTTCCAGCTCCTCACTGCAGGCTCACCCTGAGCATTCTTAGGCTGCCATGCTGAAGATCTGGAAAGGAGGCAAGGCCACAATACCACGTTTAAAACCACATTTCATTTTGTCTTCTTCTATCTGTTTGGCATGTTCCTCTACTGTGAGCGGCCTTAGTTTGTTTATTATTTGTCTGTGGCATCCTGAGCTGGGTCAGCACTTCTTCCACGTAGAAGAGAGCAGATGGCCACTGCATTTGGGATTAAGGCTGGTTCTGGATGGTGTTGATTGCCAGGGGATTATAGGATACTATATATGATATTATATTAATTCTACATACACATATATATATATTATATACATGCATGCACACACATATACATATCAACCAGTCCCACTTATTAGATGAAGGTAACTTTTGGATTTTCACTGGAAACATGTTCATCACCCAGCCAGGTGTGGTGGCTTGTGTTTGTAATCCCAGCCCTTTGGGAGGCCAAGGCAGGCAGATTACTTGAACGCAGGGGCTTGAGATCAGTCCAGGCAGCATAGCTTAACCCTGTATCTCCAAAAAATGCAGAACTCAGCCAGGCGTGGTGGTGCATGTCTGTAGTTCCAGCTACTTAGGAGCCTGAGGCAAGAGGACCACCTGGGCCTAGGAAAGTCAAGGCTGTAGTGAGCCTAGATCTGCCATCGTGTTCCAGCCTGGGCAACAGAGCGAGACCCCACCTCAAAAGAAAAAAAAGGAAAAAACCCTGCAGCCTGCCATTGTTGACCTTTCCTCAGAAATCATCATTAAAGTGCATTGTGTCTGTCCTGCGTTCACACAGTGAGCTCTAAATCAGCACTTACTCGGGAATTTTCTGCAAGGACAGAAATGTTCTACATCAACACTGCTCGGGACTACCTGATGTCCAACGCCACCTCCCAAATTAATGTTCTGTACGTGACTTAGATTATTAGTTCACTGAATTCTCCAAGAGGGGATAACCCACAAAAATGCTTGGGGTGGCGCCATTTATGTAAATGGCACAGAAAAGCCCTACACAGAATGGAGTGCCACCGCTGTCATATTGGAGCTCCGTATTTATTTGAATCTGAGAATATAAAAAAAAAGTGTATTTTCTTCAGAAGTAGCCATATCCTTATTTTTAACAATCATTTATTCAATAACTATGCATATTGAGTACCTATTTTTCTAAATTAGGAAAAGTCTTAACTTTCTATGTAAGGACGATCCTTATACATGTATTTGTGATTTTGAAAGATAGAAAAATGTACATCTACAGATAGTTAATAAGGTTATTTATTAGTTATGGCTGTGAAAATATGCTGTGTTCTTAAAAGACAAAGAAACAGACAGTTACTCTGTAACTGGGCGGAGATAAGAATGTTGTCTTAATATTCTGCCCCGTGGCGATGCTGGGATTGGGCTGTGGCAGTCTTCAGGGCTAGTGTGCCCCTCTTGGACTGGATTTGGGTCTTCCTCCCCTTAGAAGCACTGGGCCCTGTGCACTGGCATTGGTCATTTCTGTGCCTGCACCGGACATTTAAATACAAACCTTCCTGTGAGACATATTCTTCTTCCACATTTGAATTAGTGGGAAAACTTGCAGGAGCTTGGTTTGCGATTCTTGTAATTAGCTTCTTAAACACGGTATTCTTCCCTTTGAATGAGCCCTGGAGACTTCATGTAACTGTTTCCACCATGCTGATGACCGTCTGTGGTCACCATTGGGGAACGGCCCCCATGCCATCCATTTTGGTGTTCCCTATTGGAAATCTGTTCAGGAAATGGGACTAAGAATTAGGAACCTGGGATGTCCTTAAGCAAAAAGTGAGAATATCACTACCTATTTCAAGTTAAATACTCTCCAGAATTAAAATAGCGCCTGCCCATTACTTCCCGTGTGCATGGGGAGTTGTAGGGTTTATGGTGCCTGGATCAGTAAGGCGATGCGGTCTTCCTCTGCTGCACCACCACGAAGGCACTGCCACCCCCAGCCCCCGAGCTCTGCAGCGCGGCCGCTGGACACACGTCAGCCAGTCAGTCCACCAGGCTTTTCCACACAAATGCCCCTTTCGAGAATGAGGACTTTCTTACTTCTGCATAGGGATGTGAACTAAAGAACATGATGACCCAAACTCTTCACTGGGTCATTCAGCATAGAGACAGTTAAGGGTGATTGGCACCAGATAAGAACAAATGTACTAAAAAATGCTGCAAGACCTGGAAACTAAATTCCTTTTGTCCTTCACCAAAATGTGTTTTCATCTGAAATTCTTCTTAATGATACCTTTGTTAAATAATTGTCCCGGACTCTTTCATCTCCTCCCTATAACTTGTAATTCCCTAGGATTTTAACAATCTCAAATTAGATCTAATACTCTGTCCTCATTCCGAGTTCATCTAACATACAGTTTAATTATATATATGTATGGAACACATATACACGCTATATAAAATAATATATTCTGGTTTCGGTAAATGGGATAAATTTGTGGCAGAATACTTGATAGATTTTTTTGAAACTGTTACTAAATTCAGATGTATGCAAATATATTGCTTCATTATATAATAGCCAATAACATTTTACAATATATTTTTACAAAAGTATTTCACTCTTCATTTTGGAGTTAGAATTTTTTCACTTGCTTTGACTTTAAATCTTGGTTAACTTAGATCTGTTTTCCTCCATATCAGGTAACCACAATTTTATCTCCAAAACTAGCTGGAGAAAACGCCAACACTTTCACGTTTGTGGCTCTTGTTTTGGAAAGAGATATATAGTTCTCCTCCCCACGGAAACACAGATGTTGGTAGTTTGTGAAGAATAGCAAAAGGAAGGGAGGAAAGAGGCCAGTGTTTGCTGTGTGCTGGCTACGCCCAGCCCTGCGTGTGGTCCCAGCGGCCGTCACCTGTCTGGGCTCACGCATGGCACCACGTGGAGTGCCAGCTGTCTTCCTCCCCACATGGTTACAGTTTTCACCTCATGCTGGATGCTGCAGGCTGCCAGAATCATTCCACCCCGTCTCAGACCCTTGTTCCTCTGCTCTGCATCTTAGTTCATGTCGCTTACCTCACTCATGACCTCACTGAGTGAAAGAGCTCTGTTTTCAGATAACTCACCTTCTATTAGAGGAGTGAGCAGATGACAACATAAAACATGCCAGATGCAATGATACATTTCAGTCCATGAGAATCAAAGGCATGGCAGCTCTCCCAGCTGGACGGCTGCAGGAAGGCAGTGCCACTGCACTGTATCCAAAAGAAGATTATGAACGCACCCCATGAAACACGGAGATTGTGGGCAGAGAAGTAACCACTGTTCCCATGGTACAAATCAAATGTGTAGATGTGGCTAAAAGCACGAGGTGTCAAGAAATGACACACGGAGCTGGAAAACGTGATGACAGATTTTCACTCAGGTGGACTTACCTGTGGCTCTGAAGAAAACATATCTGAGCAGCCGAGGCTGAAGTCCCCCTGGCCATTTGGAGGCTCGTTTTAGGAATCTCCAAGTTGGCAATGACTTCAACGGGAATGGTGTCTTCAGGAAAGGAAAAGACAGACTGGTTAAAAATCTCAAAAGGAAAAATGGAAGGACATCCAGTATATGCAGCCAAAGGCATGCTGAGAAGCCAGAGCAGGTGCAGGGGCCAAGGCAGATGCCAAGAGAAGAAGCACTTGTCAACAGGAGGACTTGCATCCCGGTCTGCAAGTGTCAAGAGCTCATCAATGGGAGGATGTGCATTTTGCTCTGAAGGTCAAGTTTGAAGCTGTGAACGTCAAGGTGACAGTGACAGATGGTGAATGGTGGAGAAGCCTGAAGCTTGGAGGACGGGTCTAAGCCTCATTTGTGAGCAAGCACCAGGTGGAGGAAGACAGACCTCAGAAGAGTAGGTGAGTGAATAGACCCCCTCAGGAGATAATTCCACAGGAAAAGATCAAGGGGCAGAGAAGAAGAGGAGAGGAGGACCAGTGGCCCACATTTGCTCAAAGTCCAGGCAGTAGAGGTGCAATGAAAGATGAACAGTGACATGAAGCCACAGACAGTGGGCAACATGAAAATATCGCTTCAGAGGTAACCGCTAGGACTCCCGAGATTGTCCCACATGATAAAAATAATTCTAGTTGAGTGGAGGTGGGTGTCTGATTGTAGAAGCTTGAGAAGAAAATGAGCAGTCCACAGAGTCAGTGGAAGCTCAGTCTTGGAGAAGCTCCAGCGGAAAAGGGAGGAGAGACTGACAGACAGCTAGGATGGCACATGCAGTTAAGCAGGGAGGAAGGTTGGGGAGACTCACAGGCTGAAGTCAGGGAGTCAGAAGGGAATGCAGTGCTGGTAATCCCTCAGTCAGCTTCCGAGCTAAGGGGCTGGACTTTGAAGAGGCAGGGGGAAGAGCCCAGGCCCCTGCTGTGCAAGCAGTTCACTTCCCTGGTGGAGCTGGAGGAAGCGGGGGTGCCCTGGACACAGGAACAGCTGTGACTGCAAGGAGTGTGAGTGCACAACTGCCTGCTGGCTTCACTTCCTTCAATTACATAGAAGACAAATTGATTTTTAAAAATGAGTGATGGGCTCCTGTAGGAGGCTGATGGAGGATCTTGGAACTTTGGATTTAGCTAAGAGCAGTAGATGAGCTAAATAAGCAAGACACGGGAAGAATGAAGGATGGAACGGAGAGCTCACTGGCACGGGTGAGTCTATTCACACCCCAGAATGAAGGATGGAAGGGAGAGCTCACTGGCACGGGTGAGTCTATTCACACCCCAGAATGAAGGATGGAAGGGAGAGCTCACTGGCACGGGTGAGTCTATTCACACCCCAGAATGAAGGATGGAAGGGAGAGCTCACTGGCACGGGTGAGTCTATTCACGCTCGACTTTGTCCAGGGCAGAGATTTTACATGGCTCAAGGCATTCTCATCCAGCACCATCCAGCACCCGAGCAGATTGCAGTGGTGGGAGGAAACACACGCCCCAAGAAGATGCCCCCCACCCCCTGTAGTGCTGCCATGCATCTTTGAGTATGTCGCCTTCTCTGGCAAAGAAGACACACTGCAGATGTAGTTAAGGTTACTTATCAGCTGACCTTAAAATAAGAATATTATCCTTGGTTATCTGGGTGGGCCCAATGTAAGCACATGCACCCTCAAAAAGGTGAACAGAAAACAAAGTCAGAGAGAAGCAGGAAGGAGAAGTCAGATTTGAGGCATGAGGTGGGTGTGGCATGGGCTGAGAGGCAGAAAGGACCCGGCTGTGAGCCAAGGAATGAAGGAAGCTCAGAATGAACCAAGCTCACCACGGTCCCATGGCCGCATGGAAGCAAATTCCATGAGTTTGGAATAAGCAAGCCCAGTGAGTTTGGAATAAACCTGACAGTGGCTTCTCCACCAAACTCCAGATGAGAGTGCAAGCTGGCCAACAACACTTCTACTTTAACTTTGAAACCCTGAGCAAAGGATGCAGCCACTCGATGTGGAACCTCTGACCTTCTGACCTCTGACCCACAGCACTGCAAGGTAAGACATCCATGCTGTGTTGAGTTGATACATTTGTGGTGATTTTTTTTTACAGCAGAAACAGAGGATGCAGACAACACCTTTTGTGAAGATGAGTGACTATTACGTTAATCTAGTGTTGGAGTTTCTCTGTGTGGAGATGAGGAATTGACAGATGCTGGTGAGTTTGGGGTGCAGTTGAGGGTGATGAGGATAACCTACCTGTGGCCCAGGTTATTCAGGGAAGAGATATGATGGTCTGGGAGAACAAGAGCTGGATATCTGTGGGCTGACGACATGTTCCAGTGAGCTCCAGAGCATCTTTCTAAACACCTGCTTTAGGTAGTTCACTCCCTAAAGCCAATTCCTACTTTAAAATCGTCCTGGCTGCAGCCGGGCACCGTGGCTCAAGCCTGTAATCCCAGCACTTTGGGAGGCCGAGGTGGGTGGATCACGAGGTCAAGAGATCGAGACCATCCTGGTCAACATGGTGAAACCCCGTCTCTACTAAAAATACAAAAAAATAGCTGGGCATGGTGGCGCGTGCCTGTAATCCCAGCTACTCAGGAGGCTGAGACAGGAGAATTGCCTGAACCCAGGAGGCGTAGGTTGCGGTGAGCCGAAATCACGCCATTGCACTCCAGCCTGGGTAACAAGAGCAAAACTCCATCTCAAAAAACAAACAAACAAACAAAATTGTCCTGGATGCTTAATATTCACCAAATCATATTTGTATTACTTATCTAGACACTCAAGTTCCTGGATATTTGGCTTCTGACCAGAAGTGGGCTTGCTACTCCTCATGCTCACCTCCAACCCAGCTGGGTGTGTAGGTAGAACGACTGCCTGATTCTTCACTCTGACTCTTCACTCCTCCGTAGGAGCACTGTGTGTCTACATGATGGTGTGGGTGCCATGGACACAGAATGGATTATAGGCTTTGCCCTGAGATTTGATTTGTTTATTGAGATATTAGGAGATACGGTGCAAGCAGAGGCTTAAAATGTGCTTCTATGGTGGGGCTTGACTTCTTGAAATTGTGCCTTTGCCATCAACAGAAAAAACTCGGGCAGCCATTGCCCCCACCTGCGATTGGCCCCAGCTGGGACTTGTGAAGCCTGGCCACCCCACCTAACTGTGTGATGCGTGAGTGTAAAATGCATGCATGCTACTGAAATTTGTTTGCTTTGAAGCAGAAGCTCTCTTATAATTAGAATATCTTATTGCCCTCTTTCTTTTTTACTTTAGCTCATGACGTCCCCTTCTTCCTCTCACACAGAAAATATTTTCTTTATTCCTCTTTAGCTCAAAAAATCTTACTCATTCTTCATGTTATAGATCACATCTTTATCACTGTCCTGAGAGCCATCTTAGCACTAAAATCCAAAGAAAATGCCTCTGGCTGCATATTCTCTTTCTCCCACAAAATTAATCCTTAGGCGTTATCTTATTTGGCCATTAGACTGTTGCTGTGGGATAAGCAGGATAGACAACATTAGATGAACTTGGTAAATTATGCGAAACTCAGTGTTCAGAGAAGTTTAGTAACTAAATCTTACTCTAACAACCTGTAAAGGACATAGATAGGGTCTCGATCCAGAACTCAGAGTCCGTGTTCTGTGCACTCAAAACACACTATGAACCGAATCCAGTCCAATCACAAACCCTACAAGGCTCGGTCTAAATGTACTCATTGCTCACAGTACTCAGCACAGGGCTTTGCACAAAGCAGATGTTCATTAGGTGCTCATTTGCTGAAATGACATGAATGAAAGTTACCTCGAGTCAGCAGCACGTTTCAGCATCTCTCTGACTGTGGGCTTCTTCATTCATGCTCCTGTTGTCTGGACCTCCACTTCCTTCCTCTAGACAGACTGTGCCCAACTTTCCTGAAGAACAGTTGCTTCAGACTTCCGTGAAATGGTATTATTATCAACAATGCAAGAAGTTGAAGGTTAGATGGGTTTTTCATATTATAATAGCTACTTAGAATAATCATAAGGAGTCACCATTGTGTGCTGACCTTCATTTCCCATCTGAATCGTCCATACCCAGTGGGAGCTCAATGGATACTACCTATTGGCTGACAGATGCACCAGCTGACTGATGATTTACCTGTGAAACCTGAATTTGGGGAGCTACAGAAACATGCTTCCCGTGATATTTGGGCCATAATAGAAAAATAACACTGATTGATGTCCGTACTCATTGATACTTTACTTATTGGTGTCATTAAAATGATACATTTTGTCGTTGGTTGCTTTTGTTTGCAGCTTTATTGAGATGTAGTTAATGTAGCTCTCACCCTTTTGAAGTGTGCTGTTCAGTGGTCTTTATTTAGTATATCCCTACCTGTAGTAACTGGCAACTGTTAACTGCTGATTTCGGGATGTATCACCACATCTTAAAGAAAGGACATTAGCCATTTCTTAGCCATCACTCTTGGTCTCTTCCTCCCCTTTGCCCTTCGTCATCACTGACCGACTTTTTTCTCGTTTTGGCTTCTGTGTTCTGGACATTTCATATAAATGGAATCATACAACGAGTGGCTTTCGAGACTAGTTTCTTTCACTTCACATGATATTTTCCCGGATGATCCATATTGCAGCAGGCCTCGGTCATTCCTTCCCTTTCACGGTGGCTGGTGTCACACGGTGTGACACACTAGCCTGTGTTTATACTCATCAGGTCGTGTACACATAGATCGTTTGCACTTTCGGCAGCTGTAAATAATGCTGCTGTGAGCCTTCATGAGCAAGCTTTCGTGTGGATATACGCTTTCATTTCTCTCAGGTGCGTGCCTGCAAGTAGAATTGCTGGGGCACGTGGTAACACTGTGCTTCATATTTAGAGAGATGCCAAACTGTTTTCGAAGTAGCTGTACCATTTTACATTTCTACCAGCAATGCACGAGAGGTTCTAAGTTACCTTTTTCTTTTGTTTCATTGACTTCCTCTGACACTTAAATGTTCTATGTGTTCAATATTCAACTCATTTAGCAGTTGCTTGTCTAAAAGCAATGCTGGTGAAAATAGACCATGTAATTCTCCAGGATCCAATTTGAACCTCATGGTGATGGTTAGATTTACATACTTAGGACTACAGGATGGATGAATGGATGAAAAAGAGCAAGAGAACCTTTAAACATCCAGCACCTGCCTAGCTTTTTAGGTTCTGAATGCAATGCTCTTGAGATTTTGAAATAATCAATACTCTATGTGGGCCATGGGAGTCTGATTACAGGAAACAGCTTTACCTTTATTTAGTGTTCACTATTCTCCAAAAAAAATATGCCAAGAAAAGCCATCAAAGTCGTTTTGGTGGGTCTTTTGAGGTTTCAGATATTACTTTTAGAACTTGATTAAATGGCCCTGTTTGATTGCACTTCCCTGAGAATGCAGAAGAGGTGACACTTTCTCAAGTGTGACATTTACCACTCTTCTTCTATCATTGACTGAAAAATAAAAAGGGCTGGCAGCCAAAACTACCGGGCACAAAAAGAGGAAAACCTCCTTAGGGTCCCTTGGTAGCTTCTTTGTTGGCAAATATTCTAGTAAATATAAGAGTCGTAAGGCCCTCCACTGTATTTTGTATGTAAATCACATTTTTAGCTAATAACTTCTGTACATTCCTGAGAGTCAGAATTTCACTTTCAACAGAAGTGGATACATTTCACAATTCAGGAGAAATTCTGTAGCAGTGTGAAATTCGTATTAGTTCAGTAAGAAGAAATTTGGCCATTGATTGTAAAAAGAAGAGAGAAGATATGTGCACGAAACAAGCATATTTTACTGGTGAAAACTCAAGACGGCATTGTGAATCAGACATTCAAACATTCTCCAGGTGAGTCTACAGGCCTGACCTTCCATCCGGTTCAATTCCTGAAATCTAAGCCAGCAAGGAGCTGATTGGGTGTTTACCCAGTGTAATTTCCCTTGCAAAAATTCTGAAGGATGCAATAACATTGGTAAAGTACACTGAGATCCATCAGGGTCACAGTTTCCAGTGGACAACAGGAACTGTTAGAACTACTATGCTTGTAACTATTACTAATGCTATTCCCACCTTCCAGTTTTTCTTTCCTGTGGAATGTCTTGTCTTTCTTCTCCTACCTTTCTGCCTCTTCTATTCATCTTTCTGTGAAGTACTTCCTGTGATATGATTTAACTGAACAGAGATTTTGATAAACATCATGGAACTCCTTCATTAACATGGAATTTGTGTAAAAGGGTTCTTCCTGAAATGGCTGACCCAATCTCCCACTTAATAGAATGCATCATCTTTTTCTTTTCTCTCTTTTTTTTTTGGCAGGCACACAGAATGCAAAAGAAATGAGTTTTGCTGTATTTCCACGTTGCATGAAGCATTCATTTCTATTCCTCACAGCTAGCAGCATTTTCTGTTCAATTAAAGGGAGAACAGCAGCTCACAAAGAAGGCAAAATTTCCTTCCAGAACTTGGAGAAGGTGCTTACAAATTGCTCCATCAAGCCCAGTAACAGCCTTGACAGGTTCTTCTTTACTCAGAGTAGGGAGGAAGGTAAGATTTGATATAATACTTTCTTTAAAATCCTGAGTGAATAAAGTAGTCTTGAGAGAAAGTTTCCAGATATAGATTACCTATAAAAAGAATAAAAGGGATGAACATTGAAGATTTTTCATTGCTGTAAACAAATAATTTGTGGTCGCTCTACACTCAAACCACAAATAGGACCAAGAATTAGAAGTGCCCCTGGCTGACCAGCATATGCGTATATCATTGGTCTGGGGTAATGAAGATTGCCTGATAAAGATCACAATATGACAGCTTTCCTTTTGCATTGGCTGCTGAACAGCCAGAAACGGTTTTCTGCGGCCGCCTGGCTATTGATCCAGCCCTCTCTTGTCAGTGATGCAGTTAATGGGAATTCCACAGGCAAATAAAAGCTACATTTTGTCTTCATTTTCATCTGAAATATGAGCTGGTCCTTTGTACTCTAGACAGTCATTTATTACTCATTTTCCCTTATTGATGTTTATGAGCTGAGGCATAAAATGATTCTCAAATGTAGTTTAATTGAGGCATCGGTTGACACTGTAGCCATGATTACCGATGCGCCATCAGCAGCGTGGAGGCCATGAA
This sequence comes from Leontopithecus rosalia, assembly GCA_028533165.1. Lineage (NCBI taxonomy): Eukaryota > Metazoa > Chordata > Mammalia > Primates > Cebidae > Leontopithecus > Leontopithecus rosalia. The sequence goes on from CM052661.1 coordinate 106,876,789, forward strand.
TCAAGGTTTGCTTTTCATTGGTCTTGGAGGCAGCACACGGTAGAGAGTATCCTTAGAAAGCAACTGGGCTGGAGCTAAAGAAATATGTCGATTTATCTTCATAGGTAGCAAGAGGGAAAGGAGTCTCCCCAGCCCTCACTGGGCAGCCACATGGTGGCCAAGCGTTCCCGGGCACCTGGCTTTTCTAGGATGGAAAACTTCTTCCGAAATAGAATCCCTCTTATTATTTTAAATAATATTTTCAGCCTAATGGTTAACCTTAAAAATCACACGAGAAAGTGCCGCCAGACACAGCCAATACACAGCAAGACGGGGAGGCCCAGTCCTTCAATTCATTCGTAAAACGGTGAGAACAATCAATACCAAGAGAAGTATTTTTTATATGCAGTTATTAACTCATAAGCTACAGTATATCTCATCTCATTTCGACAACAGCTGAGGTCTCCATCTCCCCCTGGAGACCCCTGCAGGTCCCATTATGAGAATCATAAATAATATGTGCTAATGAGATATGAATTGATTATGTTGGAAAAGCTGACATTTTCATCCATCATTCTAAATGATGTTTAACAATGGATTACCAGCCAGTAATTCCTCTGATATGAGATTAAATAAAATAGCCGGCTGTTTCAGCAGGCTAGCTCAAGGAGATGGCAATAAATCTGCTCAATTACTGTATTACCAATCCGTTTCTCACTGCTAAGGATATTATTATTTCATTTAGACTTGTTCATGCATCATAGATTATTTTATTTCAGGCAGTCACTGGGAGAAACCGCAGCGTTTTATTCACTGAGCCGCAGTGCTTGGCTCTGCCTGAGCTCAGTAAATGCCCCTCGGTGTGCCCCATACGCCCCGAGGAGAGGCCACCCAGCTGCCCCAGGGCTGAATGGGCAACGCACAAGACACATTTGAGAAAGGAGCATTTTGCTTTTAACCTAATTTTCTTTACTTATCTGAAAAGTCTCAACCGAAGGATACTGCCTAAGAAACTGATCAATTGAAACAAGATTACTAGATCCTCTAAGATGATTTGGTCTTCATCTCAATCCTGTAGTAGATTGAGAATTAGATCACAGGGACTATCCTTTGGCCTGGAAAATTAGATTAGCAGCCACTGCAGTACAAAGGGTGGCCTTTCTCCCCTGTGCCAAACAAACAAACAACACACACACTCTATTGATGAGCAGAGTGGATTGGCAGGAAGCACTTCCCCAGCCCTCCCAGCATCCTTCAGCATTTCTGACAACCCTAATGAAGTTTTGTGACTGCGCTGGGTGATTGTGTATGAGAGTAAAATAAAAGAAGGGCGAATTACCCCAAAACAAAGAGTTCACCAGTTCCTTCCATCATTCGTATAATCCCCCATTTATTAGTTGACTGAGGAAGACAAAGTCTGCACCTGCGGAGGGCCACCCTGCTCTGTGCTGTGGGACATGAGAGAGCCGCACCTGCCAATGACTCCACCAACACCTCGTCTGGGTAACCTCAGGTCCTCGCCTGTGCCAGCCTGAGACGTGGAGCAGCCTCTGACCACTTCCCATGCACACAGATAGCAGGAACAGCCTCTTACCTCCTGCCGTGGGGGTTCACAGCAACACAGGCGTTATGTGTCACCTGGGGCATCGATGCACACACAGCCAGAAGTGTGAGGGACTCAATGTTACAGGCAAAAGACCTTTGATGGGAGCTGGTGGTCAAATTCCTTTCTCTTCTTACCACAGACAGACTTCTCTGAGGAGGCACTTTTATAAGCCTCACCAGCAAGACAGAACTCTCAGTAACCGGACCCAGCAGAGGCCATGGGGCATGGAGAAGCATATTGCGCTCCTCCTCCCTTGCCTCACAACCCTTTTTTCTCACTTGTGTGGCTCAGGATGGAAGCCCTGAAACAAGAAGTAGCTGCAGAGATTTTGGTCTGCCTCTGGTTTCTGCAAAACGCAGGCTAAAGCGATGTGTGGCCCTGGCCAGCAGACCTCCGAGAGGGGCTGTGGAGCTGGTCTATTCCATGGAGCACCGGTTGCAGGTGGTGATAGGTGATGATGCCTCTATGAGGGTGTGGCAGGACCATTTCTAAGTCCGTATAAAGTACAAGCAGGACACAAGGTGTCTGCATATGAAGTAGCAGGTGGTTCTTGCATGGGATGCATCACTGACAGCTGCAGGATAAGACTAT